>VWZK01005002.1:339818-658075 GCA_013396935.1 Baryphthengus martii | reverse complement strand
TGGTTAGTTTCAATAGTTCTCAGGTGTTTAACACTGCCATCTTCCTTTGCTTAGCTTGATGACTTGAGTCCCTGTTACCAATGGTCCTCAGGAAACTTAACCAACCATCCCAAGACCTATTTGTTCCTTGCTAGGCAGGGCTTGACGAACCATCACAAGGCCTGTGTAATGTTTGCCAGGCAAGAAGTTGCATGTTTCTTGCAAGTGCAGTTTAAGAAAGGAATACAAGTAAGGGATAGTGAGGGAATACAAGTAAGGAATATCAATCCTTTCACCAGTGCTAAACCCTGCACAAGCAGGGAGTCAGTGGGGCACAAAGCATCTGACAGTCTCTTTGCCAGTGGATCAGGCAGTGTGTGAGAAGAGATGTGACAGCATGCTTTCACAGGTAGGAGGGCAAGGAGAAACGTATGGCTGGCTGCAACTAGCAAGCTTTGAGTCGCCAGCACCCAGAGGGGAGCAGCACAGTGTGAACATCTCTCCTTTCCTTAGTCCTCATGAGAATGTGGTTATGCTTAAGAAAGCTGGTTGATGGGGGAAGCTGAAGGGCTTGACGTTCCTGGCAAATGCAGAGGATAAGTAGCTCTTTAAGAGAAAGAAAGAAATGTTGGAGGCAGGGGGAAAGTGAACCGAACCACAAAAGTTCAAAATAACTTTATGTTTTTTTAACCAGCAGGGTGGGAAGGTTACACTGGACAGGAAGCAGCTCAGTGGAAAGGAAGGTCTTAGGGTTTTGGAGATACACAAACAGGGATTATACTGTGAGATAAATATCCCTGACAAAAATCAACAGCTCATGTTTCCATCTTTGCTTCTTTATGCAGTTACTTTCAGTCGTGCTAGAGGAAACAGTTTCTATTTTCAGCACCTTTTCAGAATGCATGGATATATAGAGGTGTGTAGGGAGATCAAGCTTAAAAGAAACATGTGTGTGCATAGGTAAGATAGAGATTATGAAGTGATTGAGTATGCTTTGTTGCTAGGAAAAAAAAAGATAATTTAAATTGCTATGAAAGTAATCCCTTTTATTTTCTTCATGGGTATTTGTGGCTTTTTGGTAGAAGCAATCAGAATATGATAAGGTTACTGCACAGAAATACTAAGCTTCCAATAATAGTTTCTATAAAAATCTTAACTGTTTGATAATTTTATGCTAAATTGTTCTTTTAAAGTTTCATAGGAAAAATTACTTCTTACCAAAAATACCAATTAAAAATATAGATAAATGATTTAAGATGAGGAGTCAGTTTATTAGAAAGAAATCTAAGCCTTAGAGAAGTAGAAATACCAGGGAAATTGTTACTCTCTCCGTTATCCAAACGGTGCTTGCTTCTGTGCATTACTGCTGGGTAGTGGAGCATGGAGAAATGCTGACAGTCAGAGGTGAGTCACCTTCTCTTTGAATGATGGTTGGCTGGATCTTAGCATGATTGGTTCAGGTCTTCTAATGGCCCTGTGCTGACAAGCTCTGCTGAGAAACAGGAGCTGAAAGAGCCGCACATGGAACTCTGGCTGGAGTTGATTTCCTTCTGTCAGGAGAATGCAGCTCTGCTACTGGCCCAGCTGCACAGCACTTGTCAGGCAGGTGACTAGGTGGCTTTGGTCTCTGGCAGTGTCTATCACTTGCTGCTTGGCTGGATGTGGTTAAAATGAATGTTTTAAAAAAAGAAATATATCTATATAAACTGAGAGGGCATGGGAAGGCTGGAGTGCCTGGAAAGAACAGGGCAAGCAGGGAATGGCCAGGGCCCCCAGTCACACTCAAGTCAACAGAGTCATTTCCCATAGCGATTGTGTAACAGTGAAGGAAGCTATGTGAAGTAGCCTGGTAAGTAAGATCAGAATCTGCTTCAAGACAATAACAGTGAAGGTAAGAAACAGAGCCAGAGGTAACAGATGAAGTGTAATGGTGAATATCTGACCCACTCTTCCAAAAGGATCTGTGTGCAGATGAGCATAGATAGATGGACTGGTTAAGAGGTGTTCTACCTGAAGAATGACTTCTCTCTCTGAAAGGTGGATTACTTTTATTAAATGAAAAGCTTTAGCTAGGAAAAAAAATAACAACCCTGATTAAAAACATCGCCTTTTATACCATCAGAACTACAAAAACACTGCAGTTGAGTGCCCACTTCTTTCTGTCAGCAGACAAACCCTGGAAAACACTGCTGCATGAGCAGTGCAGTGACCGTTGGAGGGTACATCTGTTGTATATTTACACTTCTTTCAGCAATAACTGCTTGAATGATCCTAGTTCATGCTGTCAGACAAAGGCCACAGTAGCTTCAGAGAGCTGTCTCTTTGAGAGGAAATAAATGTACGTTCCAGTAGCTCTAAAACCGGTTCTGTTCCCAGCTACATGCTTGTTAATAATCTGAATTACCTCAGTCAAGCAAATACAGAAAATGTGGACTCAGATCACGCTCATTTGAATTAGTCTATTCCTTACCCAAAGATGTACTCTATGCCTAAAACCAGATTCTGTTTCTGTGGTGATGGTGCAGTGACAACATCAGTGTGCTTTTAGTCAGTAAGCAAGCTGCTGACACTGTATCTGTAGTAAACAGGTATCCTAAGGAGACACATAATACTTTGCTGGAATAAAATAAACCCATACTCAGGGTCAAGGCCATAACAAACAAGTTCTCAGCCTCTGGATGTAAGTAGTAGCTATGATCTTCAATGCAAGATTTTGTTGGTTTAATGTCACTTGGGGAAAGTACCTGTCATGGGTACAATTTGACATGAGAAATTTGAAAAGGTAACACCTACATTTTCAAGAGATCTCTGTCTAGAGAAGCTCTTTCTGTAAAAAAGGGAAGTTCCTACATAATGTTCCAGGTAGGTTCTTACCCAGTACCCAACAGGGGTACTTGAATTTCACTTATAGCTCGAAATAAAGCAAGTCAAACAAATGCTTTAATGTCTTCAGACTGACCTGATGCTTTATCCATCAATTTATTTCCTGCTTGAGTATGACTCAGAGTGTCCCAGTAGGTGCCTTTCCTGATAAAGGGGATCAGACTAGATTTCCAGAGGTTTCATATTAAAATTCTCCAATTGTTTTAGGTTCTGAATCAGGAAATTTGGCAAGTCCTTTTGAGATACCGTTCTGGCCACTTTATTCTAGATGCCCTAAGCATCGGGTTGAATGAGCCCTTCTGGAAACTCTTTGCTGATCAGAGACACTAGGTATCTTGACTGCCAATCGATGAGTCCTGAGCCCACAGGGAAAGTGGCACCTTCTTTCCAGTGCTTTCTGAAAAGCTATAGAAATTTTAGTTCTTTAGGGACTGGATGCCTGGAGTGGCACATATGTGATTGGCAACTGTGTATTAAGTAAATAACAACATCTCACAGAGATGTGATTTATTAAGTTATTGTTGTCTCACTTAGCTTTCAGGAACGTTGCAGGAAGCCTTTGTGCTGAGTTAGATGCTGCATAATGAGTCATGACAGTTGGCATTCTGTAGTCCTTCTTTATGTAGCGCTGTGGTAATAAATTATACAGGGTACCTGTGGATCAGCTCAAGAGTTGGCGGATTATGGTCTCGCTAGGCTGGAAGGAGCAGTCAAATTGCCTTTTCTTGTAGTACCTTGATAATTCCCAATCTGGAGACGACTAGGGCACACGAAGGAACTGAATGAAACAGAAGAACAGAACATGGAAAAACGGTTTTTGAGCTCCTATCTTTGGGTGCATGGCTATGGCTGGCAGTTCTGCACCTGCCAATCCCCTTGTCAGCGTCAATGGGAGCCTGTATAGCAACTGAGGAAACATGGACCCGGATTCTTACTCTTGCTTCTCCAGTGCTAATAACTTGCCTTCATAAACATGTTTGAAATAAGGTTAGTAGTCACTCTCAACAGAAGGGGGGGAAAAAAAACAAACAAACCCTAATGTTGAGACTTTTGGGATTGTCTGTTTTGTCGATTCTCTACAAGCTATCCCATTCCTTTCTCTGGCTAAGGCAGCCTAGACCCAGAGACCACAAGGTATCCTCAGATGCTCTTGAAATCTAGAGGTCTTGAATATGTAGCTAGTCAAGAAGGATTTCTTTTGTTCTAGGCCTGGTTGTTCAAGCAAACTTCTTTCTGGCTTTCAGCCTAGACCTTGAAGATCTGTACTCAAGACCTTAAAGATCTGTACTCGAACTAGTGGACAGACAAAAATTAATGATTATGTCATGGGAGCCTGCAGGGTTTCTATTCAAGGTGTTAATGCTACCAATGGCAAAGAAAAATTCAAGAGGCCCAAGAGGTTCTTTTGAAAAGGCTTTAATTATACACAAATTTCTACTGTTAACCTGTAGTGTGGCTTTTACTGGCAAAGGTTGGATACCAGCATACTGATAAAAAAACCACCACATAAATATGACTGGTTTTCTTTCAGCATTTTAAAAAGTAATTGACTTAACATCTAAGCCATTCTTCTCCTTGTGTAAACCTTCTCTGCACTGTGTGAATTGTTAGTATTACAATAGATGGGAATTTCAATCAGGTTTGACGGGGTCAAATTTCACTCCAACGAAGATTGAAATGGTTTAGGAAACACTATTGAAAGGATTTTGAATGTCCTTTAGAAGCTCTGAAGAGTAAGCAAATGAAATGTTAACACAACTGGATGAACAGAATCAGAATGGAGGAAAATATTCTGCTTTGCTATTTTGTTCCTTTTCTTATTCCTGGGAATGGTTGAGTTATTTTAAATCTTGGAACACCAAGGAATAACTCAGTGATTTTTATTGGGTGGCCTATACTTGTATCGATGGTAGACTATTGACTGATACAGTCAATTGCACCTATAATATCTACTTAAAGTTAATTATTCACTTCATAAATCATGGAAGGAAATGTCCTTGTCAAACAGGTAATTAAAACCTCCTAACTGTAAATATTGTAAAGATATTGAAGTGCTCAGCATCTAGTCTATGTTGTATGTTACTAGAAAATCCTGCTAGCTAAAATCATTTTGTGAGATGCTAAATGGTGAACATTTTGTTACTGCTTCTGGGCTGTTTCTAGTTTAACTCTGGAAAGGCAAACCTGTAGGGTGTGAGAAAAATGTCAGACTGTGAAAAAGGGGATGGACACACAATGGCAATGAAAAGGAATTATTCTTTAGTGTATAAAGATAATACTGATCATTAAGATGTTAGTGAAGACAAAAAATTTTTGTCATACAGAAGAGCGCAAAAAGCACAGCTTTTCTTGTTGCTGTTGGGTTTGGGTGGGGTTTTTTTCCCCTATGTGGCTCTATAGTTACTGAGAAGCTAAGAGAGAAGAGTGGTTTGTTTTTTTTTAAAGCACAAGTTTCTATATAAGCTAATGTTAGAGCCTGAAAGGATGATTAGTTCTTTACTGTATTACCTGCTTTGCAAACTAGAGCTTGGAAATAGTGGTTGTTTTGTTCTGCAGGCTGTTTGTGTGGTTCAGTATAAAACAGCAAACACTGCCTTGTGTCAAATGGGATTTTACAAATTCTAAATTAGCTCTGTCAAAGCAATGCTTGGGAGTCTGGTGCTTGCAGTTTGAGAACATGAGGATTAGAACACAAACACAACTGGAACTGTCACTGAACACAGACATAGGGATGAGGAAGCTGTTCAGCTCGTGGAAATAGTACTTGCGGACAAATCTTATAAGGGTTCTTTAACTGCATATAGAGACTTCCTATTTCCTGACTTCCATGCAAGAAAACAACCCTTTCTCCTGAATTAGTGACACAGACGATACGAGGAAAAATGCTTCCTTATTGTTGTTAAGATGGTTGGAAAGAACTCGCTGAATCAATTAATACAAGCGAGTATACAATACAATAAATAGAATGTATGCTGGCAAAATTTATTGATCTTCATAAAGCTGATGAGGCTTCTAGAGTTCTCATTTGAGTTTTTTTGCACAAAGACACTTTTTTCATTGAATTTCAGCCCTATGAAAGAGGTAAATGAAGGTCTTATTTGATTTATCTCTTTTCATGGCCAGAAATTCAATGTGGTATTTTAGAAGTGCACAGAGAAATGAAGTACCAAGTCTCATTCACTTTCTATGGGAAACAGTTGCCTAATAATCATTTATATATCTAAAGTGTATCTTTGACGGCAGAAAACATTTGGTGGTGCTCAGTGTCTGTGATGTGACTTCTCTGAAGCAAAGCAAGTGCTGTGAAAAATTGTGGAGGCAAGGATAAGAGATCTTCATGAGTTCTCCTCTTAATTGTTGAGTACTGTAAATTTATCTCCGTGATACTGCTCTCTACCAAGGAAACTTCAGTAATAAACAGTAAATACAATACAAATAAAGGATTTGAACATCTCTCCTATGAGGAAAGGCTGAGAGAACTGGGTCTAGTTAGTCTTGAGAAGGCTGAGAGGGGATCTTAATGCCTATAAATATCTAAGGAGTGGGCGTCAAGTGGAAGGGGCCAGTCTTTTTTCTTTGTGATGCCCAGTAATAGGACAAGAAATAACAGGTATAAGCTAGAACATAGGAGGTTCCACCTCAACATGAGGAGCAAATTCTTTCCTTTGAGGGTGACAGAGCCCTGGAACATGGTGCCCAGAGAGGTTGTGGAATCTCCTTCTTTGGAGACTTCCAAAACCTTCCTCGATGCGTTCCTGTGTAGCCTGCCCTAGGTGATCCTGCTTTGGTAGGGGGGTTGGACTAAATGATCTCTAAAGGTCCCTTCCGACCCCTAGCACTCTGTGATTCTATGAAATTGTTTTCTTAACACATATAAATGTGCTGGACCCTGCATGAGCTTCAGTTGAAGACACTCTTGTTCAGCAGCTCTGGTCGTTAACAAGCGCAGCCATTTCATATTACTGAATAAATTAGTCCCCCATCTCCTCAGGTACTTATAAACACTCGTGTCTCCCACTGCTCTTCACCATCCTTCACAAAACAGATTACTGGCAGGAATGGGGAATTCATGTGATTGTCTTCTGATCTTCCCTTTGCTTGTGCACCTCCTTGTGCTTTGTGCGATCAGATCCCCATGCTTGCCCAGCACCCAAAATCATGCTCGCTGATGTTCTCACTCTCCACTTGCTGCAGTGAGCAGCTTTATTTTGCACAGAAAGAGACCTGCAAAGCACAGAAGGTTAACTAGGGAACTGCTAAGCCTGTCTCACATAAGAGATGTAACTTACTACATTAATCAATCTGCCACAGCTGATTGGACCAGCAATAAGGTTGAGGTCTGATAAAACCAAGCTGACAGCTCCAGCCTCCTGTTAAATTTCCAGTTTTTGTTTTAAGTCTTCTCAGATTCTTCAAATCTCTCTTCTTGTCAGTATGAGCAAGCAAGTACTGTTGGCATTGAGCATCAGACAGAAACCTCCACTTTGTTACTTTTTTCCAAAAAGAAAGTCCAATTATACATAAGGTCAAAGACAGAGCCCAGAAAATCACAGGAATGTACTTGTAGGTCCTACTACTAGAAAGTCAAGAGCATAAATATGCTTGGTATTGGATAGACATGAACCCCATTAAAGATAAGGTTGTGGTTCTGTTATTCAGGATAAAGAGTACCTTATTTCATGAGTAATTTACTAGAAATAAATAACAGGTATGGTCAATGTAAGACCATCGTGAAAAATAAAGGAAGAGGGGAAGGGAGCTATACTAAGTTTGTTTAAGATTTTTTTTTTTCTATTTTGGGCTTGCTTTTTAGTAATGCCCTATTCAAGAATATGAACTATTAGTGGCCATATATAATCTATGATTTAAATTTGCTCTATTATCCGAGGATTGGACATGTAACAATTTCTTGTAAAAAATGCTGTGGATCTGATCTAAATTGATAGTTATTTGCTTTATGTGCAGGTCATAACTGCTATTCTAGCAGCACATACATGAATGAACATGATCTATTGGGAAAGAATTGCCATATAGTTTGTATATGGAGACCATGTCTTAGTTGTATATATGAGTTCTCAAAAGCAGTCAAAGATGTGGGTGATCTGGTCAGCATGACTTACATGGGCTGAGTAATGGTCAGGTTTTCTAGGTGAGAGAAACTTCCAACACCTTTCTCTAGGATCTGTGTTGAGACCAGCACTGCTCAACAAATTCATCAGCTGTCTCCACAAGTAAGTGAACAGTGAAAGGATATTTGCTGATGGTAGAGTTGTTCATATTTTTTTAAATAAAAATATTAGATGGACTAGAAGAGCTACAGAGGAACAGTCTTCTGTTGAATAAGTGGGTGAGAAATCATCAAGCTAAGATCAGTGCTGATATTTGCAAATGAAAATGAGCGAGGAAACTGAGGACAGAATTAACTTTGCCTATATGAAATTAAGAAAGAAATACAAGACCTCTTGCAAAATGTGTCTTACTAAACACCAGTTGAAAAGGCAACTAGAAAGATGGGAATGATTGGGAAGGGAACAGAGCACAAAAGAGAAGATATCATTATTCCAAGCTACATTCTATTATTCCATAGCTCTTTTTCCACATTTTTAATACTGCATAGCATTATTCAGGTTGGAAAATGATAATTTAGGTTGCAAAAGAAATGGCTGGGATATAGGCCTATATAACCATAACTGACAAGGAAAATATGAGAAATATCGAGTACAAGTTCCAAACTCACAGTTGAACAAGCAGAGGAAATCTGACAAAATGATCAGGTAGAAGATTTAAAACAAGAGTTTGCCATGCTTTTCTGTGAGCACGGACCTGGAAGGTCACTACATTTTAAGAAAGGGAAATAGGTATCTCTTTTACAGGATTTGGGCACTAATTAGGGCAGACTCTTCTTTTGTAGTAGGTGCTCCATAACAACAATAGATTTTTATTTGAGCCTCTTGGAAGACAAATAGTGGGAGATTACAAGACTGGCGATATGCAGAGGGAGTAGATATGCAGACACTTGGCCATGTCCTAGAATTAAGTCTTAAGGCATTTATTTCTCTGTCCACCTTTTTTTGTTGTTGTTTGTTTCTTTCTAGTTATAACACGCTTACAGAACAATAGCTTGAGGAAGGTATCTCTCAGCAATTCTCTGTGTGTTCTTCTTTGCCTCTTCTGCTACTTTTCTTTCCAGTATGGTAAGTACTTCGATACTGTCAGGGAGCTGACCTCATCTGGAGATTCTTCAGGTTTTAGACAAAGAGACCAGACTCTTTTATCTGAGGTGCAATAGACTTACATTCCTCATCAGGCCTGCCTAATAGAGGCAGAAAAAAAGCTGCAGCTCATTTCCTTATTTATGTAGCTTCCTGTTTAACACCTCTTTAGGAACCGTTAGGTAGATGGAAAGGCAATTTGGTCTCTTTCTTCCTTGTCTCTGTGTCTGAGGCCAAAGGGAAAAATCTATTCAGGCAGAACAGTCATCAATAGAACAATGGATCCGTTTTTAAGAGCACATTCCAAACCCTGAAAAGTTCAATGTAATTTTGTATTTCATTAGTACTTTTCTATAAAAATGAGCTTAAAACTTTCCTTAGTTGAAAGGAGCAGTATAGATTTATACCTGCTGAAATTCTGCTCCTCTGTGTCTTATCTCTCTGCAAATATTCCCCACTTCGTATGCTGAACTTGTCAGCTGATAAGAACAGGCAGCATGGAAGAGATGCACACTGCAGTTATTCATATAGTAGCTCCTACAGATAACTGAAAGTCCCTATTTCTTTAATTTGGTACCTTTGAGCTACACTGGATTTACCTGAAGAAAGGTTTTAACCAGCAGGACAAAACAGGTGAATGTGTGGTGGCTCATATATGATCTTGTTTGGCACCTGTGTCATAAGTATATTTATAGACCCCATAACTGTGAAGATCTGTGACTTTATTTTTCCTTTTTTCCTGTCCTATTTCTTGATGCTTTGCTGCAAATGCATAGATGACCAAAACCAAAAAACAAACCAACCCAAACCAACCACCCTGACCAATGTGAGTACAAAATACACTCTAAGGCCACAGTATAAACTTGTATAAATAGAAAGATCTTTTAGATCATAAAGTATTACTAGAGCATCATGGGTCAAAAAAATGATTCAGCTCAATTTTTCTGCCATGTGGAGCTCAATGCTCATAAACTCACCTTTTATATGGCTGCTATTGTACTGCTATAACATTCAGTCTGTGGCAATACTGGAGTAAACAGTTTCCACAGTTTCTCAGGTGAGCATGAACAAACTGTCTTTGAGGGTCATTGTGCCACGAAGGCAATTGAGTTCTCGTTGTCAATGAGGTCCTGCAGCTTGCCAGCTGGGTTTTCCCGAGGATCTTAAAGAAGTGGAACTAGTGACTGATTTCAGTGCCTAAAAGCTGTACTCTGCAACGTGTAATGTTGTGTCCTGTAGGAGATCCAGTCGCTGTGGAAGGAGAGAGGTTGAGTGAGATCTGGAAAGGCCCCTTGTGTGGAAGAATGTCCTGGATGGGAGCTAGTTAGCTCTGCTGAGAGAGGTCCTCTTGCTCTCCTTTGCTGGTCTGGAGGTAAGGAACATCTGTTCATTTGAAGTCCCCAGTGTGAAAAGCCTGGAAAAGTTATTTCAGAGGATTAATTTGTCCCTGTACTTCTTAAGCACAAATACCAGAAGGAATAGTGTCTACCTTTCTTGTGTATTACTGATAAGGCTTTTTACCTAGGAAGTAGGCGTGCCTAGGTTGAATGTTTATTAGGCTTGCTATAGTTCTAACACACACTTCCTCCCTCCTCTGGGTCTGTCAACCACTACTCTTATTTTTCAGACTCTCTCCACTCCTTGATGCTCATTATGCTTCATTGACTATGGCAGTGCATAAGTCTAGTAACTGTAGATGAGGAAGCAGTAGGGGAAGTTTGAGTTCTGGTCCAGACTCTACTCTAGAGCTGCTTAGTTATTTTGTGCTGACTTTTTGTCAGATAAAATCTAGAAACTATTCTGCTCGCAGGACTCAGAACAGAGACAATAATTGCAGCTGAATCACTTTCACAGATACTCTTTTAAGGAAAGGAAGATGATCATCTACCAAAGTTGCTATCATTAACCTTTTCTGCTTTTGGGGATCAAGGGGGGAAGAAATAACAGCTCAGTTACAGTGAAGAAGTTTCTGAAGTGGTACTTCCACAGCCAAGTAAAATTGCTTTTGGATATTGTATGGGTTGGATTAAACCGTGATAGATTAAGATTGATTGGAGGTGTTCGGCACCATGAAAGTGAACTAGTGGTTGCATCAAGGGATTTTTTTGGTTACATTATTGAGGAGAAGTGCTAATCATTGATTGAGGTGAGGGGGTTGCGCAGAGGTTGATAAATTATGTTAATCTTTTCAGAACCTGATTTTTCTCTCCACAAACAAATTCCTTCAGAAGTCTGATCCAAAGCCTTAGCAGAAAGAGGGATTTTTGTTTCATCCCTGAAATCTGAAGTGTCCAAAAATAGACACATCGGTATGAAAATGAGTTCACTCCTGGGGGGGAGGGGAGAAGGTAAAGCATCCAACTTACATTTCTTGTGTTCAATGTTTAAAATCTGTTACATGACCAGAGGCTTGCATGACTTTGTGACTCTATTACCATGTGATGTTTATCAGTTTTTCGATCTGATGCGTAGATTATAATGTTGTTGCCCTCAACCCTTGCAGGTAAGAGTTTAAAAAGCAACAGTTTTACTCGTAGTTTGTAGTTCAGGCCTTGGGTATTACTGAAATCTCTCTACTTTCATTGCTACTCTTGTGTTTGTGCGCCCTAGTCTGTCTGTCTTGGTGTAGCTATTTAGGTTGCACTTAGAATGACAGCATTGCTGTTTTAATATGAATTTCATTGCCTGAGATGATGTGATCACCGTGACTAGATCCTTCAGTTATTCATGGAATTAATTTTTATTGTACACAGTTATATATAAAAACATTGAAAACATTTCTATAGATTTCATTTTATGGAAATTAAAAGAAAAGTTGGGTAGGAACCATATTTTGCAAGTTTCTAGCCAAAATACAGCTAATGGCTTAGTGATTGTATTTCCTTTCTGAACATATCTTTATCCTCAGAAAACGAGTAGTATGAGTAAATCTGTACATACATCTGACTTTAACTGTAACAGGTAAGCCTTTTCCATGTTGACACATGTAAGAAGCTGAATCCGTCATTACTTTAAAAAAAAAAAAAAAATTCTGTTCTTTTAACTGTTCTTTTAAGTAAAACTCCAGCCCACTGCCCTTCATTAATATGTATTGCACATGATAAAGTCACTTCATGGCCCTGATGAGAGTACTTGCTTTTTAAGTCATCTGGCATGCCCATCATCAGCCCCACAGGGTCAGTACCTGACAATTGAGAGGCTCAGTATGAGCACAGTAGCAGTGCTTGGATGGGAACCGCTCCTGGTGAGTTCAGTCTTTGCCCAAAATGCAGCTTTGGGTTCTGTTCTTGAGCTCATCCCATGGAGAGGAAACAAGTCCTGATCTTCACACCGTCTCTTCACACAGAGCTTTCTAAAACATGGTCGAATCCCTATGGGAGCTTCTTGGATCCATTTGCTACAATCTGTTTTCCACATCATATGCATTTTAATTCTGTGCCTGAACCTTTTATCAGCTTGTTATAGTAGACTACAGTTTTTGTGTTGCTGGTTTTACAGAGGAGACTTTTATACACATGATTACAAAAATGAGCTATATGTTCAGTACTCTAAATCCTGTGTTTATTTCCATGATGGGTTGAAACTGTGCCTGCAGTTTGTATATTCAATTCTCACTATAAATATATATAATTTTTACATGAAGAAAATGAAGATTTTTATATATATATATCTCCAAAGTTGAATGCAGAGGAAGGGACACAGAGGGGAGCTTGGCATTTTGAGATTATAGGGTACAATTATCTCTTAAGTGTTTCTTCAGACCAGAAACAGTGAGGACAGTTACATGTTTTTTCTATAGGTTTCACTGTCAGAAGCTCAAGGTAAAAAATAGCTCCTAATGTACCAAGCTATTCTGTTAATCAGATATTTGGTCAGGCTGATGGTATCTGGAAAAGTGAAGTTAATTCACAGTTGTGGAATTCTTGTCTCTAAACAAATACTAATTGAATAGTAAATGTTCTTTAATAAAATCTTTAATTATCGAAGCATGATAAGCAGCAGAAGGATTCCTCAGTGAATACCGGGCTTCCAGGATGCACGCTCACACTGCTACTGCATTTGGTGGGGTTTTTTTCCACCTAAAACCAGCAGAGTCATTATTCAATAATCATTAGGTATCATTATTTCCACTTACAGAAGAAATTTTAAATAAGACATTTAATTATCTGAGACAGACAGTTTGGCTTATCTCTTCAGAATGTCCATGAACTGCAGATATAACTGTAAAGCCTAAGTAAGACTTTCAAAAAAAGAATTTACCATATGAACATAAGTATGCAATTCATAACAGAAATTGTGCTTACCCTATGGCTAAAGATTTACAAATTATATTATCATAGTAATGTAAGTAGTTTGAAATCTATGGTTATAGGAAAATTTTTTACTGGAGAGATAGAGAATGTAATAAACATAATAATATAACATTATTGCAGAGACAATCATCTTGGTTTTTTGATTTAAACATTTTGGAGCCCAAGGACCTGAATGTGTGTGGTTCCTTCATTTTCTATAATAACATTGATGTTTTAATCTCTGTTTTTAATTGATGAGTGCTCTGAACACCAGGGTGTTTCTGTGTCTTTTGCATAGCTGTAATAAGCACATGTAAAGATCTGCTGCAGAAACCTGTAGTAGCAAGTTAGTGGTGCATTTCAGTTTAATTAGCGTTTGACTGTGTCTTTGAAACTACGGGTTCCTCTGGGCAGAGACTCGTCAGTGGTCCATAAGGTACTACATAAACACATGATAAAATGTTACTTGAAATCTGTATTTGAAGTAAGGACCTCAATCCAACCATTTCTGGATGTGCTGGAGTACCTTGGTGACTGAGACTGCCTCTGCTCCTGACTGGGGGGAAACAGCTGCAGCAAAACTCCCCCATTTGTGCCACTATCTTAGGAGAAGCTGTTTCTGGGGAAATATTAAATCAACCACTGCAGCACTTGTAATGCTGACAATCAGTGAAGCATTTTTGTGAATAAATATTCAAATCTGGCTGTTTGCACGTGGAAGAGCATTTTACAGGGCTTGATCTGTGTACAGCTCCCCTCCCATTGAAATCAGTTATAAGATCTTACTTTCAATAAAAGCAAACTCTTATCATTAGTGTCTTCAAAACTTTAACCTCACATTCTCCTTGAAATTTCCGTATGCCTTATTGTCTGTTACCTGCCTCAGAAATTAAAATCATGCAACTGAAATCTCCTCTTAAGGAGTGAGCAAGCTGGTCCTTGAATGTGCATGCAAGAAAGAGCAGAGCTCCTTTGTCAGGCAAAGCTGTAACTGACTGTACTAAGAATTTTGACCTATGGATTTGTCCGTTTGCTTATATGGTTGTGAGCTTTATTTCCTCCCGCCGCCTTTTTTTTTTTTACCCAGTTTGCAACTGAAGCTTTCTCAGTTCTAAAAACAAGCTCTCATTTAGGCTTTTAGGAAAAGAAACTGTAAAGTTGGATAATGCATGTTTTCAAAAGATATGTCCTAGGGACAGGTTTTACTATTAATTAGATCTGTTAACCTGGAAACAGTAAAGTAGAAGACAGCGTTAGGATATGAAGAAAGTTTACTTGAGTTTCCCATCTCCTTCACCCTGCTGACTGCCACTACTGTCATTTCACTGACTTGAGGAAATCTTCCAGGCTTTTATCAGTGTAATGGTATAAGGAGAGGCAGATTTCTATGATATTGGATACTACTACCCATGAGCAATTTTACTTGGCTGTTGTTTACTTGACTGCAATCTTTGAGACAGGGGCTGTGGAGACTGACAGATGGATGCAGGCCACAGATTTGCAGCAAATGCTCGAATAGATAAACCGCTGTGCGGATCAGTTGTCCTGGCAAACACAGAAATGCTGGAAACTTGGAATAGATTTGAGACCTGAGCCACCTTGCAACAATCCTAATTGAGGATGTATATCCCCCCCACTGGGACACTGTAGTACATTATTATCTGCCAGCAAATCACGCAGTAGCAGATCCTACTAAAGTCTTGCTTAATCTCCTCTTTTTATTTTCCTTTCTTTTTATTTTGTAATATGAACATTGCCATGGATCCCAACTTGCAGTCTGCGTCGCATTAATATCAGATGACAATAGTATATGTGAAAAGATGTCCTTCAGGTGCATTACAAATACTGTATGTTTGCCTACTCCTTTGAAAGGCTGGAGAATGGGAAGGAGGGTGAGAGGTCATAATAATAGTTGTACTTCTACTACACTTTTCAAAATATTTTTTTACAGCAATTTTCATTACTTTAACTCCCATCCTAATGTGATACACAACATAAACACCTAAATACCTCTGAAAATAGCATCGACTCATATTAAGAAAAAGAATTACACATCTAAAAAGAGCAGTGTGACCCAGAAAACTTCTATTTAATGCCTAGCTGTCTGTAGGACTGAGGATATTGAGCGTTCTGTTCTTTCACATTCTCAGATCTATATCCATTTTGTGAGAGCTGAATCTCTCAACACGTCTCCTGCTAAAGCCATTTGATATCTTGAAACAAGATGTTCCTCTGTGGCTGAAAGGCCTGGTTAGCCATACCTAGAGCACACTGCACAAATCACAACAGTCACAATTGTTTTCACTCATTGAGCGAGAACACAAGGGTCTGAGCTGCTGGAGAATATAGGATTTATGGCAAAAAGGGAAGCCCAAGATGGGGACTGTGAAGATAAAAGATGATCTCTGGCGGGAGGAGAGTCCTAAACAGCGGTCCACTGTGCTGTATTCACCAAGGGCTGAAAATACAATACTAGTTCTGGGAGCAAAGTCATTCCCCAGACAACTGTATCCTAAGTGAATACTGTCCTTACTGAACATAACTTTCATACGCGCTGTTGCTTGTTTCTAATTACGTTTTTGATAAGCAATAGTACAGCTACAAGAGGAGGGATACAGAAAGTGTTGTTACAGGGTTCATTAGCGAGCAAACACATTCTGTGAACAGACTCTGACTCAAGCTACTTGATCAATACTGGGCTATATGTTTATGATTTTCTGGCTCTTTTAAGTGAGATACCTCTTTGCTGCTCTCTGCTCTGTTATGTCTTACTACTGAACTACGTGAAAGGTTTATGAATGTTCAGACAGCAGAATGCTCTTTACCTCCAGCACCGTCAGAGTTTAGATCTCTACCCAACAAACACCCTCACAAAGTTATTGCTGCGAATTCACTTTTGAGGGAATCATTTTCTTCGTGCTTGGTCTGCAGTATATATCAATGTGGCATCTTAGGAAGACCTGAGCAGGTCTCGTTTGCAAAATGAGTAGGGGTTGAATGTGCGAAATGTAAGAGGTGGAAAGACTGAAAGGCAATGTGTCTTGCCCTGTCAGGGCAATAGAAAAGGGAGATTGCAGTAGATAAATGTTTGTGTTAAGCTGATCTGGATGCTTCATTGCTTCTGGATGGCATTGGAGATTTTTGGGGGGAGAATGATGAGCTCACAGGAGCTTTGATAGCGAAGTAATTAAAGAGAATACGTAAAAATAAAGGCTGAGTGAAGATTTGGCAAGGGCAAGGAAATGGAGTTTACCTTGTTTTCAGTTCACCAGCTGGATAGTGATGGCTTTGTACACACTTCTGTAAGTGAAAGGGGTAGATCTCTTTCACAGTTGGTTCCTAGTTCTTTCTCCTCCCTGAGTGCATTGTGTCTTCCCTCCCTGTGCAAGCTGCTGCATTCTAATTTCCTGTTTAAAATAAGTGTTCAAGGAGTGCTGGGACCTCACCTCTTCCCAAACAGTACTGTCATTCAGACACCTTTCACAATCAATTGAATCTGAAAACTTCAGGAATGCAGACACAAGCTGAAAGTTAAATAAATTTTTGCTTTAGGCCCAAAGGACTAAATCTGAAAGTCTTTGGACACATCTCCTTATTCTCTACACATGAGATAAGGTTAAGTCCCTGCAGATGAAGTCAAACTCTATGTACTCACTCTTCAGACATAGACAGTAAAAAGTTGACTGTCACTTTAAAGGGGGTTGAATTCATCCTCTCGTTTGACAGCAGAAGTAATGTGGCAAACTCGTTTTCATCTCATTCAGAAAGGAGATGAGATGTGAATCAACTTATTTGACAGATGAACACCCTGGAGATAATTTCAGTTTGTCACAGTATGTGTGGCTTCTTTACAATTACTGCTGAGCTACAAGAGTGCAAAAGACTGGTCCAAAAATGCCAGCTATTCTCCTTTCTTTAATTCACAGAATATAAACCACTCTGTTTCTTAATTTTAAACATGAAAAACATAATTAGAAATTAAATCCTTCACTAGGAAAACAGACCCTATTTCTGATGTTGCTTAACAGTTAGGTAAAACAGGTAAAAGAAATCACAAAATGGAAGGAAGAAGAGGACTGTGGTTTGGGTTTGGTGGGGGTGTGTGCTTGCTTTGTTTTTTTTCTTATTCTTTCCTCAAACTGAATAAGATGAGCTTGAAGGAGATATCCCGTGTGCCGGTTCCCTCTTTGTTTCCAAAGGGAATGGTGGAGTGCACTGAGCAACTCTGTACCAATGATCTCCTTAAATAAAGGTCAGGCGTGTGACTCTTGAAGCATCTGATGTCTGTCTTAGTCTAATACTGGATGCTGGTTTGGCAGAAAAAATGCTGGAGGGGAACCACCTGATTTCCTGGGCAATTGTAACAACTTTGCTGCAACAATCACAACATTTCAGCACTTGCAGAAACCTACTGGACTCCACCTTAAGGTTCTATAGATTCTTACTCTTACTATTTTTACTGGAACAATGTCCCAGATCATCACATCTCCATGGTAACAAAACTTCTAAATTTCTTTTGAAACAAACCTATGGCTAGCTTATATTCACTTATTCTTGAACCAGCATGGTCTTTTAACTTTAGGTGTCCTTCTGTGTATTTTCTGTCAGCCCTTTATTTTCTTTTCAGAACTGTGATAGGCTTGCAAAACCAAACTGCTTGTCTTCCTTCATTTAGTCTTTACAACTGCTTGGTCTTTACCTTCATTATGAAATATAGGAGGCAAAATAAATAGTGGGCAGTTCTTATGTGGGAATTAAGATAGGGAAAAAAGATGGATCGTGTCTTTACTTGTCTACAACCTGAGCATTTTATCATCCTATTTCTTTTCTCCATGCAAGGTAGGATCCTCTCTACATATTCAGTAATTTTCATATTATCCTCCAAACAAAGTTGAGTTGGAACAAATTTCTTTTCTCTCCAACGTTCTCATTTTTTTCTCCTGTCACTGAGGAATCTTACAAGTTCTATCTAGAAATCTGGATTTATCCAATCCATCACTGTCTCTCACTGTGGCTTTGGTTTTCTGCTATCTGTCCACCACAGACCTGGCATCAGACTGCTCAGTGCCGATCTGTATACCATTGTTTGGAGATGCTGTGGTTGCTTTATAAAAGTAGTGCCCTTTTTTTTGCTTTTTGAGGATGTCCCCACTGACTGCTTTCCAAGATTGAAATTGCTCATTCTGGAGAGGCATGTGTGTAGGAGCTGTTGGTTGGTGCTGATGTCTGTAGATAAACCTTTGTCGTGCCCCTTGAGCTTTTTGTATTTTTTTTCTCATCATCTCACTGGAACAGGGTAGCAGTGAGTGAGTGGCTGCGTGGTGCTTTGTTGCCAGCGGGGTGAGCTTAAACCATGACATGCACCAGACCTTACGTGGAGACTTGCCCGTCTTTCTGTATGTAATGGTGTGGTGAGAAAGATGGTTTCAGTACTGCCTCCAACTGGTCTTTTGTGGGTTTTCTTTCCCCAAGATATTTATTAGGTAACGTATGTACAGCCTCTACAAGCTGTACACAGACAGGGTCCTAGGACTCCCCTGTGAAATGGGTTAACTAGTAGTTCCATTCTGCCACTCTTTATTTCAGTGCACCCAAATTTCTAATGTAAAGTGCAATAATTTAATAGGAAGGGCTTGATGTCCCGGTCAGATAAGACCATAGTCAAGTGGTTGGGAAATTGTCATCTCCCTATTGCTCTGGAGAAATTTCTAATATGTGCAACTAGGTGTCCTGTACTGATGCAAACACCTACTTTCTGTCTTTTTAGTGCTCATTTCTTGGTGTAATCTCATATCAGACAGACCAGAGAAATAAAAATCTTACTAATGCTTCAGATACTATTTTTAGCAAGCTTCTTTATAAAGAAAGACTGGTTAAGTGAAATAAATACAGATGAAGCAGAGACCCAGAAGGTGTAATAATGTTTTTTGATTGTCATAATTCTAGCTTGAGATGATAGAGGATACCTAGTGCTTTCTCAACTAAATCTCTGTGTATCCCTGTATTTTGTTTATTGAAGCAAACCTGTGCAATGTTGAATGCTTTTGCTCCTCAGTGCGGAGGTATCTGACGGTAGTGATGAAATGTCAAAATTTTCCTAATGAATAAGAGGAGAAGCTTAATAGAGATTATTCTGGATGACAATACCAGTTTTTATTATTTCATTTAGCTTTCCAAGTAATTCTGTTGTGAATTGTATTCTAGAAAGAACTTCTAGAGAGCTAAAACTCTATAGGATCAAAGGAATCAAAAACAATTGTTCATTTTACTTCTACTTTTCTACATGTCATTATTTTTTTTTTACTTTTATAAGTGTAAAATGTTTTGCCTAGAAAGAAAAAAATTATTTAGGAAATTTTATAGCTATTCTCTGTTAAAGGTATTATCAAATGTGCTAGTCAGAAGCGAGAATTCAGACAACGCTGACCTACTACTTGTGACAACTCTATATTTATTTAATGGGTGTCGTAGCCAAGCACTGAGTTATACCACAGAATGTAAGTCAAGGCTGTACAGTTTTGTAACAAAGATTAATATGCAAAAGTTACAGTCTGGAAGTGTTTGAGTTTTGTACAGTAGCTGCACATTTAATGGTATGCCCGTGAATACAAAAAAAATGTTTCTTTTCCTTTATAAATTCCACCATAACCAGTTCATTTTGAAATCCAAAGTCTTTTTCCAGTGAATTGATTTTATTTCCAGTTTCTCCTCTTGACATACTGCTTTCCTTCATAGTGCACTTTCATGTGCGATTTTTCCCATTCCAAGTTTGAGTCCCTTTTCATACACTTCTCAGATGTTGAAGTTTTTGCTATCTCATGTCATTTTCGTCATTCTGTTTTCTCTGAGTTCACTCTTACTTCCAGCTGAACTTCTGCCAAAATAACGGCCCTGTGGTATCTATCTCACACATTCTGGTTACTTACACCAAACTTTTTCCTTACCCAGCACTATTTCCTTTGTAAAGAAGATTATTTAAAAACTTTTTTAAAGTTCACCTTTCTCACCAGAGGAATCCCTAAAGATTTTGAATGCACATTATGAAAATTTATATTTGGAGCAGTTATTTAGAACAGCTGGAACTGAATGACAAATGATTTTTTAAAAATCAAATAGCATATTAGTCACCTTAATCATTCTCTGTAAATGAATCCTTTCGAAGCTTTCTCACTGTTTAGTGCCCTTATTGGACTGGCCACTGATCTGAAGAGTCCTTCAAAGCTTTGTGGTTTTGCATCACCAGTGTCAGAAAAATGCCTGCCCTCTCCCTAAAGAAATGGCTTGGAAAACCTGAAATAGCTACACATCTTGAATGGATGATGCTCCCATGTGAAGATCCACATAGGAAAGGACCTATAAAGATGGCAGAAATGCACTAAAACTAGATGCAAATCAGACATTGATGACCTAACTCTCAATTATCCTAAGACAATGAAACTCCAGTGAATTCAGGGAAGGTACATTTATTCATGTTACCTACTACCTTCCAGCTGGGCAGAGCAAGACCGTCACAGAGACGTCCGCATTTTCAGCCTCTTACTCATCTTTTTGTCCTCTTTGGAGTTCATGAGATCATTCTATCTCACTTTTATTTTTATGTTTTAAAGTCTTGTTATTTTATGGTTTAATATTTTGCTTGATTCAGTGTTTCTCTAAACTAACTGCTGCATAGGCGAGATAAAACCCACCCTTGTTATGAATAAAGAAAGGTCAGACACTAACAATATGGGGGCAAAATGGCCTAAGATATTGACCGTAACTTCAATATATTAGTGGTTGTTTGTTTTCAGAAAGACAAATTACAACTAAAGCCACTGCATAAAAGCTGAAGAGAAAACAATTTTTACATGGAAATCTTCTCAATTGTAGGATAAACAAATTTGCTTAACAAAGTGAGGGTTACTTACCAAAAATAAGGAGTTTTATATGTCAGGCTATGCAGCACAAAATGAAGTATACAAGGTAAAGTTCCTCTGCACATGACAGCAAGAAAGAGCTGGAAGCAGGGCCATTACCAGCCTCTGTAAATGACTCCACTACCCACAGACAGATCCTCCAATACACGTATGTGTGAAGACAAGTAATCAAAATAAGGTGTTGCTCTTTTCCTGTCTGCATCAATCATTTTTCTTAATTATCTTGTTGTTCAAGCCTCATGACTTGTGTAATGTACTGCTTATGACAGTTTGCTGCTGAACTGAGCAATGCTGTGCTGCTGAAGTGCCCTGTGGACATGCTAGTACCAGACATTCTACAGTCTCACTCTGTGTCTGTGCGACCAGATTCCCCACTAGACTGTCATTCCATGAAGCATCATCAGATCTCCTTGTGGCTATAGGGCTTTAGTAGAACCTGGGCTTGTGGGGAAAAGAGCATTTCCATACCCAAGGACAGCAAATAGCCGTACAATATTGTCCCAATGCACAAGTAAGATTTATGACAATATTTATTAATTCATGTCTTGGGCCATAACTATAATTTTCTTTGATGAAGGAAATAGGTTTCTTTCTTTGTTTGTCCGTGACAGACTTTGAAGTGTAGGGTGCTGATGGGTTGTTTTCTTCTGTAGTATGTAGGCTACAGACTGCATTAAAGAACAACCACTCATCTAAGTGCCCTGCAGAGGAGAGGGATGGGGAATGGTAGAGCTCAACTGCCATGATAACCTTTCAAATATCAAAGACGCTTAATGTTGTATTCAACTTCTAAGGCTATGATTCTTCTTAAAGACTTGCACATGAAGTCTACTCTTGATGCTGAAATCATTGGTGCCTGCAGTGACTTCTGTGAAGTGGTACCAGCTATGCTCCTCCAAGGAAAATCCCAATCCTCCTGCATCTGGGGCACAGACAGCTTGTTTCATCTGTCTCTGAGTATTGAAATACTTTTGAGGTGAGAGTGGCTGATCAGATGACAAAAGAGAAGGACAGTATTTAGGCAAGCATTGTGAGTTTTGAGAAGAAACAGAAATACTTATTATCAGTCTTCATGGTGTACTGTTTTTCTCAGAACTTTCACCTAGCATTTGCTCTAGTTAAATATTTAAAGAAAGCATGGATCTGTTGGTTAAAAATGCATTACAAATTGATGATTGTTTAATTTCTGCAGCAATTCCTTGCTAGGGTTATCAAATCATATTTTATACACCATTGACATTAGTCTCTCAGCAGTCCCATGGCTCATGTAGAAGAAGTTTCAGCACGCCTGATTTACTGTCACACAAGCTAAAGCAGCGTTTTGGTGATTCGGGTCAAATATCTTATTCTGGCTAGGCTCCTGCATCTTGAATGGTTGATTTTCATCTGTTTATCCATTTATCTTTGCAATACATAAATTTATTTTTCCTGCTGAGAAGGCTTTCATAACACGCAGGCATATTCCAGAAAACAAAAAAAATAGCTTGCTCCCCGAGTAGCATGCACACCAGATCCCTGTATACAGTGGTGCTATGTGTGGAGATTACTTGCATACCTGGAGAGGAGTGACTTCCAGTTACCATCTTCCCTGTGATGGGACATGAAGTTTGTACTTAGTAAGGTAGCACTGCAGAACTTGCTCTCATCAAGGACAAAAACCAATGTCTCTTTTTCCCAGCTGCTGGTTTCTGTGACTTTTGCAGTTCCTTTGTGCTTCTGAGGCCTCTGTTTGTCTGCTGGATTTAATTGACCAGTCAGGCAAGTTATCTGGGGGAGAACAGGGAGAGGAAAAAGATAGGATGGAAAGATGGAAAAGTATTATTTGTGAAGCTCCCTTTCCCTAAGGTATTTCTTTCCTCTTATCCTGAAGATGTTTTTCCTTATCCTTAAGATATGTTTTCTTTTTGTAATTCAGATTGCATGTTTCTTTCCTCTTTTGATTTTCTGCTCCGCCATGCTAGGACTTCTTTTTTTTTTTTTTTTTTTTTTTTTGAGGAAATATCAGCAGAGGTATATGAGGTCACTGTATTGCTAGCTTTCTTTGTAAGGAATTGGGTTATTGTTTTTTATGTTCCCCTGCTTTTTGAAACATCAAGCTGTATACTGCAAACCCCAACCTTTTCAAGCTAAAAGGAATATAACAGGGCAGAGCACCTCTGGCACTGCTTGTTAGTTTATAGCGGAAAGTCAATTTCTGGAGGCAGGGGTTTGGCTGCTCATGGAAGCAAGCTTCAGCTTGATCTTAATTCAGCTCAGGACTTTTTCAACAGCAGTCACAGTCCTAAACAGCTATTTAAAGCTACCCAGATGCCTTGAGCCAAACTCTTGCACAACCTAATTTTACAGAGCTTTTGATCTCTCATCGTGGGCAGCCTTGTCACTGTTAATATGAATTAAAACTGAAATGGTCAAGTAGTTCGCCTTGATACTTTAAGTGGACTATCGTGTGCTACATTGCTTGCATGGTAGCAGCAACCAGCACATTTTGGAGAACGATACTGTCTTCCTCTCCTGTAGAAAGCCAAGTCCAGAATTGTCTCTCTCGCAGAGTGATGTTTAATCCACCATGAATCATCCCAAGTCCAGGTCAAGTGAGGCTCAAGGAAGGTGTGCATGTCACGTTGTGCTCATTTCTTAGATGAGTCCACACACGGACTATGCTCTCAGGAACACACTGGTGCCTTTCACGCCAACACAGACACCCCTTGGCAGAAGACTCCCAGGTCTTGCCCTGGCTGGTGCTTTGAGGTCCCATGCTACTAATGCCACCATGTATGGTGCAATAAGGGTTGCTGAGCCCCACTAGCATCTTTCCCTTTGGAAATTCTGGAGAGAGATTTGGACATATTCTTTCCAATTAAATTCACTCAATTTTTCAGTGGTAGAAGAAAGGGTTATTAGCAACTTTTCCATGCAGAGCAGGAAGTCCTGACCCCACCCTGCAGCCCAGCCTGGGCTCTAGCTGCAGTCGTAGATGGGTGGCACTATGCAGTGTGATGCTGCCTGTCACAGAGTCCTCACTTTTCCAGCCATGAAGGTAAAGCCAACACCCCAGAACACACCCTGTCGTAAGTTACAAAGTGTGCCTGTGCACTTTCTGTGGGATGCAGGCAACATTCAATTAATTAAGTCTTACGCTGTGGTTTTTAAAGGTGGGCTGAAGTCTTAACTGTGCAATTTTTTTCTTGCTCTGACACGGTGAGGCTGATTGTAACAGCAACCTTTCTTTTTAGCACTTTCAGTTACTTCTACATACAGTGCAGGCACTTCATCTATTGCACAATGTTTGGCAATAGAGAAAAAGAGGACATATTTTTCTATCAATGTAATAGAAGTATATTGGGAATGACAACAAAAATTGAATATAAAGTCTAACAAAATATATTCCCTAGATCCTGCTAAACTCTACAGGCTCCAAAAATGTCATGAAAACTATGATATTCTTTGCTGCTTAAACAATAAGACAAGAGGAGGAATAACATGTTTTGTTTTTCTTTCGCCCACCAAGGGAAAAGGCTTTTCAAATAATTTATAGACCCTTTGCATACAAAACATGTAAAAATAATTATAATTCACTTTATAAAATTGATCAGAGCTGTTCAAAAGACAGTTGCATGTTGGTAAATTCCCTAAGACGTACCTTTTCAAGCATGATGTGCATCCCTTTGCAAACAGCTAGCATAGAGTCACTGATTTTCTAAGCTATCAAGAACAGGAATAAGTAAGACAGAAGTCAGCGTGGTGATTCTCTGCACAGAGGTGAATTGAATCTTCAGAGAATGGATGGCTATTCTTTTTATAACCCTGACCTGAGATACAGCTGCAGCTCTTTATAAATACAGGTGGGCAGACCTGTGGAAAAAATCCAGATTTATTAACCTCCTTGTAAGCATCTCCACAGGCGGAGGATGTACGTTTGACCTGGCCTTCCCCACCAAAGTATGTGTGCAAAATGAACAGAAGCAAGAAATCACTCACCCCACGGTGAACGCTGGCAAAGTTGTTTCGTAGAACCTTCACTACTATGGTGGCTTTCCTGGGTTCTGTAGCTCACTTCTTCTTAAAGATAAGAAGCCATATGGTGGAGACCATAAAACCTTTATTCCTTGTTTTTGCATCTTTTTTTAGGGCTGTTTGAGACATTTACATAGGTGCTTTCAGGTTGGTTCGTGCCCCAGACTAGTCTCTGCATGGGACTCGAGTAGGTGGATTATATCAGTTATGCTGTGCCTGGTGCTTTACCACAGTTTATGGGCCCACGCTTTAGCCATTCTGAACTTGCTTTTCTTATTTGACTGTACGTAGAAGCTGAAGGTAGAGAGCGCCTGCTGAATGCAGGGTTTCTCTATGGGGTATTTATCAAGGGAGCTCCAAATGACTGCAGTGATAGAGTTGAAATTGTTTTCCTTCAGGTGTCTGCACAGAAGGCACGGCCCACAGGCCTCATGCATACTCTGACTGCATTTACCTGCAGGTTTTACACATCTACTGTATCAAAGTGCAGCTGCTAGACAACTGAAGTGATAAGCAACAGCAGCTTTCAAAGGGGGAATGTGAGCTGAACAATGTCATCTCTCCTGCCTTTGATAAAGACCTTGTGTCAGGTTCTTCAGGACATTCTGACTTGCAGCAGCCTCCTGAATCTGACAACTTGACTCTGCGCTCTGGATATCCAACTTTCAGCTGAATAGATCTTCCTTCTGGGGCCATCTTTGCTAATATAAACAGTAAACACAGACTCAATCTTATATGCTTCCGAATTGCCAACTTTTCTTTAAGATACTTTTCACAATGGTTTTATGGAGTAGTGCCATTCGTGCCAGAGTGTGACATGCGTAGAGCTGGTCAAGAATAATATGGTGGAGGACTTACTAAGGTTTTTTAAAGATTGCATGTGTATTATAACTTTTTTTCTATAAAGATCAAGCCTTCTCAAATCTACTCTTGGCACAGATCTTCACTGAAACCTCAGTGAGACTTTAGAGAGCATAAAAAAGGTCACAAGATTTGCACAGCTTCATAGTCTTGTATTGATGATACTCCTGATCAGGAGCTTAGACTGTAGCTGAAGTTAATAGCAGAAGACATGAGGTTGAATCTTAACCCTTATGTGATTATTGGTATTTTGGAAGTTTTTTCACCCCATTTTCCTGGCAATACCTAACAAAATGCTGTTTCTACGAGTTGTCTTTGACCTCAATTTCAGTTTAATCACCTCTCACCAAAGGAACTTCTCTCATTCGTGCTCTGAACCTGGTTAATAAACACAGACGTTTCAGGTTTCCTTAAATAGGTTTCTTGGCTGCCATCAGGGACAGCAGTTTGTATGTCTGCACAGGGAAGTAGTCAATGGGAAACACGGCACAGCTACCAAATATTTAAGATGAACTTCAGTGCACTTGGGATCTTGGCTTTGTTTTCAGTGCTTTGAGGCTTGATTTACCCTTTAAGATAGATCACTGAACTACAATTGTCAATTGCACTGTTCAATAAAATTTAATTTGCTCAATTTAATTGTCAGGTTTGCTTTTATACACTTTTTGATTTAATCCATCTTGAAGAAAACAGTGATATGGTTGGAAACATACCAAACTGGTAACTTTTATATGAAAATTATTAGAAGTAGTATTTTTAAAGGCGTATTTTTAATAAGAAACTCTCTCTAGAAGGAAAATATGTCTATTTTGAATTTTCAGTGAAATTTCAGGTTCTTGAATTTTAAATTAGGACTATCTCTCAGGCTGGAAATCAGAAGGAAAAAGATACCAACTAATTTTAAATAAATAATTTAGGGAGATATAGAGAACACAGCTGTTTCTTTTCCTGGAAAGCTTAAGTGTCTAGCTGGATTAGCTTTGTATCTCAGCTGTTGTACTGCACCTGAGAAAAACTATACTTTGCATGAGCCTAGATAAATGAGATTCACAGCAAATGGGTTGGTTCCCAGTACTAGGATTGTTGTCTTGCTTCGTAAAAAGAATGCACTTAGCAATGCATGTGTCTATTCGGCTAAATTATTAAAATACACACCTCAAACAGAAGGAAATTTGTCAAAGAACAAGGTATATGGTCAGCTTTTTGTGTTAAGTAAAGTCTGATCCAAAATCCCCGGAGGAGGATGCAGGACTCAAACCAGGACAAGTACATTTCTGTGTGATTTGAAGGGCTTTGGCCCATGAAATGTCAGTGGCTTGACAACTCAGATCAAATTTCCACAGACATTCGCATGCCTGACGATGCAGATGAGTGCTTAGTGGGTTCTTTTGCTTTGCCTTAGCAGGTTTGGCATCTAACTGTTGCTGGCAGCAGTGGCAGTTAGATACCTAATTCATCATCTTTGTAAAACTGAGAGTGAGTTTCATGTTTTGGGACAATATTTTGTGCCACGTCATGGTGTAAGCTCTGCTCTCTGGCTGACGTCTTTTTGGATGCCGTCTGTGGCTGAGCCGTGGTCCTCGTGTAAATGATTAGACCTTGTTCTCAGTCAGACAGGTTCCTTGAAAGTGACACAGCTGCTTTTCACTGTCTGCCTGTGCGTTGTACAACGGCCAGTGATGGGAACTGATCCTGGAGCCATTGCTGACACACACACACGCCTCCAAATGGTGGAGTAGGGATGGGAAGGCTGTACCCTGGATCCCAGTGCTAAGCACTGCCTCTCCGCTCTAACATCAGCCTCAATTTACCCTCCTCTGTGCTCTCTCTAAGCAATGGCTTTTTTATCAAAAGAAACGCGCTGCCAACGTTGAAACATATGTATATGTATGTCCCTCTCTTCTGCCTGCATACATAAGAGAAAAGCACTTTCACCTATCATGTGAAAACAGAAATAATTTGGTGCTTGATTGCACATTAGGCTGCCCAAAATGCATTCTCATCAGACATTCAGGAAACACTATGGTTTTATTAGCAAGGGAAAGCTTTCACTTTTATTATTTTTTGTAGAGGAAATTGTTCTGGATTCTATAAAATATGATCTTCTAACTAAAGAAACTGTTTGTTTTGAAACCTTTGGCATGAAAGAAATTAACATTTCAGTTTCACAGCTTTTATAATTGCAGAGATTAGCTCTAGTTAGCTGCAGTGAAGCAGAGAGTTCTTGTTATGTTTATTTGTTTAGAAGCACCCAGCTCAGGTTCAAGGCATTCATGTCAATATGCTAGTACAAAATGGTAGGATAGAGTTCAAAAATACTTGCATGCTTCACTGATACCCTGCAAAATGCTTTGTCTTGCCTAATGATACTAAAGCTATCAGCCCATATTTAAGTTACTGCTGGAACAGAAAGGGAAAAGATGACCATAAATGCCTTCTATCCCTTTTGGCTTGTTCACCAACTCCCTTTTCTTACCTTTATTTTCTCCTCTGCTCTAGACTCGTCTTTCTTCACTCAAATTCTTATGTTCTTATACATTTGTAAGTCTAAATATTCTTTGATATTCCCATTCATGCTCTGCTTTCCTGTTTCACCCATATAACTTTAGTCCGTGTTCTATTTCCACGTTTGGTTAGTTTGGTTCTACCGCTCCCACTTTTATTTTTTTTTTAATGTTCATTCTGTTGTGACAGACAGATTCCCCATCTTTTCCTAGGATCCTTAGGAGATCTTTATTCTTCCTTTTTCCTCCTTTCAAATCAGGAATTAAATCTTCATGGTGGGTCGCAGAGCAATTCTGCAGCATGGAATGAGTAAATACATCAGAGCATTTGTAACCTCACCTTCCTGCAACACCATCTCTTCCTACACTGGTGTAGCATGGGAGCAGACAGGAGATACAGAGATGGGGATGCTTTGGGGTGTGTTCAGCCCTTGTCTTCATCCCTTTGTAAAGCACGATGCTGTCAGCTCGATGGCTTGTGTTTGCAGCAAATGTAAGTGCTTCTGTAGCCAGCTCCCAGGCAGAAAAAGCATCTTATATTGAAGATAAAGCACTGCAAAGTGTAGTGATAGAGATGTAGTCTAAAGATATACTTTGTGTGAAGTGCTCTTAACCAGAGGCTTGATCCAGTATCTGTTAATTTAGTGATCAGTCCAGGGATGGCTGGAGGAGGCCCCTCATGGGGTCTTCAGTCATCAACCATCCCACAGCTCTGCAGGCTCTCTGCTGCCAGGGAGATCACTTGTACCAAAATGATGATTTAAGGCCCTGGTTCTATTCATCAGCACACATAAATTCGTCTGTCCAACATTCTATCTGGCTTATAAGTCCTGTAGACATGGAAAGCTCTGCTTTAAATGTAGTCAGTCATCTATGGATTACTGCAGCCTCCAAAGGACCCCACAGTCTCTGATGAAGCTTTCCATCTATCAAGGACTTAGTGTGCATCTCTGTATATATGTAAATAATGTATAATTTCACGTTTTCTTCTACTTACCAGGGCTTTTTCACTTGACTAGCTATACCTGCTCGCCCAGTATCCTCTGCCTTTAATATTTTCAGCTGCCTAATTGTTACAAAAACAACTATTCTCTCAGTAGTTTTTCATCCAGCTGTACAGTGAGTGTCAATGTGTTCTAAATATCCCGTTTTAGATCCCATTACCGAGACAATGATTTCTAGGTATAAGAGGAACATGGAAATATATCCAGCTTCTGCTCTGGTGGCCTCATGTTCAATCCTCTGTACAGAAAAATGGGCAGTTGTCAAAAAGAAAGTAATAATTGCTCATTCTAGTTTGTACATTTTTATGCCTGTTTTCTTAGAGATTTCTGCAGCTCTTTCAGAATAATTTCCTTTTAATTTTTAGAGGGTATTTATTTGCTCTCTAGTGCCTGTAACCACAAAGGCATTTTCTATGATAAAGACACAGAAATTGATCAGTGGTCAAGTCCTTCTGAAAACTGTATTCTTCCTTTATTTTGATCTGAAACTGGAGCTTGCATTGAATAACATTAGATAAAGGTGAAGTCTCCAGAGGTAGATCACACAGTAGTATGACAGGTATAATCTGAGGAGAATCCAATGAGCTGAAAATAATAGCAGCACAAGAAACTCATTTGATTTGACATAGCTATGAATATTTAACATTTTATAAGGAAATACAGAAATGCAATTAGTCTTACTCACTCTGATGCTCTGGAAGTACAGACTGTCTTCTATGTGTTGTCTTTGTGACCATGAGAGATTGAGGAGGCTGGGGAAGGGAAGCAGCAGCTCAGGCAAAGATTGTCCAACCTCAACACAGAGCAAACTTACTGTAAAAACTGAATTCCCAAAGTTATTACATTGGATGCTACAGTACTGAGCTGGATCACACGTACCTTCCAATAGATGCTGAAGATTTTAATATGAGAAGATTTGTTTCCATGTATGTTTATTGCTTACATGTTCTGTCTTCTCCAGTGCCTCTGAGTAGAATAGCAGAAGAGCTAAGATGTGCTGAGATATCCTAGACACCCCAGGTCCCACTAAAGAGCCACAGGTCCCACCTACCTTTGAAAGCTGAGAGCACAGACAACAGTAAACACCATCTCAAAATATTCTGTGTTGGCACCATTCTTAATACATTAACCTATCTTCATACCTTGCTTGAGATAGAGCAATTTCTGAAATTTTGCATTATGTCCCCTGTTGCTCCTCACAGCCAAATAATTCTTGCTGTGCCTCTTTCTGATTGCAGCTTAAATTTGGGTCAGAATAATGATAGGAAGTTAAGAAGTAACAATATGTGGACTAATTTTCTCCTTCCTTCTTTTTCTCTGATGGAACCAAATAGGAACAGAGGCTGAGAGAGGAATCCAAATCACTTGTTATCCTGACACTGTTACTCTGTGCAACACCTGAACACTTCCTTCTCCTCATTTCTTTGGGTGTTCCCACCTGAATTTTGAATGATCTCTCTCATGTACACCCTGCAGAGGCTTCCAATGTCTCAGATGAGAGCCAGGAAGGAATTGTTGAGCCCTCCTTCCTACATGTACCCACTTTATTACTATGAGGCTCAAGGAGATGGAGCAGGAAGGCACTTATCTTTGTCCTGGGCTGGGGCTCAGCATGGCAGGTAGAGGCTTCTAGGAGGTGGTATTGTCTCTGAGGCTTTCCCACTCCTTTCTGTTTCCCATTCTTTTCTACATCAAACTTTCCCATAACCCTCAGGGTCCAAGTCAGGTCCCAAGTTCATGCTGCCTAGATTGTGGGGCTTGCACATGGATTATTACTGCTTTTCTCTTTTTCCACCCAAAATATTTTGTTGAAGTCATGTAGAATTTGTTTTAGGGAGACAGCAACCACTTTTTTTCATCGTGCTTAAGCTTTGATAAGAAGAATATCACCTTGTATTGTTTCTTTTGTTCCACGTACTGCAAAACCTGTGATATTATCTTAACTCCTTTTAGAAGTCTGGGATTCTTCCTATTAAGTGCCTGCCCCCATCCTTGACAAGCCTAAAAGCTTGCAGATAATTGTGACCACAGAATCATTCTAAGTGCTTTGTGACTGAGGATAATGGTCTTTTCTTCCCACTATTTACAATGCAGATTACTGATTGATTCATTTGTTTGCCACCTTCACACTGCAATGTGGAAACCGTTAGCAAATACTGGCTTTAGTTATGATGATGGCTGTAGTTTTGATACAAAGCAAGGACCTGGCCAAAAGATCCTCACCTATCCAGTGTGCTTTTATTTACTTAGATCCAAAATTAGCTATTTAACCATTTCTTTCTGTGGCTGAGACATGCAAACTTGAAAGCATCAGGGTGGTTTGTAAACAGCTTAAGCACCTGACCTTGTCCTAGATATGAACATTGTATGACAAAGTACCCATCTTCTCACATGATTAGGGTAAGACTGGTTTCACAACATTATCCCTGGTTTACAAATCCTGCCTAAGGGTTACCTGTCCCCAATCTCTCATGATTCCTCTCTCCTTGAAGGTTAAAAAAAAGCCTCAAATAACCTTCTCTCCCTCCAACCAGTTTCAGTGACAATTAGAAAGCAAACCAAGATCTGTATCATTGCATCGAGACAAATGGCTCAGGAGGTGCAAATGTGGGATTGGTAAGGGAGTCGCTGCAGCAAGCCCCATGAAAGGATTGATATTCCTTACTTGTATTCCCTCACTATCCCTTACTTGTATTCCTTTCTTAAACTGCACTTGCAAGAAACATGCAACTTCTTGCCTGGCAAACATTACACAGGCCTTGTGATGGTTCATCAAGCCCTGCCTAGCAAGGAACAAATAGGTCTTGGGATGGTTGGTTAAGTTTCCTGAGGACCATTGGTAACAGGGACTCAAGTCATCAAGATAAGCAGAGGAAGATGGCAATGTTAAGACAAACACCTGAGAACTATTGAAACTAACCATCTTGAAGCATCCTGAGGCTGGAGGTTGGATGAGCTGACTCCATGACCGTGTATGGGCAAAGGAAGCCCAAAGTTCAATTAGGGAACACTGTGAGGAAGGCTGTGCATGACCACTGGAGGGGGAATAGACCCTAACCCTAATTCTACTGCNACTATGCACGACCACCAGAGGGGGGAAAGACCCTAACCCTAATTTTACTACGCATGCTCGGACTATGTAAATAAATTCTGGGAACTCATTAGCATAAGACGGCCTTTTCCAGAAAATCTGATGAATATGTATGTTTTCCTGTATATTAGTTGATATGATTTGCTAACTTGTTGGAGAGCTTATGGTGGAGAATCCCCGGTGTTGCCCAGCACTGCAACAAAGAATTGCTGCTTAATAACAACTTTGTTGTTGTTGGTTTTTTTTATCTCAGAATCCTTATCCAGCCATACCTAGCTTCCCACCTCAATGAGGAGCGTTAGAAAGCAAGGGGCTTTGGAAGCTTCGAGTTTTGTATCAGTTTTCCTCATATTTTGTAATGATAATGGAAATGAAAAAGATACAAGGATGGGCTCTTACCTTCAGCACAAAATAAAACTTTGAGCTTGTGATTAAAGGAAAAATATTCCAATAGTGTAAGAAAAAAAAGCCAGATGACCAAGTATTTTGCAGCATCAGAACCTTAAACTGACATGACTTACTGTGGGATCACCCAGAAGCATAGTGCAGAGACAGAGTATCCTCAGAGCTGAAGTCTAACCTGAACATAACTGCATATAGAAAATCTGCCCAACACTGAAGAGCATGTTTCTTCATCTGCTTCTTTAAAAAGGGTGATTTGCACTGTTCTGGAAGGTGAGGTAACAGTCCACCTCATCCAAAGTGCAGAGAATGTCATTGTACAACGCAGTTACACTGTAGCTGTCCCTTTTCAAAACCCCAAATAATCCCTTCATGAATCTGGAAAAAAAAAAAGTTATTACCAGCCTTATAACTTCATGTTCAGGCAATAAAATTTTGGCAACCCTATGGAATAAAGGCATTGCATGTATATTCCTAAGACAATCACTCAAAACAACCATCAATAAATGGTTTTGCTACCAGAAATCTTCAGAAATGAAACTTCCATTGATCTGTTCCAATTTCCAGGTGAAGCTGGACCATTCTTCAGTTGCAGACAAGATTAGGAGTAGTTGATCTCCCCTCTTTCCTTCTTGCTTTGAGACAGCTGAAGATTTAGCTCTGTGTTCCTGACCACTCTGTAAGAACACTAAGTGCCAACATCTGGGCTCTGAATTCCCCTGTAACATAGCCAATGAGCTGTCACTGCAAAAAACACAATGCTTCATGGTAAGAAAAACATGCAGTCTGTCATAAGGTGGGAATAATAAAAATAATGAAATAAAGAAACATGTCCTAAATGTGCAAGTGCATATAGACTTCTGTATTGAGCAGTGAAGTTCTGGTGTCCACATCAAAAATACAGCAAGACTGAAATTCAGGCTGATATATTTGCAGATATAAATATGTTTTCCTTTGACACCAAGGTCAAACTAGATGTCTCATTCATCACATGATGTGGCCAGAAATCCACTTGGCATCTTGAGTGCTTCTGTAGTCTTGGAAATGCCTGTGGAACTGTCTAGTCTCCTGTCTCCATGTACGCCAGCTCTTACTCTTAGGACAGTGCTCTAAATCCAAATCAATATCCACATCAGAGGCTCAGCACAGTGTATTCTACCCAAAAAACAATTGTAGAATGTATTTAAAAGAAACTAGTGAATTATAAATATGCACACAATCAGAAGATTTTTCATTTAAGAATTCTAAAGATTCAGAGGAAATCAAATGTCTTAGCATAACAGGGAAGTTTATCTTGCAAGTTAGCTGGTAATAGGATAGGAAATAAAAACTAAGGAAAAATGGTCAATTTTTACTAGGTGTCAGGAAGGCAGAAGTAAGTTCCAAAAGGATCTTTAACAGCCCTTCCCTGATCTCATTTGCTGGATTCAACTCTTTTTACAACATAGTCTTGTTCCTGGATGTCAGTGGGATGGAGGTTTTGGATTGGTGCCATAGGAAGATCCTAGATTGAGTGTCATGTGGAACTTCAGCTATTGAAGAAACGATTCCGTCTAAAAAGGAAGAGATCTTGCAAATCGAAGTCTCAGTATTTACTAAGTAGTGGAGATTATAAAGGATTGCGTTTTGCATTTTTTTTTGATTTGTCACCTAAAGATCACCTAAATTTCTTTTCAGATTTGGTCTTAGATATAGCAATATTTATGAGGTGGTGAGGCAAAGCTCATAAGATCATGGAGGCATCTACAGAGCTCGTCTTGACACTCAAGCGCAAACCAAAATGTTATCTGGCTCTTACCTAGATTTGTTATAACCCATCTATTTATTTATTTATTTATTTTTGAGATGATGCAATAAGAAGGAATTCGCTGCTAACAAAGACCCTGAAATATTTAGCTAGTAGTCTCGTGATTGCATGCTGAATGCAAGCCACAGAGCACTTGTTTGTGGAACAGTATTAAATACTTGACTGTAGCTTTAGTTGTGAGGGTGATAGGAAGGATAACTGTATTTAGAATGGCATGCTACAAAAAAATTATTTTTATATTTTATGAATTTCTCATTATGGTGCTCCTGCTCCAATGTAGCTAATCTTAGGTAGCAAATCCCAAATCAAATTGTCTCATGCATAAAAAAAGACAGTTTAGAGGGCTGGAGTCATTGGAGGGAAAGGATTTTTCACTCTAGTTATGAAATTTAATTTCTTTTCACTGTCATTCCTCCTTTACCTCTGTAAAATATTGATATAGAGTATAATTTCTGATGTTGATTGTAATGATGCTGATTGTAGCATGTAAGTAGTATCCAACAGTTGAAACAGATGGTGTAGTATTGTGATGGGGCCTATCACATAGTGACAAGTTTGAAAGGTGCAGCTGAAAGAGTGGTACACGTGAGAATATTGAGTCTGAACACTCCTGAAATTAGAGAAAGTTCAGATCTGAACACAAACTTCATGGCATCATCCCAGTTCTGATTGTTCAAGTGGGGGAGACTGAGCAGCAGTGTGTAATCATAGAGAGATGAATGAGAAGGAAGCCCTCCTTAGCAATATATAGCAGAGTAGCAAGGAAGCAAGTGGATTTTAATCCTGAGAGAAAAATGATTTTGTCTCATGTTGCTGCACAGCAGATCCTACTTGTCCTATTTTGGAGTGGTTTCCCTCTCTGTCATTAGTGATGACTACCATCAGACAACGTGTGCTCTCCCTGTGATGGCTGGTTGATCATACATGCAAGACAGAAACAGCCTTGCAAACCTTTGATCGTTGTACTTGAGTATGTTTTAGACATTAAATTTTACTCAGAGTTTTTAGAATTATGGACTGGAGTTTACTTTCTCTTTAAGAAAAGTTTCAGAGTGTTTGAAAATTGGAGAAACATTTTGTGCACGTCTATGATTTTTTAGAGTTTTTATCATAAACCCTTTTTTCCAGAACAGTTATTGTTGTTTTTTCTTAAAGTTTTTTCCAGCTGCTGATATTGTTCAAAATAGCTCTATGCTACTTGGGATCAAAACAGTTTTGGCAGCAAAATAAAGCACAACATTAACAGTTTTGTTTCAGCAATAAAATGGGAAATAAATGAATAATTTTGGAAAATAATTAGAATAGGCAGGACTCTAGAAGTAATTTGTGAGGTGTATTGGTTATCTCCACAGTTAATTACATTTTGATTTGAAATGTGTGTATGTGGAAGCAAACAGCAAGGTGTTTAATGGTTACTGTATCTGAGTTGCCGAAATAGCATTTAACCCACACCATGTCAAATGGTTTGTGAGTAAAAGAATGTCCTGGGAATATCAAGGCCCAGCAAGATAATAGCCATGCTCTTTACATTTATCTTATTAATCAACAAGTAAGAAGAAGAAATGGTTTGTGTCTGGTCAGCTATCCATGAGCAGCGGCCAGATGCTTTGCCCTTTCCAAATGTACTCTGAATAAGAATGAAACCATGCTACTTGTTTTGCCCATTAGATAGCATTATCTCTGTGGAATGCCAATTCATATCTCCTTGTGCTGTGTGTGGTTCTCACATATGGGATTTTAATAACCTTCATGCTGTGCTATGAATTCATAAACAGGGATGATAAGGGGAAAGCACCACAAGACTTTATTTTTTCATTATTGCTCTTTTGAAAGGCAGAGTCTGCAGGATTTTTGCAAGGATCTTGTGACAAAACCTAGCAATGGTTTTGCTGCTACAGTGTAGTTATTCTAAGGGAAGTGGGTAAGTACAGTATTCACTCTTGATGCACTTTTTCAGAATTGATTTTTGTCATCCTATATTTGGTAGACACGACAATTCTGCTGTATTATAGTTGGAACTTTGCAGGTCTGATTGTATGGGAGTTCGCGTTTTTCCAGAATGCAATGTGTATTTGATTTCTTGCAACATATCTCTTCTCTCTTCCATCCCAGCCTGTAAAGATACAACTTGCTGCTCAGTGGTCACTAGCAGTCTTGACTTCTGCTTTGGAAAAGATTTAGTCATTCTGGGTCAGTGGGGTTTTTTTTCTTTCTTTTTACCCCTCTCCTAACCCCAGGGACTATTAGAGCTACCACTTCCTCATCTTGGCCGTGTTCCATTAGTGGTGGAGGCACCACTGTTAGTGGAGTTAAAAGTAGTAATAAGAACTCACAGCATCAGTCTCCAGTCATGATGTGATATATATCACCTTGTATTCATTGCTAACAGGCCTTAGAAAGATGTATGAGGAAGACTCAGCTAAAATTTGCAATGTCTATAAATAGCCTATGAAGTAATGAACCCAAACTGTTTGAAACAGCTGGTTTAGCAGTCCTGGAGTTAATTCACATATGCCAGGAAGGAAATTGCACTATGTTGCCTTCCCACACTCCATGCTACACTGGCTGAAGTGCACTTACAGTTATGACCTTAGGTCAGTCTGGATTCCAGTCTTGTAACTGTGCCTAATAATGTTTTATCGGGAATAAGATTTATTAGGTGTAGGCTCTGTGCAGGATTGTGTTATGACATGCTGATCAAATCTTATCATCTCCTTTTCATTTTAGGAACGTTTCTTTTTCCTGCTGTATTCTGTATGTGATTTTGTGTGTGACAGGCAGTAGAAAGAACAGACAAGGGAGAAGAGAATAATTTTTCACTAAATATTCAAATTTTAATCTTTATTTGTGTTTTGGGGGGTTGTGTTGGTGTTTGGTTTGGTTTTGGTTTTTTTAGCCCAGAGCTGAATAGTCCTCGTTATTAAGAAAGTGTGTTGTTGTTTTCATTAAAATTCATCCTTTGCTCTTGAAGTGATAGAATTATAGAATTGTTGAAAAACTAGGTTGGAAAGAACCTCCATAGTCCATCTTACCCAACATCATCTATAAATAGGAATTACATCAAGGTTAAGTCAGGTTTGTGCCTCTCTGAGCTTTGGAAATCTCTAGGGGTGGAGATTCCAGCATCTCCTGGGCACCCGTTCCAAAGCTTAATTGTCATCTGTTACAGAGGCACATTTCCTGAAAAAATGATTTTTTTTTTTTTTTTCTTTTTTTTATTGGACATATGTAGCCTATCAGTATTACTTCCTCAGCTCATCTCCCTTTGTTCTTTTTAGCCATAAGGAACACTGTGCGTGTCTGAGAGCGTGTATGGCGAGGTGGCTGAAGACAGACGCACATGTGTTTCTTCGTAGTGCATCTATAAATCTGCTGCAATGTGACTCAGAGAGAGGCGATGCCAAAGCTTTCACATTTGCTTTGTAAATATTTTCTTACAATGAAATTAATATAACATCTAAATTCTCCATGTATAGCTGTCTCTTGTTGCTTTTAGTTTTATTAATGCATGTATGTATATGCTAACACGAATATAGAAAATTTCTAATGTATACTGTTCACGGAGATAAAGAAATGCTATTTCTGTGCAAGCTAGGGTTAATTGCTGTCCACTGGGCTTTTCCCTCAACATCAGCTGTATCCTAGGTGAGCATTTCTTTTGGATGGTTATTTTATAATTAGTTGATAACTTCAGTGGAGTACTTTTTTTTTTTTATGTAGCTGTGTACTGTAGTCCCTTGGACCTTCTTTGTGACAGTGAGATGGAACTTAGCCTCTCCAGTTCCATCATGTTGTGAGCTGTTGATAGCTAGGGGTATGACAGAGCCTGTAGCAAGGAGCAGCATTGTTCTCGAAGGAGAAGGAAAAGGAGAGACACAACCTGTTTGCTGTAGAAGGTAGTTGTCAGTCTTCTGTTATCTCTTCCCTTACTAGGCTATCAATTGACGTATATTTCGCTATATTCATTGTGCCAGCAAGACAAAGTGGTCATCAGGTGGATGTTATCAGAGGACACCAAGTTTCCCTCCTTATTGCTATTCCCAAGAACCTGTATTGTCAGAACCACAATAATCATTGCTCTATCAGCTGGAGTTACAGAGCAGCTGATGAGCTTTGGTACTGGCCGCTAAGATTACTTTTCAAGTTGTCAAACAGTAAAGATCCTGCTGTCACTACAGTCCCTGCAAACATAAGGAATCACAAGCTTCATTAAAATAAACATTTTTTTTTTAAAAAAAAAAACAGCAAACCAAAAAAACTCTACACAAACCCTGTGCCCTCACAAGCAGGATTGAAATGTAGAAGCTGGCTTAACCCATTTAACACCAGCAAGAGGTGGAAGCTAACACGGCCTCCTAGATTTCCACCCCAGAAATAGTCTCAGAGGAGAAAATAGTTTCAGCAGTCACCAGATAAGTCCATATAGCACAGAATATCGTTAAGCACGTTCACATACAAAGAAGGAAAACTGCCATCTGGCTTTGTTGAGTAGGTAGCTTACATCAGAAGAATACCCTGCATCCTTTTCACTGGTTGAAGCAGCATCATAGCTGAGAGGCCTCTGCTATTGCCCAAGAAAAGGAGCAGCACCATCATCTTGCGATTACACAGAACAGTTCTTTCTGAGCTATTTCTGGGGCCAGTCTCTTTTCAGAGGTGCCCATTGAAAGGACAAAGGACAGTGGGCACAAACAAGAACACAGCAAGTTTCACCTGAACATGAGGAGAAACTTCTTAGAGGGTGATGGAGCCCTGGAACAGGCTGCCCAGAGGCTGCCCCAGAGTCTCCTAACTGGAGTCTCCTTCTCTGGAGTCTTTCAGAATCCACCCAGACATGATCCTGTGCAACCTAATCTAGGCAACCCTGCTTTATCAGAGGGGTTGGATTAGATGATCTCCAGAGGTCCCTTCTAACCCCTACCATTTTGTGATTCTTGTGATTCTATGATTTTATGGTTCCATTTCTAAATTTATACTTCAGAGTAGAGTATGTTGTCTTGATCTCAGTCCTGCACAGATGTGCACTCCAAGTTGGGCATGTCAAATGAGAAGCTTCCTTACTCTTTCTCTTGCTGCTGAGCTGAGTCTGTTTACAAACAGAAATCTTTTAATCTATAAACTGAGAATCCAAATTTCTCTTCTCAAAATTCAGACATTAAGTGAAGTCATGGCCCCAATGATGTCAGTGGAAATTTTGCTTTTTACTATAATGGAGGTTATGAATGTGCCATAGATGTTCCTAAAAGGTCAGCATATGAGTATATTACAGTGGTATTTTTCTCCTTAAAATATGTGAAGAACTGAAAAATAATTTCTGTCTTAAAAATGTAAATTATAAATAGAAGAGCTATATTATTATAACTATCCATTCTTGAGGTAGTGTTTATATCTTGGAACTATGTCATTGTCAGGCCAAACTATAGAGTTGAGGAAAGATTGATAAGGTTTATTATTTTCATTTTTTTAGTAAGATTTTGGTTTGCAATTACTTCTAGCGTGCTTCACCTCATAACTTACCACTTCATTTGCATGTGTGTGTTATTCAGCGCTTGCTCAGGCCTTGATCTTGTTCTGAGTTCCATAGTGGTGATGCACAGACCCGTACAAGGCCCTCTTGATTTCACTAAGATTTGGCACAGGCCACTGTGCTTTGTAGGTTTTCTTTAACAAAGGCTTTTAATTGAGGGGGAAATTGGGCTGGTGTGGGATGTGTTAGTAGCAAAACCTACACCATCGAGCTCAGTGAGGAGGGAGAACCAGTACAGAATGATATTTGAATTATTTACAAATCATTTAACCCCAGTAGTTCCCACTTGACAGTGCTTACAAAGTTATTGCAGGTAGTGTTAGTCCATGATACAAACTAGCTTCTGCAAGGAAATCTGCACAGATTAAAATTTAGTTAGTGGAGATACACAACAAGGCAATGATGTAAAAGCAGTCAGAAGCAAGTATATAAATAAAATATAATGATTTTTTTTTCTGTAATGAAAATAAAAATGATTTTTTTCATTTGAAGCAGATCTTTAACTTCAGAGTTTTAAAATATGCGGCAATATTTCAACAGCTTCCACTAATGACTTGAAAGACCTTAAAATAAATCTTCCTAATTATTTAAGCAGAATTCTCCAATTCAATTTAAATTTCTGTCCTAGTGTCCAGTGCCAAAGTTCAGATATCTGAAAAATAGTGATTTAACCTTGTATCTTTCTGGTACTGAAAAGATTTAAATATCTTAAAATAAAATATATTTTATACAAACTTATTTTGGACTGGGACCTTAAAAGCAAAGTTTTAACCTGAAATAGCATTTTTACAGAAGATTTTAAGGATTTCTAGAGCTGATAGTCATAAAGTGGTACAGCAAATATTCGCAATATACCAGTGAGGGGAAAATAAGTGAATGTGGCCAGAAGCAAGTACGTATTCTCTTTTAGATAAGGCATCCTGCAATTAAAAACAACGGACTCTGAAAGCTTCTTAAGGCTTATTTTGTCAAATGAAAAATGCTACTCATTTTAATGCTATTGTAATAAACCTTATTGTAATTCCTGGCAGGGATATAATTTTTTTAAATTTCAGAAAAATGGATAATTAGCATTTTAGCTTATCACTTTCCTTCCATGCATACAAATAATTTCACAGATAGACCACCAAGAGAGACAAAATTAAATAATAGGTCTAGACAGCATGGAACCAAAATAAATTAGAGGTTAGGCTTCCAGCTTGTTCGGTGGATTTTCATTAAAAATAAAATAAAATAAACCTACAAGGTCGTTTTCCTTGACAGGTTTTGCTGCTTACGTCAATATCAAGTCTCCATATCAGATCCCAAATAAACTTACTTGAAAGAAGATGTGAACTTCTTATTAGAAGTTCCATAATTTATTTGTGAGTGTAATTTTTTCAAATGTATTTAGATTAGAGGCTTAACAGGCATTCCTGCATTTGTGATTCAGCCAAATAAGTTCCTAGATAATGGCTCATGATTAATGGTGAGAGTTAATAATAAGAGGTTATTAGAGAAAGCAAACTTGGAACAAATCTGCTGTATACGTTTATATACTTTACCGCCATCTGTGGGTATTTATAATAAATACAAATTAAAGTCAGCAGTTACAGAGTAACGAATATTTTATATGTGTGAAAACAATTCCTCAGTTATACTCTTATAGTAGTCAGCTCCATAGTGAAGAATTCTCTTTTTTTTTGCACAGATACTTCTTATTATTTGCAAAGGAAAAACAGCTTTTATGGAGAGAGTCCTTTTGGCCTTGGTTGCTTTCAAGGATGTCATTCTGAAGTCCACTCTCTGAGGAAGGATTATGAGTTATGCGTTATCTGTGTTCTACTGCCCATACACAATATTGAATGTGAGAAATTGTTTTCGTCCTTTCGTACTGTGATTCATTTGTTATTCAGTCCATATGCTAACAGTCCATTCCCCCCTTTTATGTCTCCTTGAGTTGTGACATTTTTCCTCCTCGTGTTTTGTGGTGTTTGCTGAGCAAATATGCCTGTGTAGAGAAGAAACAAATTTTATCTTTCTTATTGCTACATACAAAAACCTGAAGAGAAAAGCAATATAAACAGAGAATTGCAGAAGATAAAGTAAACTTAAATATTATAATACCAATAACTTGCTGGATCAAGTAATTATGTTTTTTGTGTTTGGGGTTTTTTTTGTTGGTGTTGGGTTTTTTTGTTGGTTTTGTGGTTTTTTTGTTGGTTTTGTGTTTTTTTTGTTGGTTTTGTGGTTTTTTTTCTGGTAACAAACTTCCTGTTGCAAATACAGTTTTGCAGTAAGGTGATGAAGGGGTTACCATAATAAGATCAATTGATTGCATTGTGTTTGGGCTTGTTTGTCCAGTAACTTCGGCGTACAAAACTCGAGTCATGGTGTGCAAATGGGGGCAAGTGAGCAATGTGACAGATGTTAAGATAAATGACTTACTGGATTCAGCATGCAGCAAGCAACATTTGATTGGAACACTTCCCAACTTTTGAACTATTACAAAGCCATGATATTTCAAAGGCAGTATATTTGCAAATGAATGATAGATTGAGTGTCACAAACATTCTGGTTATATATGGTCATCAGCTAAACCACTGGGATGAAGGTAGGACTTCTCTATAACTAATGTAGTTTGCTTAGTTTTCCTTTTTGAACAACTGGGAAATTCCTTTCCCCCCCCCCCCCCCCCCCCCAGGCTGTTTTTAATAGTGAATGTTACTTTCATACCTGCATTGTGAACTTGCTATGTCAGGTGTGCATGGTGGAATTTGCCTCCCTCATAACAACTAGGCATTCAGTACTCCACTGTGTTTGACATGAACATTTCCACCCATGTTCTTGGGCATATTTGTATTTTTATCCTGATTATTTTATACGCCAAAGAAGATTCTGCTTTTATTTCCCTCCCCCTCCCAATTCAGAGGTGTTAATTACATGGATCTGGAACTGTAGACTTATGTACTCCTATACATGTCAGGGTTTCTGGTTACCTACAAGCTGTAGTACTGCATGCTGGAGAGAATGTATCTGTTTCTGTTTTGTGCTTGGGCAGTTGCAGTTTAAAGGAAAAAAGCTATTCTCTATGCCTAATGTTGTTATTTGATTGACATCTCTGATAAAGCTTTCCTTGCAATAGTTAGTTTATAACTTAACAAATATCTTTAGGTGTTTCGGTTCTTCTCTTTCGCTAGATTTCATTCCCAAACGTTATGGTTTATTTTACTGGCTATATATAAATATTTTACTTTTTTTTTCAAATCCTCGTTCCCCTTACATGTTTCTCTTTTAAACACTACACTATATTCTACCTCTTCATAGCCTGTTTCAGTTCTTCTCTGATTTTTTTTTTTCCTGTCCTCTCTTTTAGTATCCTGCTTCCATTTATTTCCTTCCCCTTTTGCAACATATTCATTCGTCCACATCCCTATGGCTATCCTTCCTTGGGAGAGGAGAATTTACCAACCCCCTGAGACGCGAACTAAAATGTGGAGGATGCCCGTGCAGGACAGGTCCTCACACATCCCTCAGGCAATGCCTTAAGGCAAAACTTTCTTCATCTGTCACTCTCTCAGTGCTCAAAGTCCTGCAGGGCTGCTGACCATCAATCCTCCAGTGCTCTGCCTCTTCTGGGTCTATCTGTTGTACTTGAAACACTGAATATGGCAGCTTCATTCCTTCATTAACCCTCCATGTAGAGACAGAACAATTTATCCTGTTCTTCATTTACTCTCTGCCACATTTCTGGTTTTGAGTCCTTTTTACCAATAGAGCTATTAGGAATCTTTCGATAGCTTATTATTCTAGAGGAAAATACTAGTGTAGACTTATTTAAATGACGCCAGTTTCAGTGAAGTTTCAACTGGAAATGAGGAAAAAAAGGAAACAGTGAAAGAGACTTAATGTGAACTACTATGCTTTAACCTTTTCGTAATACAGAAAAATGTTCAATTGAGGGAGCATTTTAATTCCATTTAAAGAAACTATTTAAATATGATTAAAATAAATATAAAAAATATAGATCAAGCTAGACCTGGCTTTAATCACAATTTTATTTTGTGGGATTATCAAAAGCAGTATTATCTTTGATTTTAAATTTTTACTTCATATTAGAATAGAGGAAAATACATAAAAAGGCCCGTTTTTCTTCCTTATAGGTCATATACTTGGCTTTGTTTCTAATCAGATTTTTCTCACATTCAAAGTGTTTATTTTTCAACTCTCAGTGTCATGAGATGTACTTGATTCTTCCCTTCTTTTGAGGCTGCCTATATGGTTCCTAATACCAGCAACAAAATCAACATTCTGGTGAGCATTTGCTTTTCTGCATCTTGCAAGAGCGTATGAGCTGGCATAGAGTAACTGGAGCTGTCTTTAAAGTGAGAAAGATGACACTGCATCACTTTGCACTGTGGTTCAGGCTTGGAAGGTTTGTTTTGTATGTTTCGGTTTCGTTTTTTTTTCCTTTCCATGAGAAAGAAAGCTAAAATATTTCAAAAATATACTTGCCAAATATAAGCTTAGAGGGTACCAAAGACTCTGGGATGCAAGTTTCAAGCTCTGCTCAAAGTCCAAGCTTCCTTCCTATTTCTCTCTCCTTACCGCTGAGAACAGGAATCCCCAAGTTACTTGTTCAAGCAAAGGGCTGATACAGCCCTTTTAATAAACTACAAATCAAAGAACAGCAGTTCTGTAACAACTGGGTCAGTGTATATAGAAAGAATTTCAGTGATGGTTATTTATTCAGTGTGTTACTGCAAGATCAGTCCCACTATGTGGCTCCTATGAATTCCTTTCCAATTCATTCAATTTAAATAAAAACTTCCTGCTAGCGCTTATGTACATATCACTGACAGTCATCTAAATAAAATATCTCAGGCACTTGAGTCTCAGGAACAGTCTTATGAAGAGACAGATCATTTTCTATATATTTGGAAATGGGATGCATGTTGACATAGGGTTTATTTCAAAATAATGTCAAAATGTTAAAATCTTTATGAAATCTTAACATTAAATTTTATAAAGACAGAGATGTTTGCTGAGATGTGATGCCAAGGGCTAGGACCAAAATCAGCTGCTGAAGATTAAAAAAATCACAACACTACCACAGAAGGGAAGGGCAAACAACCATAAACTCAGGGTAATTAGACCTGTGGTTTTTGAATAATTTTAATTTTTATTACTTAATGTTAGTTATATAATGTGATTTATATATAGTGCTACTGAGTGCTGTATTAAATTGACAGCTCTTGCTGGGTGAACACACACAAGTGCTATCTTTTTTTAAATGTGCTGAATTTTGTCTTCAGGAAGCCTGCCAAGTCTTTCCTCCCAGTCAGAGGTCTGAAGAAAGTAAGTGTAGATAAAACAAGCCTGGTTAATCATCACTGAAATACAGGGGAAAAAAATTTACATTTTCTGTATGTAAAATAGAGAAAAGCGATAAAAACAATGCCAGACAGTTAATGCCTCTCTTGTACCTTTCATTTCAAAGACCTCAGAAGAACATCAAGAAGAATAAAGGCAAAATCTATTCCCTATTGGCATCATTATAAATGTTGTATCCTCTAAAACTCTAAAGACTTCCAAGAAGAGTAGAAGAATAAATGGCATTGAAATAAAGAAAGTCTCTCTGGAGCTTTGTTCAATCAGCTTTGTTAGAACTCACTCAAATAGGATGATTATAAGAAAAGATCTCATTTGTTTCAACATTAAAGGAGCAAATTAATATGTGGCGAGCTGCTAATAATTGCCTCATTATGTAGTGAATGGGCATTGCATCCAATTTACAAAATTACAATCATATTGTTAAAATAACAATTGGGTAAGTTTAATCTGAATTTCCCAACTATCTGTATGATTAGTAGTGGGATTCACAGAGTGAAGCAGAGTTGGTGGTTGGAGTGAGCTCTCCGGCACTACACCAGCCTATAGTGCTAAAAAGTCACAAGAGAAATTTGGCTTTTCATTAGTGTAAATTACATCTGCATGGGTCCTAAGCTAGATTTGGTCCAACTGACGCGTGAATCTGTCAGTCTCTGCTAAGGCGAGAGTTTGGCCCGTGACTGGTCTATCAAGACATTGTTTTGTTGGACTCTGCTTGACGTGTGCTGAAGTTCTGGCGAAGAGGTTAAGAGACCGGGCCTGAGATCATCCCTACTTGGGACTTCAGCAGCCCTACAGGTTGGGAAACTTGGCAATCCAGGATCTGTGGCATTGGAAAACCCACTCATACAAATGATCCGGTAGCTGGAATTTCAGTCTTTTGGCGGAGATGTTTGAAATGGTGGGAAAGTTTTTTCAAATTGGAAAGTAGCCAGTTTTCTGAGTATTAAAATCCTCTGCGGAAGAGAATCATGTTTTGTGACCTACTTCTAGTTAGATTTGCTTGTGACCTTTTCTAATTCTGGCTGTTTTTGTTATTTAATGATTTGACCTTTGATTCTGTGAAGCCCCTTCAGTGCTAAATGCAAAGATTTAATAACTAGAACTGTTTGATAAGTGACCTTTATTACACAGCTATTTCTCTTTGCTAGCGAAATGGCACTGTTTTGCAAGTTCTAATTCACAGTTTTAATTATCTTTTCTATTGTCTGTAAGCTTGCACAGGAAATGGAAAGGTCAGACATTTCATTTTCTTTACTGATTAAAATATAAGTGCTCCTCAACAGTTACAATATATCATTCAGGAAAAAGATGGAACAATTTGTCAGAATCATGCCCAGCCGCTCTGTTGAGGACTTCCACATCCTTCTGGTCAGCAACAGAATGAATCGTTTTCTAGAAGCAATAATAGTTCAGCCCCCATGGTGTGTAGAGGTGAAATACGTGTCTAAATAAGTGCAAAGAGAAGAAAAGGTGATGGTTCTCTACGTTTTTTTCTTTAGCTCATATATCTACAATGTAAGTGAATGAAGATCTTGTGAAAAGTACAGGGTAAACCCTTAATTGATGTTCTTGGTCTGGAGAGCATCAACAGTAACACCATAGGTTTCCATATGAGCCTGCCTATCTGTATCAACCGCATGGCTGCTGGACCATCTCTACACATGAGGCAGCTTGAACTGCCTGCCAGACCCATTTCTGGTTTCTCTGATAAGGGTGCTGATGAGTTAGTGTTTAATTCCTATTGCTGTTTGTGATGTGGACACCTGAAAACAGTTATTGTTAATTGCAAAACAGATCACCAAGGCGGCACACTTTCTCTAATTCTTCTGGTTTTATCTCTCTGTATTCCTATTTCTCTGTGCAAGAATTGTTTCTCTGCTTCTTTTCATTCTTAATACAAACAATACAGCAAATTAGATGGCAAAGTGATAGTTTCTCGTACAGGTTAAGGCTATCGTGGGCAACCTTGCAGCCACAAATCTGCTTATTGGAAAAGGATATGAGAGATGTAAGAACCCCGAGTATGGGGAGAGAGGGGACAACAGCACATGCCAACTACTCAAGGGTCATAGGGAACTGTCAGCTGTGCCCTAGTTCAGTAGCACAAGTAGCAGCCACAACTATACAGGTGCTTCCTGGCCCCTCGGGCACTCAAATCCCTGTGTTGAATAGCTCCTGTGGGAGCTACCTGGCAGAGGAGCTACATTTGAGCACCATTTGAGTCTTAAAGTGATGGGACAGCCATACCTGAGCTAGAGTGTAATAACGAAGAGGAATGTCATGTTAAATGAGGAAAATGAGAAAGCTGTTTCATGTGGATTACTGAAAGTGCCCGTTTTGTCTGTGACATATATAAACCAGCACCACAAGCTGCCAGCCTGTCTCTGTATGGGGGTTCAACAAATGCATACTGATGTGTGTTTTCTCATATATTGAGGAAGATATGATGCAAAAAGATACTGAAGTTAGTGGCTGATTCTGGAGTCAGTGGAATGTCTGTTGTGAATGCCAGTCAGTCTCCTAACTCTCTCTGGAATCTCTGTTGGGAAATATTCATATTAGGTTGTGTAAAATTTCTCTACATTGTAATAAATATTTATTCTAAGAGAGGCCTGTGATGGGTTAAGCTTCTGCCTCTACCGAAGAAAAGCAGATTATATGTTGACCTAGTACAGGCATTCAATATTATGAAAGCACTTTATAAATTGGAGCAAGATAAATGAATCACAACAAAAGAGCTAGAAAACTGAGGGACACAATTGCGGGAGTGAGTGTACTCAGTTTATTCGAGCAGAACAGTTACACTCAGTGAACAGAAAATATGCAGTGCATTTCTAACTAAGGTCAGAAAATCAAACAAACCCAAATTTAAGAGAGCAGCTCCATTTTGATGAGAAGGAAGAATACTGTGAAAACAAAACGAAAGACCCCAAAAAACAACAATCAAAAAATTACACCACCATTGAGACAAATTTAAATGGGACCAGGTTCTTGACCAAATTGGCTTTTCCTACCTAGCAGTTTCATATTCAGCATTTGTTAGTTTGAAAGTTCACCCTGTAAGTTATAAATTAATCTACAGGGACCTTAACAATTCACTTCATGTTAGGATGTGAGTTACGCTTCTGGATTTGTTTAGGTCACCCAGTCGTGTCCTCATAATGTATCTCAGAGAGGATTTCTGTAACTAAGCAGTAAACAGAAAGACTGTTGTGCTCAGCTGCAGCTCCTGGGATTTCATCTCTGCTGTCAGAGAGCAGTGCAGGACAGCTCTCTAAAACTACAACAACTAAAAAAAAAAAAAAAAAAAGGCACGATGTTCTATAAAGGAAATACCGCCAATGCTTTTGCATGTATTCAGGCATCTTTAACTCCTGATGACAAGGAAAGTGTTTATGTGAACCACTTACATAGAGAAATCAAACCTATCACAATAGAGATATCAAACCTTTGCAATTGTGAGATTTATTGCAAAAATCTTGCAGAATGCACCTTAGTTCAGTACAACATTTGTCACACAAAGATGATGTATTTTAGCTGTTATAATTTGGCTCTCTTCAGATGTTTGTGTCTTGTCTTTATATTATGCACTATTATCAAAGAAACTTGGTGTTTTGTTAGCCACCTAAGGTTATGTGTAGCGGGATATTCATCCACATCAGCTAAACTAGATGTGATTTTGAAGGGAAATAACCACAAGTCTGATCAGAACAGTGCCTGCCTTCCTGTCAGGCTACATATCTGAAGAATATGAAGGGAATTATTCATAACAAACAGTAAACTGAAGTAACTGGCTCCCAATTGGGAGCATGAGAGAAGATCAAGTCTGTGACCATACAGAAAAATTGTAGATGATCTGTCTTCTGTAGGTTTTTTTTTTCAATGGATCCAGTTTTTATTTAATTTAGATCTCTAACCAAACTTTTCATACAATTCAACTTAAATGCAGGGAGTTTCCTTTTGGTCATTACAAAAGAACCAAAAGCCATTTACTATTTATATGCTGACAAATGGAACATCAGATAGCTCCCTGTATCTCTGTTAGACAGATAACTGTTCCTATTTTCTGTTCATACTGGAGAAATAGTACCCTAGAATGTGGTCAGGAAATACTGTCTGTGACTTCAGTTTACCCAGGATTAAGTTCCTAGTTCACGTGTCACCAGGCCATCTGCCTCTCATTTTTCATGGGCCATAATTGTTCTCTGGAGAGAACAACATATTCCTCTGTCCTTTCCAACTGCAGTATTTTCATACTATTAGATTGCTTTTTAGAGTTACATCTCATGTTTGACTTCTATCACAAATTTGAGAACAATTCAGAGATACATAAACATGGTCAGTGTGTAGATAATTTCCAGCATTACTTTTTTTTTTGTACTTTCTTCAAATTGCTGAGAACACCTTGTTAAAAGAGAAGGCACCGATCTAAATGTTATTTTCTACTGTCTCTTTCTTTCATTGTTTTCTAGTGGAAAAAAGTAACATCTAGAGGAAAAAAAAAGGAATTATTATTTTTCTAGTTGACTTTGCAAGGTGGAGAACAAAGGAAAAGATTTGAACTGTCTGTTTCACTAAAAACGACTGCATTCGGAGCTTTGTAGTGGTAGGGTTTTCTACCAGCTCTAGGATTGTTAGGGTTTTTTTAAAAAGAAAAGCATTGCATCAGTTTGTACTGTGCTCATCTTTCTTTTAACTGAATTTTCAGTCTTCCTGTTTTGCAGAGAAAGGTTTGCCATATATTTTTGTTTTCTTTCTTACAGCCTCTACGACTTGACTGTAACCTCTGTGCCATTGTTTCAAATTCGGGGCAGATGGCTGGCCAGAAGGTGGGAGCTGAGATAGACAAGTCCTCCTGCATATGGAGGATGAACAATGCTCCCACAAAGGGCTATGAGGAGGATGTTGGGAAGAGGACGACCATAAGAGTGGTCTCTCACACAAGCGTGCCTCTCCTGCTCAAGAATCCCGAGTACTTTTTCAAAGAAACTAATAACACTGTTTATGTGATCTGGGGACCTTTTCGAAACATGAGGAAGGATGGAAATGGCATTGTGTATAACATGCTGAAGAAAACTGTTGACAGCTACCCAACTGCCAAAATCTACGTGACAACAGAAAAGCGAATGAGTTATTGTGATGCAGTGTTTAAGAAGGAGACAGGAAAAGACCGGTAAGTCCTAAATGTGAAGAACAATTATAATGTTTGACAAAAGATACATGAGACAAATCCATGCTGGATGCCAGCTACCAAATGAGTCCCCAGGTATGTTTTTTAATGGATTGTTATATGGTTTTGACTGTTATAAGCAGCTGATGAGGCAGCAGCTAGGCCCCATTTACCCCACCTACGCTACCTTCTGTTCTTTCCATTTCTGTTGGCTTGAGTCCCGAAAATATTGGATGTCTTCCTGAAACGTTTTCAAAGCTGTGTGTTGTTTTCAGCTCAATTTACTATTGATTAAATTGACATTTTATTTGAAGAGGATAATCCTACACAAACAACATTTCCAAATGCACAACCTCAGGATAACTCTGGATATTGTATTTTCTTTTCTGAGATTCACTGTAGCTTTTCTTCAAACACAGACCTCAGGGCTATGTATTATTTCTGTTTCTTGGTGAAAACGTATTGTCAGTGATACTGTAATAGATTTAGGTTTTTACCAGAATTATACTGAAATTCCATTTTCTGTGCCTGAGAGTGTGTGTTTATGCTGCTCAAGTAGGGGCTGTAAAGCAATGGAAGTGTGAGGGCCACTGTTTTGGTTAGCACGTTCAGAGTTCAAATTGGATTTGTGGAATTAAGACCACAAATTGCAGGATTTTGTAACTGAACTGCAAAAATTCTGATCATCTGTGTTTTGTCATGGAAGAGCACCTATCATGCATACTCTCTGGAGCTAACTAGGAAGGAGTTTCTAGATGACTATTCTGCCTTAGTATTAATTTTTTAATTTGCACATCATAAATTTAGAATCATAGAATCGCAGAATATTTTCAGCTGGAAGAGACCTTCAAGATCGAGTCCAACATTTTCCTAGCCCTAACACCACCAACTAATCCATGTCCTCCAACGCAACATCTACCTGTCTCTTAAACACCTCCAGGGATGGCGACTCAACCACTTTCCTGGGCAGGTTGTTCCAATGCCTGACAACCCTTTCAGAAAGGGTTATGAAGGACAGAAAGTTGTGAAGGATGACAGCTATTCTGACCAAATTAAAAATACAGCTCTTCACAAACAGTTTAATTTAGTCTGAACTTTTGACTTAGTTTAAGTAGAAGAGTTTGTTCTCTCGAACGTCCTTCACTCATGGTTTTATTGAACTGTAAAAACTTGCTTAGAGTTGATTTTTGCTTATTTTGAAGCTATTGAAACTTAGGGTAGAACTTGCTCCTCATCTTGTCCACTGTGTGCACATCTTGCTGCTGCAATTCTAGAGTCGGAGGGAGGTCCTGTATATCATAAAGGTGTCAAGGTTATCAGGACTTCTTTAGTTTAACTGAACAAACGGATGAGCAGAGGCTCATACAATATGCAAGATCCGTTCTTCAAAAATGCCATCTAATAATCCAAGACATCTGTTTTACATATTAGTTGTGCTAAATATGATCATGGGTACATTATTACATTGGCAAACATGAATTTGTTTATATTTATGACTCTTCTACGTTAACAGTTAGGTCACAGTGATATTACAATAATTTATCAAAATTCTTATTGTGATACCTCAGTATATGAGACCTTAGTATATACTATCAAAAATTTTCTTCATCCAATGTCAAAGTATCCTCATCCCCAGCCTAAATCCATTCCTCTTCAACAAATTAACACATCTCAAGCTTTTATTATTATGCGATTAACATAATACAAATTCTTCTTTTGATGTCAAAGGCAGATTGAACTTCTCCCAGTGCTTATGAACAAGGTTCTTAAGCAGCCCAATGTCAAAGTGGCTCAATTTCTTTCTCCTTAATTCATTACAACAACTGAAAGTTTCGCATCGTGAAGAGCAGCACGTTGCAAAGAGCCTGCCTCATGACCCACATCATATTGTGTTTGCATGTGCCTCCCTTTAACAATGTGAAAAAAAAACACTGCTGCAACTTTCACTTTTAGTCCAACTTTTCCACATCAAATACTAAGTTGTGATTTTAACATCATTTAGTGCACTTCTCAGCCAGAAACAAGGGAAACAATCAACATGTCACTGGTGAGCCAGCAGCTTTCTTATCACAGGAAAACATCCTGCAGTTCCCTACTAATTAGGGGACCTCAGTTTGGAAACTGTTTCATTTTCTGTAACATCTCCAATTCACAGGACCCATCTGCTGTTTCTAGGGAGGGTCATGAGGCTGTTAAAAGTATGTGACATTTGTGGAAGCAGTAGAGGTAGAGCACAGGAGATTTGTGGGTGATGAAAATAGTTTTGTGCGTTGTGCCAGACTATTATGATGCTGAGACAGACTCAGGTTCCTCAGCCAACAATTCCTTCAGTTCCTCAGAGAAACATCAACTCTTGCTTGCAATATTAGATTGAACAGAGGTCTGTTTCAACATGTTCCCAGCAAAAAGTCTGGAAGAAAACCAAGTTCCACTCATTTTAAAATGTACTGAGTAGATTGTAACCACATTTTAGTTTAATCCTAAAATACTGTCCTTATGTACAATGTATGCTACTAATGCATAGTAAGATTGCAACAGATTTTTAGTCTGTCAAGTCTTTAATGAGCTTTCTATTTCTACTCTTTGATGTACCATCTTTTTAGGTAATTAGTGGGACTTCTCAGTAGTTTCATCCTAGTGGTGCTCAAGTTCTAAAGGATGTTATGAGAAGCAGCTAACAAATATGTGCTGCAGCTGCTTCTCTACTGCAGAAAAGCTCTGGTCCTACACCACTGATGTGGGAGCTTCATCCCTGACTTCACTGAGTGCAGGTTCAAAACCCACAGCTTTGGTATTGACAAATGATTTGTTACTGGTTCATGGAAGAAACAAGAATTGCCTCTAAATAACTTCCAACAAACAAGTTAATTTATTTTGCAGTTAAGCATTTTTTTAGTCTACGGCAGTGCAAAATATCCTCATATATGGGCTATCCATACTGGAGAATTAACCTTGCATGCAGTGTTATGAATCTGGGGGACATACATTCCTTCTGAGAGTCTTCATTAGTGAAGCATTTGAGTTCAAGGCGGTGAATGCTCATCCACTTTGAATAATTGTTGTACATAAATAATATTCATTACCAGACGTTCACAATTTTTCATTAATGCATTTTACTTGGTACTTCCCTAGAGGGAGCATAAAGCTGGCAGCTTCTTCCAGTGCTTCACTAATATTGTATTGAGTCAAGTGAAAGGATTTAAAGAAACATTAGATAATTACTAAATGTGGCTTCTTTGTGTGTACTTCAATTCAGGTAAGTGGTTTTAAAGCCATCTATATCTTTGCTGTGCATTAGAAATAGTGCAATATGATATAACATTTAATTGGTAATAACAGAGAAAACTGTAGTCTTCATTAAAGCAGCAGAGCTAATTCTGGTCTGATAAAGTGCACTGAACAGCCCTAAATAGGTTTTAATTAGCTGGCACCAAAGCTGCACCACCCTTAGGGAGGGTAAAATTAATGAAAACTAGCATCAAATAGATCAATGCTACTGGATGTTATTGCCTTGGGTGAAGGTGATGAGGAAGAAAGGAGCGTCTTTCAAGGATCATTTAGAAAACAGTCTGCGTTAAAAGTCACTTTGAAAAAGCAATGATAAAATAAATCTGTGTTAATATCAGTGAAACAGTCTAATGTCATCCAGACTGCAGACTCCCATTTGTGTCTATACTACAAACATCTCAGACTAACCACTCAGCACAGTATGTCCAAGCAATGCCTCTGATGGCACAGCTCCACAAACCTTCTCAGGGCTGACGATGTGATCGGACTGCTCCTGTCCCTCTGCACGTGGAGGACATTGAGCCCCAGCAAACAGCCAGCAATGCATGTGCTGATACCTCTCAAAGCACTGCTTGACTTGTGTTTGTAGGCACTCTTCTTATAAGTAACTACTCAAAAGAGCCTGCTGTACTTTGCTGAGGATGTGTATTCTGAGTTTCTAAAATTACCATTACGAGACATGAGATAATGTTCTGAAACTCAGCCCATTTGGAGGACAATTGACTTTCCACACATACTGTGTTGACTCTGACAACACCCATCTTATACTTGAACAATTCAGTTCAACTCAACCACATTTTATTGAGATTATTAGCTATACAAGCATATCTACAGGAGGCAGGTTACCTAAGCCATATTTGCAGTCAGATGGCTGTTTCTGAAGGATTTTTTTATTATCTTGGACAATTCCATAGAAACTGAATTGCTTTTTGTGCTTCTCTTCCAGAAGTACTTGGTTTCCTCTGTTCGTGCCAGATGGTGCTATGTGTTAGTTAGGTTGTGAGAAAGCTATTTTATCATTCAAGGCAGAAAGATGGATCATTCTGATCACTGACTTCTGCATCAAGATTCAAAATTTGGGGGTGTGCTCAACCTGCTATTTTATTCAGTTCTGCTCACTAATTATTTATTACTTTGGCAATATACGAGATCTATATTATATTTCTGTCATTTCGAGCTAGCAAATTATATTCATCTAGAGTTTGGATTGACACTGTTAGACAACTGCAGTCATCACAGCTTCACTTCAGCTAATATGTGGTTTGTGATGTGTCTGATTAATCTACATGAAGCTGTAGTCTAGTAAAAACGTCACTGAAATGAATAAATGAAACTACATAGTCTGAGACTCAAGTAGCTGCAACTTCTATTGTTTGGTGATATTCTCTGTGATTTTAGTAGTAAAGCTGTCAGTGGGCAGAGTGCCAGTTTTAGGCCATATTCCTGGTTATTGACTTGAACGAAACACTGTAGTAATGCTATTTTCACCTTTGCACTTGCTTACATGTACGTATTAGTTTCTCTATCAAGGCCATTCAGAGAAAATATAAAATCTTAACTGGTGTTAGGTAATATTCGCAGAAAGCATTTTTTGATTGGGAAGTTGTGAACACTGACACCGAATTTGGCTCAGAGAGTTAGATTCTGGGACTTGGGAAGTACATCCCACCAGTGTTTTGTATTAACATGCTTTTTCTAAAAAAAAAAAACAAAGCAAATTCTGGAAGATGAATAAAACTTCATTTCAATTTGAAAGGAAAATGAGCAGAGTTAGGGACTATCAGTGTCTCTAAATTACAGAACTCTTGGAAGAAAATGCTGGAAAAACTGATTCAGACTGCGAGAGGCAATGTATAATGCCTGTTGAAACATTAAAGACAAAAATGAATTGGAGTTTACATTTTGGTATAGTCTTTATCATGATGATGTAGTGTGTGCTGCTGCCCTAGTGAAGTCAGCCAAAAGTTCCCAACTGCCTCTGAGCATCATAGCAAAACCCCAGATACATGTTTGATAGGGACTATTTTTCAAGTGCTTGACAGTGGATCTTTCTTGAACTATTGCTTGGCACTTTCATTCTTTCTTTTAATAAAGTAATTCCTTTAAAAATGCTAATGGATTTGTCCATCTTAATTCATAGAGGGTTTAAATAGTTTCATTATCAACTAAGACTGCTTTATTGCCTGCAAAAAAACCAAGGGTCTAAAGCATGAAACCTTAATGAAATAAATAGATTTTTCATTATAAAACACTTAAAACCTCAACATCTATTGCTATTTGTGGTCAATCATTAGATGGATAACAACTCTTTGGGGGGTTTATATTCACTCTTCCATTTCCTGGTAAAACACCAGTTGTTCCTGAGTGTCCTAGATTTATTCCCTGCGGCCCATTAGTAACTGCATTTGTATTTCTTTATGAAGATTTTCCTAATTAAGATTAACATTTTTCTCTATTAGGCAGATGGAACTCAATAGAAGAAGTCCGTTTTTTATTAACTTGCCCGTAAATGCTGTACGAAGCACTAGCACTTTTGTTAAGAAACCCAGTGTCTACTGCATTACGCTAATTACATAGAAAAGGAAAAAGTTTTTAAAAAAAAATCAATATTAGCTAATATTTTGTGATAAAACTGTGACTGCATATAGAATAGTGTGGGCTAAAAGACCTATTGATTCTATGGTGGTTGCTGACTTTAGACATGGAGTTATTTCTTTTTACCTAGTGATTTATGTAAAAAAATATATAATCAGGATCTACTTTATCTTCGTGCATTTTCACATGTTCTTTGAATTGATCCCACCTCTGTTGCTTTTGATTTATCACATCTGTAAGTGCTACTGAATCTGTTTTCTGCACCGCCAAGCTGTACATTAAACCTTTATACATTGGTGTTGCACTAATTACACACGCACATTTTCTATCCTGTCCTTTAAATATTCTTGAGCTTTGTATTCTTGAGTATTGCTGATATCTCTCAGGAACAACACTGGGATTGTACATATAGATGAGATTCTGCTTTGGCTTTTCTCACACCCCATGGACATACACCTTTAGAAAGGATTATGTTATTCAGAGGTTCATATACTAGCAATTCTGGTAGCGCTGTGGTTCACAGTGGTTACAGTTTTGCTGCAGGTGGTCAGGATATTTTGTGTTTGCAAAAGCAGAAGTCTTGGAGGGAAAAATTAGCAGTGGCATAGAGTTTGAATGAAGCTTTCGATGTTCGCAGAAGTGTCACTGGCTCATCTTCCATAGTTCAATGTTTTTGATTTTTCAGATCACTGTGTTTAAAATACACCTTGATTTTACTAAAGGAGATTAAAATGTTTAAAGAACAGACCTAGTTTTATAAAGACAAAGATATTTTGTTTTTTAACTCAACCTTGCTGCTAGATGAAATAGTTGTCTTTAAAAACACAGAGTGATTACTGTTGAAGTACTTACCACCAGTTGTCATACAACAATGCTTTTCTAAGAGATATTAAAAAGATTAGAAAAGAAATGCAATGTTGCTATTACTTTAGCATGATGCCTATTGGCTACTGATTAACTGTGCATTTTCTAATGGAAGTTCAAGTGCATTGAGCCGTATTTACAGTGTTTAGAAAAAGACAATGTATTGTTATCAAACCACACAAGGTGCACTGGGAAATTTTGTGTTACGGAGTTTCTGCTCAAGTGAGGACAGCAATTTTAGGACGTAGGGAGTGAAACACTACAGTGATTCGTTGCTTCAGATAGAGAGGAGTTTCTGTATGTCTGTCTATCCACCAGCTGGTAAAACTTAGTAGAAAAGACTTCTATATGAAAAGGTGTACGAGAACTAATTTCAAATATATCACTGAATGATGTCTAGAAAATACTGTCTTCTGAAAGCTTTGATCAAGTAGGCAACACAACAAAAGAAAAACTGTTTGAAAGTAGAAACGGTTTAGCCTGAACTGATGTTGGAGTATTTTGCCTTAAAATGCGGGAAGATTAGTAAACAGATGCTGCACTGAAAGTTTAATTGGTAAGAAATCAAGCATGTGTGAGACCTCATACACATAGGTGAGAGGAAAACTGGAGGAAAATGGTGAAATTTTGTGTCTCATTAAATTAATTTAGGACTCAATGTTAACTACATGCTTGCTTATGCACGTCTTCCACATGTATTTTTACCCACATAAAAAACAAACAGGTATTCTACATTGGTTATTTATATGACTGTTACCATGTCTCGCATACAAAGAATTCAGGCTGTGATTTCAGAACAGTGAAATGGTACAGATATATATATATGTGTGTGCGCGCGCGTGGATTTATAGCACACGCTTTTGAAGGCAATTCAGGATTCACCGCTACGCTTCCTAGAGAACTTGATGTGCTATTGGGATATGCTACAAGCTGCTTTTAGAAAACAATCCATATACAGTTCCTGTGATACTCAAATTCTCAGAGCTTTTAACAGCGAGGCAGCTATGCGTTTAAAGAGTAACACGCACAAGAGCAGCATGTGCAATTTTTCTCAGGTGTTCACATCTTCAGTATGTTTTGGAAGCTGTTTAACAGTTTGAAAAAACTGTGGGGATTTAGTGTGAATCTTGAGGAGTGTCCTCGAATACTTTGTCTGACATCTTGGATATTGATCAGCATGTAGCTTATTTTTGACCTGAAGGGGAATAGTTTTTTACGCAGATGTTAAAAGATTCAGCCATTCTGTTTTCAAGATTTTGTAAGAAATCCTTATTTGTAGTAGCGTTCAGTACAGTTGGGACCACATATCTCAGAACCTGAGCAACCCTATCCAGGACATTAGTATTCCATAAACATGCAACTGGAATAGAAGAAGAGGTTTCTAAATGATCTTAATGATTTTTTGCAAGTTTGCTGTTACTATCCTGACCTTTGGAGACTTTTTTTTAATTTGTTTTTAGAAGTCAGTCATCCCAGCAAGCATATCCTTGCTGCTATAGTCATACTTGGTTACAGGAAGGAGGCATGAACTCTATGTCTAATAATATTCTCTACGTGACTCACTAAGATTTCCAAAGCACAGGATTTACCATAGAATCATAGAATGTTTGGGTTGGAAGAGACCTTAAAGACATCTACTTTCAACTCCCCTGCCATAGGCAGGGACACCTTCCACTAGATCAGGTTTCTCAATGCCCCATCCAACCTGGCTGGGATGGGGCCAATGCCCCATCCAACTTCTGGGGAGAGAGCATCCACAACTTCTCTCGCCAACCTGTTCCACCACCTTCATAGTGAAGAATTTTTTCCCTACATCTAATCTATAACAAACCCCTTTCAGTTTGAAGCTATTACCCCTTGTCCTACCAGTACATGTCCTTGTAAAAAGTCCCTGTCCAGCTTTCTTATAGGCCTCTTTTAGGTACTTTTCCAGGCTGAACAACATCAACTCTCTCAGCTGGTCCTCATAGGAGAGGTGCTTCAGCCCCCTTATCATCTTTATGGCCCTCATCTGGACTCATTTCAACAGATCCATCTCTGTACTCTAGGGGCCCCAGAGCTTCTTTCAATGCAGCCCACAATGCAATTGGCTTTCTGGGCTGTGAACATGTCAGCTTATACTCAGTTTTTCACCCACAAACACCCCCAAGTCTTTCTCCACAGGGCTGCTCTCAACTTGTTGCCCAGCCTGTATTTGTGCTTGGGATTGCCCTGATCCCTCTGCAGGACCTTGCACTTGGCCTTGTTGAACATCATGATGTTCATCCACCTCTCAAACCTGTCAAAGTCTGTCTAGATGGCATCCCTTCGCTCCAGCATGCTGATGACACCACACAGCTTGGTGTCATCAGCAGACTTGCTGAGGGTGTTCTTGATCCCACTGCCCATGACACTGACAAAGATGTTAAACATCACCTACTCCAATACCGACCCCTGAGGAACACCACTTGTCTCTAGTCTGCACCTGGACATTAAGCCGTTGACCGCAACTCTTTGAGATGCCATCCAGCCAATTTCTTACCTACCAAGTGGTTCATGCATCAAATCCATGTCTTTCCAACTGAGAGACAAGGATATTGTGCAGGACAGTGTCAAATAGTTTGCACAAGTCCAGGTACATGATGTCTGTTGCTCTTCCCTTATCCACCAACACTGTAACCCCATTGTAGAAGGCCACCAGATTTGTCAGACACTGTTTGTCTTCAGTGAAGCCGTGTTGACTGACACCAATCACCTCCTTGTTCTCTGCAAAACTTTAAAAATTATTGTAGATGATGTCACTAGTGTAGAATAAGACAGAGAAAGGAAGAAAGTGATAGCAGATGAAATCCTAAGAAACAAACAGCATGCCTTTATCTTAACAATAAAAACAAAGATAAATGTCAGAAATATGTGCTCTCTGTTCAGTTTGCTCTCCATATGTTGTTTCAGCATTTTCCTTGAAGAACATTCATTACAGATGCTAGTGCTCGTCTCTAAAGAGCATCCCAAACATTTTCCATGAGAGCATTTCCAAAAATATTGCAGATATCGCTTAAGCCTCTAAATGCCTTTGTGAGGAAAGGAATATTTATCCCATTTCTACAACCTGACTTCCCTTGAGGAAAGGACACTTGGGAAGGACAGTAGCTATTGCTGTGCAGAAATTCATGCCCCTAGGGCTTTTTGAATGTTGTATGCTTACCATGAAGTCATTTCAAATTCTTACAGTGCTAATTTTGTGTTGGACTCATCTGGAACTGCAAAATAGAACAAATTTCTACTGCTTTATAACCTGTTTTCAGCAACACATGATTTGGTAGCACTTCCTTCTACATGAAATAAGCAGTAATCTCTTAACATTTTACAATCAGTCAAAATATTAGGGAAAGAAAATAATCTGAAGAATATTTGCCAAGCAGTATTTCTCTAAAAGAATTTTAGCTTCAGTTTGAGTAGTATTTGTTTTCCTATCCTATGTCCATCCATTTTAGCATTATTTTCACACCTTCCTCCAGTCTATTAAACAATGTGACTGGTGGTGGTCATGTGTAGTTTCTTCATTTGTCAAGGAAAAGTTGTGTCTTTGCTGGAACTTTGTGGTTGTGGGTTTTTTTTCTCACTCTGTCTGTGGCACTCTGATTTTATATTAGTGGTAACACTGTTGAAATATGTTTTGTATTTGGAGTAGAAGAAAGCTGTGGTCCCGACTCCTCTGGGTTTATTTCATGGTCTTAAACTGCATTTACCTCCTCTTCCACAAAAGCGGAGTGTTCAACAGAGTTGGATTTCAGCTCCACTGCACAGAACCTGCCAGGGACTCTCAGCTGCAGAGGCATCCCAGAGCCTTCACACTGCTGGAGGTATTTTGGATCTCACTCATGGAGTGCCTTGCAGATATGCAACTTCATTTAACTTTATAGAGGATATCCTCGGGATATCCTCAAGCTTTATGTATTACTTTGACCTATCTGAGCACCAGTGGCTTCCTGCCAAGCCACACTGCTTTGCTTGGTTAGGAGAAAGGCAATGAATGGATGAGTAACTAAGGTAGTATCTCCGGATATGATTTAGGATGGTATTTGGGGATGATATATTCAGGGAAGGCTTATTCCATTCTCAATTTCAAGCTTTCAATTCTGGATCACTTAAAAGTTGTCCTGTTTTTGAAATAATGACCACTGCTTTCATGTGTATTTGACTAGTTTCAGGATAGTGGTAGCAAGAGCAGTTCCACATGTTTTCCTTAAACTTCTTCTGTCTGTGTACCAGGACTGAGACTGGCCTATAATGTATTTTCTTCATTATTACTTTACATTTTTCCCTGAGGCTATCATATTGATTTCAAAACCATGGTCATCGTTTCAGTAAAATGCTGTCATTAATACTTTGGTCTCTGTGGGTAGATTATAATAGAAAGTTCCGAAATAATTGCCCACTAATAAGAGAGGAGGAAGTATGTATAGTATTATATTGCTTGTAAAGTTACCATTAAAATAACAATTATGTGATAATGAAAAGACTCATTATGTTTTAGTTTATCTTTACATAATGTTAATAGCTAATGAAAACAAGGAAGATTGTATCTAATTACATTTTACAATACTATTGCTCCTCCTACAAAGAGAACATTTTGGACACAATTGTAGATTTGTGTACTTCAGTAAAGTTTGTATGTGCTCTCTCTGTACTCCAAAATATGAACATTTTAAAACCACTGGTTACAGTTTCTTTTTTACCAAATGCTACATACAGTATTCAGAAAGATTCTTTTTTAAATTATCAGAAGTGGCCAGATCCTGCAACATGATTGTATTGAACAAAAATTTTTAAATAATTTTAGATCCTTCAGATTTGATGTGCTAGAAGAACGAAGGTAGCTTAACACTGAGTCAGTCAGTAGAATACTGCCTCTCTTTAGGTGAATGAGAAATGTCAAATGAATGTATTACCTGTGCCAATTTTGTTTTAGTATTGTCTACAACTGAGTAGTATTGTCAAGCACATGAGCAAGTTCCTTTTCCGTTGTCTACAGAAGTGGAATATGCAAGAACGAATAGAAAAACAGTACTTTGACATGGATAGAGAAGCCTCCCATTTTGTGTGTTGGAATACTGAGCTCAAAGTTAAAAGTGCTTAGTTCAGGAATGCATAGATAGAACACCCAAATAATCTTAATGGTAAGAACATTGATAAGAATTAAGACATTTTGGTATTTGTATATCCAGATCAGACTACACTGATTTTTAAAGATGCAGTAGGATTGTTCTCCAGTTTTCAATACTTTCTATATTTTCTAAATGCAATGGCAAGGTTGAATGTTACCTTTAAATGTCAGACTCATGGAAGTGGGAATTATACCATCTAATCCATTTCACTCCAAAACAGAAGAGATATGAGTTAAGCAGTTATGAGCTAGGCATTAAAAATGTAATTGCATTGATTTTTCTAGGTATTACACCACATGGCATCAATAGAAAATATCTTTTGTCTAACAGTGTGATATTTAATTACTTTATGTTAATTGCCTACATTTTAGAAACAAATGGCTTGATTTCTTTATTCAACGAATGAATGACTGACTTGGCCTTCTGCCATTCCTTCACTGTCCAGTGTCCTGTCCCCTATATACCCCAGAGAGTGTTCTAGACCTGACTGGGAGGTAAAGATGGGGATAGAAGGGGTGAGGAGAGCTACAGATACAGCTGACTGCCTCATTGCTAACAGAAGCCCATGGCAGCCTGGCCTCTCCTCCAAGAGGTAGAGAAACCTTTCCTGTTGCGGGTATTGTGGATTTCAGCCTTTCTACCGTATTCCCTGCTGCTCTTGCCCATAGCCAATGGGAAGGCTATGACATCTCCACGCTGCCAAGGTGTGAGTGTTACAAAACAGAGGAGGGTTGGAAGCCTGCTGAATTTTTTTGATGTGTCCACCTACAGGATTGTCTTCTTGGAGGTGGTAGTTCGTGTCTTTGCAAAGGTAGGTTTTGATTTTCTGTTCGAGTGAGCGAAATGCTGGCTTGGATTTGTAAGCCACAGTGTATATGGTTGTACAATGGTGTTCAGAGCCTGGATACCGTCTGAGTCTTTGTTCAGATGCCAGGAGAGCTCGGTACATACTAAGGCATATGTTGTCTGTGAGGCCTGAGGCCTGGCCCCAAACAATTCCTGAAGCATTTCAACTTTTTTACCTTCTCCTTGCACCCGTTTGTGTTAGCTAACTCAAATTACAGGCTGTAATGTTTTCTCTGTACTTCAGTCACGAACTCTTCCTTGTTCATGTTTGTGTTTAATGGGATACTTGTTTCCATCTGGCGTGTTTCTTGTTTTCCTTCAAATATTTGTTTCTTTCCCTATCATTACTTTACTGATATTTTCCACATTTCTTGCTCTTTGATTTCCTGCCTCATTGTTTGTAACTATGTCATCTATATAGCTTTCTTCTTTCAGCCTTTTGTCCTTCTATTGTGTAACATATTACCTCGAACTCACCTCCTGTTTTCAGTACAATCTCTTTTAAAACAGCTCACAGACCTGCAAGGTGTCTGATGAAGAACAGATCTCCCCTCTGTGCCCTTGTGCTTGCTCCTTCACTTGAATCCTGGAGCAGAAATACTGAAAATCTGATCTGGAATTGCAGATCCCAACTCAGTGCATCCAGTACTTAAAACCAAACCAAAATATCACAGTGGGATGTAGAAGCTGTGCATGATTATTTATTGATGATTGTTGGTTACAGGAATTAAAACAGCAGGGAGCTCAGCTTTTGATCAGAAACCAAGTGATTTTTCTATACACTTTTTATTGTAAAATGCGAGCATAATATAAACCCATTGTGCTCATGCTGTTAAATTAAGCTCTGGCGTGACCTGCTGTATGAATCATGCATGTTCTCTATCACACTAGTATGTGGGTCTGTATATACAAGTATTGATACAGGCTTGGAACTGTTATATGGCATTTTATTTATATGTATGTATATGACCTATCACAGATGCTTTATGTTGATACTCAGGTGTACCAAGCACCCAGCACAGTGTGATTTCACTGTGGAAAAGCGAAGGGATCTGTTAGGCAGTTGCCTAACTGGAGTCAGGACAGCCTTTCTGTGAGCTTCCAGCAGAAGAAGTGTTCACGCAGAGACTCGCTTCATGTGTTCCATAGTGTTAGCAATGAGCAAGGTCCTTGTGGTTTGTTTTGGCTTTTTCTAAGAACTTTTCAATTATGACAGTACAAGATTGCCAGACTGGCGGTGACTTTTAGGTCTTTATGTGCTGCAGGTATAATTTATTCGCGTTTGTTTTTTGTAACATCAGTAACTGCTAAGGGAATTGATGTTTAATATGTTTCTAAATAAGTAAAACTAAAGCATAAATAAATAATGCTTGATTTATTAGTCCAGGTGTTTTCAGCATTACTGAAAGTGATTTGATGACAGCCACTAGCACTAGCAGTGGAAAAAAAAATCCTGATTTCTCAGTGATTATTATCATTATAATAAAACATAATTGAAAGATTACAAAATTGATTCTTTTAAAAATTAATGTCACTTGAGTGAACAGGCTCTGTGGCATTCAGATTTTTTTCAATATTACTTGGAAGGAAAATAGCTTTTATTTCCTGGCAGAAAACTGCTGATTTTCAAACAATCACGTTAGAGAAAACAGTCTCAGAGGATTACATGAGACAACAAACCTATGTCATTATGCTCTACCCTTTCCTGATGGGTTCAGAGAAGAGCCAGAAACAAAAGAAAGTTACATTCATTATTGAGAGAGCCTTAGGAAAATCTGTTTGGCCAAGCAATTTTGCATGAAATGAGTGAGGAAATATTTGACTGCAAAGAACATAAACTCCTTTCATCAATATGCAATTTTCTGGATGCATTTGTTCAAGTGATTATTAAGAGCAGTTTCTAAATTTGCAGTGCTTTACAACTTCAAAGGGCTGGAAAAGCATTAACTAGTTAAATAGATGGAAGAGTTTTATAATAAATAATTTTTTTTAAAAAAAAGACCAAAGTCAGCTGTAAGACAGTTTAAAGTGCAAAATATTGAAAACAGCAGGAAACCTGAGGACCTAGAATAGCAATCATACAGTACCATCCGCCCCAATCAAGAAAGTGAAAACCACAAATTTATCTTTGATGATTTCCTGTAAATATGCCCTTTGAGGACAGATTTCCCTGCCCAGTCTTGTGGAAAAAGCTCAGTTACATCTTTTCTCACCACAACATATGGATCTCAGCAAGCCTTTCTTCTCCATTTCCTAAGTCATTCTTCTGATGGAAAAGTCTGAGCAAAAATGTGATGAAATATTATTGCAAAAATGCTGGTTAGCATCCTTCAAACCTGGCCAGTTTGACTGAAAAACAACTTTCTGAGGGTTCCCCCCCCCGCCCCGGTCATTTTCTTCAGTAAGGTCTGCCGAGTTTTCCAGACCTTCTGCTGTGCTAGGGGAAGTTTGTTGATGTTTTCATTCACTTCAGAATGTCTCATTTTTCCCTAGGTTGCTGTAGTATAAATAGCTTTGCTCCCACTGAGTGTCTAACAGTGTGTGCTAAGGGCTGGGGAAGGTATGTTTGGGTCTTTCTGAGTGCCCCTCAGCCACATGCTCTACAAAGGATGATGTCTGCTTTGTGATATTGTTAGCAGGGTGGCTGTTCGGTGTTTTGGGAGTGGCAAGTGCAGATGTGGGGGTCTGGTCTTTCTTCTTTGCTACCTCTTTATAACACTTTTCTGTCTTCTGTTGTCTTGCTATTGGATCTGAAGGTCTGGGATCTGGGCTGCAGCCAGTAGTGTTGCATTGTGGTAGCTTGGGATTTCCAGTCAGTGCCACGTCCCACATTCATGAGACACAAATACTAAAGCAGTCCAAGAAACCGAGATTAGCTGTGGTTTATTCTTTTCCCATATGTACACCCTGAAGGAAGTCCTTGCTATTCCACAATAAAGCTGATGTTTATGTGCCATTTGACATTGTCCAGATAGTCTGCAGTGTCTGAAGAAGTTTGCTGTGCTTCAATTTACAATAGATATATAATCTACCACATTTTGTATGTATGCTCTTACTTGATGACAACCTCCTACTGGCCTTGTACAATGTTTTATTAAATAGAGGGACAGTTCCCAAGCCCATCTTTCTCCCTAAGACTGAAGTCATTGTTCTTCCTGCAGTTAGATTTCATTAATAATATTTAGCGTTTCATAATGCATATCATCCACAGACCTTAAAGCACTGCAGGACATTAAATCAGCTTTAATTTCCCAATTTTCCTGATTGTAAAACTCATGCAGGGAGTCATTTGTCAAGTTGTGCACAGGTATTATCCTGCAAGTGTATGGTGGAACTCTGAAGATATCCTCAGTTAGGGTTCCCAAATGGCCCCTGATGGACTACACCAACATTCAGAAAGCACAAGAGTGTATTCTTACCTATGTAAGTTCATGCTTACCTGAGAGGGAGTCCTGGATGACCAAGTGATGATCAAATCCTTGTCAAGTGCACTTTTATAAAGTCAGGAGTGAAACTTCCTGGATGAATTCACTAGGAACTGCACATTTCCTAAAATTCTGGATAACTAGACCCAGCTCTTGTGTCTTGGCCTCTGTGCAAAGATAGGCTTCTAGCGCTTAGCTGAGCCTTGTTTACCTTTGGGTCCTTTAGGTCACCCTTTGCAAGAGGGAGGGGCGATCGTAAGATTTGTGACGGAATCTTACAAATGTTGGAGGACTCCACATCTGAGCAATTCCTCTCCTGCCGTTTTCCAGCAGACAACACTGCCCATCAAAGAAAATTGCTAAATAGCTCTGCTACCTCATTCTTCATTTGCGTTAGAAATGGCTCTAAGCAACAACGGGAATACAGCCAAAAAATGCCAACACTTTATCATTTGTTTATTTGATTTAATATGTAGAGATACCTATTTGAAACAGCATTTACTTTTCTTGAGCTCATCATAAAACCCACTCTGAATGGAAGTGTTTAAGGTAATGATGACTCCGATTAATTCCCTTAGAACAGCATGACTGGAATCAGATACACTCTTTCTCTTTTCATTAGCCATTTCTGAGCTGCTATGACTGATTTTATAACATGAGAGGAATGAAATTAGCTGAAGAAAACCTGATGAAAATAGTCCACAATACGCTGCTATTCTCCTTACTTAACATGGTGAACTGTGAGCTCCGACACCTTTGCAGTGGCATCCTCTCAGTGTTAACAGAACCTGATGCAAACTTTCATGTCAGGAAAGGTGGAAAAACCGTGCATGCTGTGTGATGCAGATTTCCCTTCACCTGCACTGTGAATTTGAACAGCGTTACGACTTTCTCAGCCAGCCATTGCCTCTTTCTTCCCCTCTCCTCACTGCCACCAAATCCCTGTAAATCCAAGCCTGTTTTTAACAGCAGATCTTTAATCTGGTTTTCAACGTACACATCCTCAACCAAAGTCAGGAGGTCAGACGTTGTGTGGCTTTATTTTTTTTAATTTATTTTTCTTTGCAGACAGGTCTGCTACATGGGATGTTGCATTGGGAGCTGGTTTCTCTCTTCAAAGTGAAGATGATGTTTGAAATAGTTCTGGAAATTTGAGAGCTGGCAGCTAAGTTTTGCCAGTGTCTCTGTTTTACTCGATCATTAGTAACTACTGTTTATTATCATTTGACATGGCACAAATATAGAGAAAAACATTTTCAAAAGCATCTCCTCGACCAAATAGCTTGTATGACATCTGAAAATGAAACAGTTCCCTGAGTAATGTACGCATCTTGAATTTCTTTTTTTTCTGCTGAATATCTGGAATTCCCATGAAATATCTAGAAAGCAGAATTGAGAACATTGCTGTGGGAAGTTATCATTGGTTGTAGAAGCAGAGATTTTCTGGTAATGTTTGTCTAAATCTCTTCTGTTGTTTTTCCTAAATATGATTATGAAGTTCTGAATGATTGCCAGTGTTGCAGGTATCTTATTATAAAATGCTGGTAGTAGTAAATAAAAGGTGGATATGCTGGAAATATACTGAAGATTGAGGTTTTGCAGTGTATCCTGTCCACATCCAAAAGTAATGTACTCCGATATCACAGCAGAACTATACATTTAAATATCTAGATACAAGATTTTAAGCAGAAAACATCGTTTCTAATGCCGTAGAAACCCACTCATTCATTTTCAGACTATCACAGTGTACTTTGAGAGGTATGATAATTTTGTGCATTCCCTGTTTTCTGCAACTACAGACAACAATTCATCTTGAATACAATTAGCCATCTCATAATAGTAACTTTCTGTTGCGGTAAACTGGGATTAGATTCCTGATCTTCTTACTCTGTGAAAATCTTAGTTTATGTGGAAATAGCTTGAATAATTTGAGTGCCCATAAAAGTGATGGGCTAATGGCATACACCAGAACGTGGTAGAACCTTTCCAGTTCTGTGAGTTTGCATCAGACCCAGTTCAATACAGTGCTGCTGTCCCAGGCTTTGGCTTCTCTACTGAGCAAAGATTGCTGGTCCAACTAATGTGGTCTGATCTTTTCCTATGTACACGAAGCAGTGCCATGGACTATGAGGTTACACCAGTTTGTCTGGTCGAGACTTGACCTTAAGTCTCTGGGGAAAAAAAACTGATATAATAAACCAATGTAGAGATTTCTTATTTACTAATATTTTAAAACATTTTGAAGAAATCTGCAATAGCAATGGCTACAGTTCAGTCATTGCTTTAAAAGTGAAAGACTCCAAAGCCTCTGATGTGCAGAAGTAATGAACTGAATGGAGTGGATAGGAAGACAAATGTGATACAGAGAATCATCTCCATTGAAAAATTTCTGAGAAAATACCATTTAAAGTCAAAGTTACAAACTGCATGCTTTTCTACTGAGGACGAACCTGTTGGTTTCAGATTAAAGGCTCACACAAAAGTTTTAACTGTCTTATATGTCTTATATGCAATAATTCATTCTTCTAACTCCTAGAGGAGCCCTCTCTATTTAAAGTAAAATTGAATTCAAAATTACCTTAAAAAGTTACGGTTTAAGAAGTTGTATCAGACTAGCACTGAGTGGTACTGAGTGGGCTGCAGATGCACATAGAAGGTTTAGACCCTTCTCACTTCTTTGTTTCATGTCCTTTGGATGCTAGGTAGTCTGATCAGCAGCCTTTCCCACCTTGTACTTGATAGATATTTTGATTTTTTTTTTTATGTTCCTTTGCATTGTAGCAGAACAGGAGAATTCAAAATGGTGTGGTTTGCTTTCATTCAGATTGGCTTATCGGTTGGGTTTTTTACTGTGTTCTTGTTGGATTCCTAAAAAAATCACCTATAATCACCTATGTAAAATCAAGGCTAATACAACAGCCTGATTTTCATCACTATTTGAATAAATTTCAGAAAAAAGAATTCTGCTAGACTATTACCTTATCTATCAGAGAAAAATGTATTTATAAGCCTCTGTGTGGAAAGTTATCTGAAGATAAGTTGTATCTCATCATGGGATCCACACCATTATGGATATAGAAGTACTGGCCTTACAGAATCAGTTTTTAGCATTATTAGTGGCCACATCTTTAACTGTCAGCTCTACAAAAGAGTCTGGCTATAACTAACGAACTGTGTGCATCTGTATTTTTAATGAATGTCTTGATACTTTCACATATCAGTTCAATAAAACATCTTCCACTCAGGGGAGACATTTGGAAAGGAATATCTCAGTGACATCCTTGCTATTCCCATTACCATCACTACACACTTAGAGCAATATATCTTTTAAAAATTGATGAAGTGTGTATTTACAACAGAGATCATGAGATGTGTTTTTTTCATGGTGAGAAACTCCCAATGATGTATTCTGTGATCTGTAGCATTGATACGGATTCTTTGATTTCAGTGCTACAGAATACAGTCATAAAACTTTTAGACCCTTAATGTCATAGGGTGCAGCTTCTTGACACAGAATGCAGATGTGAGAGATGTGAGAGGTAGCTACTGCAGGCAACAGCTCTCAACCCAGTGAAAACCAAAGCCTTGTATTAAACATAGTTAACTGTTTGAATTTGTATTCTCAACATATAGAATATAAAATAGAGAGAAGTTCCAGTGGAAGAAATTAGTTTAGAAATGACTGAAAATGCTTTGTTCTAGTTCTGTAGTAACTAAACTCAGCCGGCACAATCAAGCCAACAGTACCATTGGACCTTACTATGCGAGTATGGTTGGCAGTTTTAGCAGACTGCCTTTTCTTCTGAAAATCATTCCTCCCACTGGTGCAGTACCATTTGGTGTTCTCAGTTCTTAGAGAACTGATTAGACACAGGCTATTTTTCACTAAATTTGAATTTTCTTTTTTTTAACAGAAAGGAAAAAAGCTAATTCTGTGTGTTTAGGGGAATTCGTTTTCTTTCTAATAGGTAGACTGAAGTAGCTGCACTGAGAAGTGAATGTTTGCTTAGGAACTCACACTGAAAGCCTTTAGTACACCAGCAGGTTGATAATTTGACAACACAAGTGTGAACAGAGTTTACTTTATCCATAGCATATTTTCTCTTAATCTTGTAATCTTACTTTGTGAGACCTAGAGAGCTGTAGCTAGGTCAGACTTGTCTGTAAACTGTCGTGGGACTCTACCTAACACTTAGTGTTGTTACCTCTTCTCCCATGGGATGTGGGTCCAAAGGCAGAACAGTGAACTCACTAGAGGGAATGATAGAAAAGGAGCTCTGTCTGCAAAGGAGTAAGATACCTTAAGCTGATCCTCAATTGTATTTACAGTGCCTGTTCAGACCTATGTCTCTGTGCCTAACCTTTTGTAGCATCTGCCATCCAGGAGTGAATTAACTTCCCTGTCTGTCATGGGCAGATTTCAGCTCTGAATGTTGCTATTTCAAATGTTTCCTGCTGCGCACCAGCACTAAAGTTGTTTACAAGTGTGCATAGCTGCTGGCCAGGCTGGGAACTTGGGAAAGGCTTGCAGTAAATCCTCGTGACATTGCTGCCTTCTTGGCACACGGGCTCAGGACTTCCTACTACTCACCCCCTCACAAAACAGAGCCGCTGCTGGATTGTAGCAGCCCAGCGGATGGCAGCTGCCCCACAGTAGTTGGGGATACTTAAACCTCCATCACCTTCCCATGCTTTTGGGAGCTTCAAGTGTTGTTACAGTGGTAAGATAGTTGAATGGAGGGGATCCAGCTCTAGCAGGCTGTGTTTCCTTGTTCCAGCTGTTCACAGCTGCTCTACAGCTGATTGAAGAGGCATTTACTCCCCTCATGTGAATAACCTTGAGGGATCAGAAAGTCAATTGTGCAAAGCACATACAGTCAGTGCAAACTGTGTGTCGAGAAGCCACTGCAAGGATGCTGACATTGAGAGGAGCTTCTTAGTCCCCTAAAGGGACTGGCAGGTAGCTGCAGCAACTAAAGAGAATTTAAAGCTGGTGAGAGAGGTGCAGAGATTACCAAGCACACAACTATTAGGATTTTAAAAGCTCTGTTTGCACGTCCATTCCAGAGCAATACCAAGCATACTTACCCTGTAGTTTTTAGTTTGTCAGTTCATCTGTGAATGGAGTAAATGTTACTTTAATTGTAGTTCATTAGTTCCATCTGGTGCCAAGATGGAGAATGGAGACCCTTTCTTACCTTACAAAACATTATATACCTTCCCTGCCAAGCTGCTCTACTGAATAATAGTTAGAGCCTGAGGCTAACTCTAAACGTAAAGATTTGGAATTGTTTCTCCATTGGTCTTCCCACAGATGCACACTTGGCTCCCTAGATCTGGCTGCTGTCTAAAGAAATTAAGACCAACAGTATTTTATTTAAAGCAGTAGTACACCATATGCAAGGCCAGAGATGCTCTGTGTGATACCCATAAAATTGGGTATCTTTCTGCTTTTTTTTTTTTGTTCCCTTTAATCGAGAAAAATATGATTTCCCCATAGTTCAAAAGAAATTGAATTTTCACATAGCGGGGGAAAACAAATGCCCTTCAGCATTGCTATCAGTGAATCAGAGCACCAGATGTCTTTTAAACAGGTCCAGCATATTGTCTTTCCATTTCCAAGTCACACTTTCATGCTTCTATTTATTGTAGTCAATTATGCTTTGACCCAAAGACATAATCCTAGCGGAATTAAAAATCATGTGTCCTCTTTCCATGAAAAAGCTGAGTCTGATTTTGTAGAAAAGAAGTGTAGAGAATGAATCTAATGGGAAATTAGGCAGTAGTATTTGATGACTAAATGTATTTATTTATAACAGCTAATCTTGGTGGAAATGAAGAAATAAGATGAAATAATTAACTTGACTATTTATAAAAGAGTCTCTTTTATCCACTGTGAAATGCAGCCACCTCTAGGATGAAATGCAATGGCTGCTAAACAGCATATAGACATTTAAGTACGAAGGGAAAGAATAAATCTGCATTTGACTGGTGAAAATGCAGCATGGAAGGAAACCATTTTAGTAAAAATTTTGCCCCTTTTTGTTGAAAACATATTTTTAACTGGCTCTTACAATTATTCAAACTGGAATTTGTTCATAAAAATAAAATGTCCATGGCCTTGCAAGATGTACTCTGACATTTTTAATAGCTTCAATATGGAAGAACATTACATTAAGAAAGAACACTTACTTTCTGAAAGATAAAGGGCTTCATTTTCCTATCACACACACCTGTTTTACTGATGATTTCACTGGAGTTATTTCAGACTTAGAACAGTGCAAGTGCAGGAGGAATTGGGCCCATCACTCCAGTAGCACCGGGACAGCGGTAGGAGTGGTGCCTATTGAATTAACAGCTCTTTTCATAAACCCAGGGAATGAAGGAGTAATAAAGAGGTTGCCTGGATGTTGATGAATTCTCTGACCACGTGCAGTGTATCCTGGAGCTCCAGTTAAACCTTTATATATCTCAAGAGAGAAAGAGAGTGAATGATCTTGTAAAGAACGCTCTGCCAAATAAAACAGAAAGATCCATGGGATTGTTGCACTATTACAAATGTCAGCACACAATTAGGAGTCAGTTTATATATAAAAAATGTTTTACTGAGCTTATTGAGTGAAGTTTAAATTTTTTAACAGGAGACCTATTGAAAGATAAACTGCTGTGCCATCTGTGATACATGTACTGAAAAATCCCTCTGCTTAAATTAGATCCCTAAATATAAATGCAATATATGCTATTTCACATATAGCTATTACCCACAAATCAATCCACATTCAACCAGTATTTTTTAATTTATGTGCTGACTGAAAGTTGGAGGAAGACAGTCTCGATTGAAAAAAATTCACCAAAGTGATTTTAGTATCTTAGCATCATTGATTAAATGTGTGAAGCTAACTAAGAAAATAATATGCAAGGAAAGATGTTGTGATAGCAGTCATATTGTGTCATCAATTTGTATTAAATGCTAGGGGAGAGAGAGAACTTTGAAGATTTGTTTTTCATTATGGTATGAATTGATGTTCAGCTGCTAAAATTAAATAGGTTTGCCTAAGAGTATGACTGTCAAAAAACATTTGGAATTTCATTCTGTGCAGAGAAATTAAAATTTTGAGTGATTATGTGAAAGGCTCTCTTTTGAAGCAAGATTATAAGCCCACAGCTTTCCCTTGTTGCTGGATCTTTAGGTGAAATTCTTACTGTTTTATCTCATCTCAAATGCCTTTTAAGTGACTTCCTGAATTAATATCATATTAAATTCAAGAAACTATGGTAATGGAAGAGTATGCTTGAGATTTTAACTGCATATAAAGATATTCAAAGTTATAGGTCATACTGCTAGTATAAGTCAACCATCTGGGTGTCTACATACAAGAAATATTTCAGTTTATAAAAGTTTATAAAAGCAGTGTAATTGAGTACACTGGACAAATATACCATTAATTACATATTACAATACAGTCTGATCTGATATCAGGAGCAGAACACTCGAAATTCAAAATCTCTCAACATTTTTCATTCATTTCCATAACAATCAACCACTCAAACCACTCAGATTTGGAGGAAATAATGACACTGGGAGAAGACTGAGTTTTACAGTATGCTTTTAACATCCTGGGTTCAATTAAAATGGAAGAATATATTCCGAAATCATAAGACTTGTCCTTTGAACTAGCATGTGCAGATGAACCTATATGGTTTCCATTGGCACAAATTTCCCAGATAAGCTTAACTAAATCTTGCAAAGCAGAGCAATTTTGAACGGTCTTGAAGTTATGACTGTTAGCTATGTTATTTTACAGCATTTGAATATTGCTGGGTGGTTGCTGTAGGAGTTATGGACCTATTATTATAACTGCATTCTAGAAATAGCTAGTTTGACCTTACTGTTTCCCCCTCTTAGAACTGTTAGAACAATCAGATAGAATTTGCCTCAGTATCCTAATGGACATTGTAACTGTGGATCTAAGTGACTCGATCAGTGAAGAGCTGTCGAATAGTGACGTACCATAAAAAATGCACAGGGAAGCTTTTGCGCATTTAAAGCTTTTAACCTGATTTTGCACTGCTTGCAGCTATCAACTATTTTAAAGCAAACAATAAAACAACAAAATTGCCCACTTGATGACAGAATCAAATATTGTTTTGCATGTATATAATCAGATGCTGAGATAAAAGCATAAAATGTGTGCACTCTTTTGAATGAATGTCCACTGAAACAAATGCACTTGTGTTTTTTCCTCAGAAAGGGTTTCTAGATATGTAGTAACAAGCATTACATTTTTTTCACTGGCATGCAAGGTAACAGCTTCCATCAGCTCTCTTGCTTTCAAGTCCCAAAGTGTGCTGTATTTCTTGATTTTTGAACTCTGGCTCTTCAGTGCAGTGGAACAGTCTGGTTGGGAAAAACCGCCAGATGCTGCAGGGAGGTGTTTCTTTGGAGAAAGTGCTCTTCATCACATCTGCATTGGCACATACTGTGGAGCTTCTCCTCTGCGTCCCTGTGTAGATTCTGGGCCAGGAACAGGAGCATGTTTGAGGTGTCAGTAAGGGTCTTACTGCCATCTTCCCAGGTGTTCAAGGCTGGAGCTGAGCCTCTCGAGAGGATGCGCTTGGAGAAGGATAAACATGGAATTCTAGTAATTTGTGTTCTTATTCTTGGGCTTCCAGAGTTTATGTTTTCCATCTCAAATCATGATGGCTGGAAAATTTCTTCTTCCATCTAGTCAACTGATTCCCAAAAGCAGGGCTCAAACAACAGTAGACATTGTAAAACTGACGATAAAACTGTGAAATCTCACAGCCCTAGGATCTTGCCATCAAAGCAAAAGATGTTTGGATCAAGTTTCCTATATTTATGTGGATGTTTTACTGTACTATAGAGGGTAAGACATCCTGGAAAATGGTCTTGCTACATTTTTAATGTAATGGCTTGTATTTGATTAGCTTCCTTTTTTTTTGGTGTAGAGTCATTTGAGTTAAGGTTCCTGCTGCCTTTTCCCCTGGACTCTTTGCAGAGACAACGAGCGAGGCAGGCACAGGGCTGTTGATGGATCCTTGAATTGTGCCAAAAGTTCAACTCCTCATGGTCTTCAGGCATGACTATGCTAATAAATTTGCATTTCATCCCCCAAGCTCACATCTTTTTATCTTAACTGTAGCCTCTTGTATGATTTGCTTTATTGGCCTGCAGCCAATGTTGTGTCCTGTGAGGCTGAGGAAGGTGTTAAAAGACAATACAGCAAAGCAGAACTCTGAACAGTGCAAACTTCCTTGGAAGAAAATGAGCTTTTAATAGCTCCAACAACACGATGCCCTCTCCATTCTGCCACACCAGTTACTAGTGATAATGCATTATAGAAGAGACTGATAAATTTGTTACAGAGCTCAGCCATCAATACATTTCACCAGTAGTAGCATCTTTCCTTTTATCGGCTCAGTGGTGTTTAATAGTTTTGTACTCCGATGGCAATTTAAAGTGATACTAGACCATTACTTTTTGGATTATGATCCAGGGACGTGATGAAAGAGAAGTTAAAGCGTTAAAGCTTAGGAAGGGCAAACGCACAGATGTATGCAGTCAAAAATACATTACTGCATCACATCCTGATGGCAAAAGTAACCACAAACAAACATTTAAAAGACCATATTATTTTTCACGGACTTTGCCAAGGAAAATGTAGAGGCCTGAATAAGAGACTTTCAAAAAAATCCTATTATTTTCTGGAAATCTTCAGATGCCCACTCTGGGACTGTCCTTCTGAGATACTCAAGTATCACTTTGGCATTACTGGAGAACTGTTGAGTAATTTTTCTTTCATACCTACCTTCCAGGATGAATTGGTCCTTTCTGATGACAGTGGATGAAACTGACAACCAACCTCACATCCTTTGAAATCAGAGCCTTAACTGGACAAATCTCAGTGGCTTACAGTGCTTACATTGTAATTATGATACTTACTTGACTTTCAGCTAAGATGTCCTACTGTAATTTTTATGTGTCTGTTTACAGCAAGATACCTAAAGAGGGCTATCTGAAGTTAGCATCTTAAGTCTCTATAAAGAAACCTAAAATATACCCTAGTTTTCCAAAGTACGTGTGCAGCAGTTCCTATATTTTAAAAACATGATTTTTTTTTCCTTTTAGTGTCAATCAAAAATAAGATAAAAATTAGGATGATAATTATACAGTAGAATGCATTGATTACCAGCGTCTGATGCTGGATACTGAGCAGAAATACACTTTTAAACATCCAAGAAATTAATTTGGAGATAACATTTATTGATCGTGTAAAAAGTTCCTACAAGTCGATCTGAAATGTGTCATCCAAAGATGTATTGTTATAAATACAATAGTGAGCTTTGCACGGGATGTGCAGTGAATGTAATGGTTTTTTTGAGTGATCTAAATTGCATTATTTATGTATCAAGTCACCTTAGATTTCATGAAGATATTTTCCTTGGAGAATTGAAACAATGGCAAATAAACGCCTAGCAAACCTAGCCTTTCATAAGGTGACACAATGGGAAGATCACTAGAGGTTTCTTCCTCTCCTGTATAGCTCATTCATCTCCGGCTACAGGTTGTGTGGGACCCTGTCCCTACACAGGCTGGCACCATTCTACCCCAGCTGCCCCCTCTCTGAAGTAATCTTTGCTTTCAAGCCTGTCAGACGTGGTTAAAAGAAGAGTGACTACAACTGTGGCACCAAAAGATGGTGCGCAAATACCAATTAAAGTCTTGAGGCATTGATTGATGGTGTTGGAGAGTTGCCACTCTAAATGTGCAGTCAGTGCACCTAAAATTTGAGTTTTTCTGTTATTCTCCCCAGAAGGTGATGACTGTTCTACAGCAGACATTGCCATAGCAGAATTGTGGTTCAGATATTCTTCAGGAAAGTCAGGTTTAGATTTCAGCCCTTTTCTTCAAATGTATTCCTGAGGGTTTGAATGTGAATGTTTGTTTCCCTTACATCTGCTATAGATAGCTGCATTCCTATATTGAGGAATTTTTTGTATTGGAGATATCCATGTTTAGTGCAGCCCTTCTTGTTAGACTCTAGATGCACAGCTGAGAGCAAAGTAACAGCATTAATCTCCACAATGAAAATGTATTTTGGGACATTAGGGCACATATGGTGAGGATTTTTTAACCTACATTACTGTATGTAACTTTGCAGCTTAATTAATCAATTAGAATTAGCGCAGTTTGTAATCAAGTCCAAGAGTGATTGATGCATGCCATATTAATTACAACATTCACATGAAGCATGTCATACATAGTCATTTTACAGCTGGATTTCACATTGGGTTGCTCGTAAGCACTTAATGGCAGGAATATTTTAGACTTGCAATCAGGGAAATTGTATTGCACAATATGCTTTATATGTTGTACACCCTGCTTAGATAATAACTCCTCCATCACTGATGTATCCTCTTGCTCCTCCCTCCTGGTTCAATAGTTGGCAAAGTAGTCCATTTTCAAAGGCTTTCCTTTGCTGTGGAACAAGAGGTATAATTAAATTGTATCCCAGTAGTGAAGGTTTCTAATGATGATGAGCCAAAACTAATTGTATTGATTTGTTTATTACTGGCTTAGGAAGCTCATCAAACAAATGGACTGAAACTATTTCCATATTCTTATCTGTTTGGTAAATGAGAAACAAATAACACTTCCATATGTCTGTTGCACGGTGTCACAGCATTAATACTCATTCTGAAGATACTCTTGAGCACAGGAGGGGGGTTCATCCCCAGTGCAATGTTTCGACAGTTAAGAAATATCACTTTTTATCTTTGCGTTTGTGTCTTGGGGGTGAGCTGCATGAAGTTTTTTTTCTTTTCTTTTTATTTTTTTTTGATATAAATGTTATCACTAATGAAGGTTTTTTGAGTGCTAGAACTGGAGAGTAGCAGGCTATGCCCAGAAGGTGTAAAAGATTGGGACAAAAGAAAGGAGACTAGTATTACGTTCTTGCCTCCATGCACGTTTGTTCCTTGGCCTCTGTATTAAACAAAGCTGGATAATAAATGTGAACTAAAAACTTCGATGAAAATTTATTTTAATTTTTAGATTAATTTAATTCACACTCTCCCATTAACTCTGCAAACAGTCAAGCAATCACATTTAGTATAAACATTTGCAGAAAGTAAATTTTGATATTTCACGTATGAGTCCTTGGAGGAACATAGTTCTAATTTTGAATGCTCAAAAATTTGTATTAATGCTCATCTAGTTGTGGGCCAGACACAAGTTTCTCTGCCCTATGTGAAAAATCACTTTTATTACATAATGACTTAAAAATCCTGGGTTTTTTGTTACTAAATATTTGTGATCAATTCTTAGAGCAAAAGGCTGTCCAAGTTCATCTAAACAGGTGTTGGTCTAAAACTATTGGAGCCAGCAGGAGTCATTCATTAGCTTGGGTGTGTTTTAGATTAGTCTTCTCATGGATGCAGTTGAGAAAATCCAGAGCTAGGTTACTTGAATAAGTTGTTATTTTAATTGAATTTGAACTGATTGTGTTGATTCTGTGAGAATGTGGATTCCTCCACAGTGACACATTGACTTGGGGTGTGTTTTGCTCTTGCAGTAATCCAAGAAAAGTGGCTACCCTAATCAATTTAGAGCCTGAATCTGCTTACAGTGGAAGCAAAAGGAAGCCTTTTATTCTTAGGAGCTGAATAACATTAGTGAAAATCACTATTTATACATGTGGAGCCATCTCATTCATTTTCTGAAATGCAGCTAGCTGCCTTTTGCACTCAACTGTGAGTTTTTCATTACAAATGTTTGCTACATCTCACATCTCTTACATGCTGTAGCATAGACACGCTGTGGCAACTTCTGTTCAACTAGCAGGTTTTGGTCCAAAGAGGATTCCAGAAAGTTGGAGGGTGAATTACCCTTAGGTCCCTTGAGAAGCTGATCCTGTCAGCTTGGCAGAGCATTGCTCAAACTGCTGCACTGCATATTGCATCTAGACTGTGGATAAGTTAATAACACTAGAAGTAAAGCTAAAGGTAGAGGGAATTATATGCCACAGTTATTAAACTTTGACCCTTGTGATGCTTTAAAATCATAACGCGTTTTAAAATAGCTACCCTACATCCAAGATAGCGCTGCTGTTGGGAAAACTGCCTCTCAATACAATGCACAGCATTTATATCCTCACCTCCCTTCATATTACAATTTCTGTATGTAGCAGTTAAGGACTGACTGGTAGCACTGCCTTCCTTCTAGTGAAGTTGCCTGTGAAAGTCTGCTGGTAGAGACAGAGTCTGGTGCAGTGTGAAGCATCACATCCTGTTTGTTCTGTTCTTTGTATTCCCAGTGCACAGCCATGGCGCTTTACAGGTTTCAACATCAGCCTCACAGCCCTGGAGCCAGTGGATGGAAGGGGCACCGGCTCTCCTAATTTGCAGATGAAAAAATTGAGGCACCTGTTTTTTGCAGGCACAGAATCTTGTGGACTAAGCAAAAACAGAAGCAAGAGATTTGACCTCCTACTCGGAAACCTACATTAGGAGATTTTGCTTTCTTGCTCCTTCTGTATTCATTAGAGATTAAGCCTCTTTTCACAGCTACTGAAGTCCTTTCGAGAGTCATTGGAGAGAGAAGTGATTAAAAATAGAGGTCTGCTTAGGGGCTCTGAGTTGCCTTGTGAAGTTCGGTCTCTTCAATGGCTGTAGAAAGCCTGGGGAAAAGTGTCTCAATTAAGCTGTGTGAATATCCTCTCTCCCCATGCTGTGTCTTGTGCTCTAATTACAAGGCAGCCTTTCTTCCCTATTTGTTGCATTGTTTTGCATAGGGAAGAAACATGGGTATCAAGGAACAAGAAAATTCAAACTGTAGACTTCTGATCGGAGCCTACCTGTTAACAAATATCTCAAAGATAACTGTTTTTCAGAGTCAGAATTTTAAAGATAGAAGACCCTTTGCAAAACGTGAATGTTTCCTGCTTTAGATCTCATATGTTGCGGTCTTTCCTCATCCACACAGGACTGAACAAGCACATACTCATCTTTGGGTGTCAGAATTCACCACCACCCATAATAAGCTGACATTCACAGATGAAAAGAATGTGCTTTTTTGCAGCAAGAGAGTGCTTTTCTCCCAAGCTGCCTGGAAACTTGCCGACACGTTTTGCACACACTATTATTTTGCTTTAAATTTTACAAAACTTGTGGAACTTGTTGCATTTTAAATTGTAGGTGAATCAGTGGTCTTAAGAGCACTAATGAGCTAATCCTGAAGGATCCATTTCCATATGTCATGTCATTTGACTGAAGTTTGAGTTCAAGGAAAAACAATCTCTCAGCCACTTGGTATGCAGAGATTCGCGTATGCCCTCCAGTAGCTAAGCTTTGCTCCGAAAGTCATCTCTATGGCCACTCCACACGTTAACAGTACAGACTCTGAGAGTTCTGTTTTTTTCTTTCACCTTGCCATATTAAAAATATTAATGATGAGATTGGTCCTGCAGGTATAAAGCACATGTATTGAGCACCAGAGTTCTAAAGCAATAGGAGAAGCGCCCAGCACCAGGAGGGGAGAAGCCAGCACTTGGGAGATCAGTTTTTCTGCACATTGTTAAAAAGATCTAGTGTCATTTCATTTCAGAGCTATTAGAAGAGCATAAACCAAAAGCTTCAAGCCTTTAAATAACACATTTAGGTTTTTTTTGCTTTCACTGGTTTTATGCCTTTGCTTCACTTTCATATTGCACAGATGTGAGTGTTGGAGCGCAAAGCAGTTCTTAGAAGTCTCTGTGGCTATTCACTTTGGCCACTGTACCTCAGAACAGACGAAAGCTACTGACAATGTCTCCTTGTAATACTGAGGAGCAAGAGAGAGAGAAGTTTGTTACCTGCCAAGGCTATGTAACAGAAATTGCTCTCTCTGTGGTTCACTGGAGAGCAGCATATATTCCAGGGAGAATCTATCCTGCACAGCAGACATCCCCATGGCTAAGATACAAGCTTCTTATGGTGCTTATTCCACAAACGTTCTTGGGAAAAAAAATGTTGGAGATGCGATTTCCTATCAACAAAGGTTTTTCAGGACTTGCATTAGATAAGGGGCACTTCTACCTCCTATTGCACTATCAGCAAACTAAACAATCACCTGAATGCTTTTGAAAATCCCATCTTTTGATGCTGGGATGTTCGTAAATGTGCAAACGACGAGGAATGAGAGTAGGAGCAGATGTGTCAAGGGATTTTATTTATGAAGCTATTGACAAATACCTTTTGCCCAGTTTACTCACCTCTTCCCTTAAGGAGAAAGTAGATAATGCCAGGGATCTTTATGAAACCAGCTGAAATTCTAATATAGCAGCAAAGCCCAGAATTTTGTCTCTTAAATTTCACTACAATTGATATGCTGAGCATGGAATAGTGGAGGAGACATGAGAAAACAACAGAAAAAAAAGCCCTGAACATAAGGGCAGTTAGAGATGACAGACAGTATTTTAAAGATTAGATTGGTCTGAAAAGTAAACTACTTCAAGTTCATGGAAACCTGTGAAATGAGAGAATCAGAAGTCAGTATTTTCCCATTCTTACTATCACAAAAATGAAGCTTCTACTACCCAGGTTATAGGGAACCATTCAATTCCCGTACCCTGTAGATGAAGAATCCCAGACTGTATCTTCCTAAATACGTCCTCATGGATAGCTCAAAATCTGGATAGCGTCTGTGGTGCTCTCAAGTGCAGTTTGCAGTCACTGTACCAAGAGCAGCAATGTTTCCACATGCTTAAGCACCCCTTCCCTGGGGGATTACAATGAGTCTTGATGCAGACTGGATAGGGAGGTGCATGAGGACAAGCCTGATTTGGAGGTGACCTGTCCTATTGCAAACCCAGGAGGATTTGCTTGCTTTCAGGGTAGCCTGTGCAAAGCTGAAAATTTACTTTCCTAGTGAATCAGCCAGTGATAATTCTTTCCCAGTCTCGCTTTCACTGACTTTTTCTACAGAAGAGCGAACGCTAATGCTTTCTTTACCTTCCTGTCACAGAGGAGAAATCTTGGCCTCAAGTCACAGCCACCTGGCTCTTTTCCTCTTTATTTTGTTCCAACCCAGCCTCCTCCTGATGATTATCCAGCTTTGCGGTTGCAGGTTGAATAATTCAGGTGGAATGAACTGTGAGTTGAAACAAGTAGACAGTGTTCCACCACTTGTCCACTTAAGTTATTCACAAATAGTCTTGAAATAGGACCTTTGGACAGAATCTTAAATGATTACAGTGTTTTGGGTAGAGTTATGCCTATATAGTAAGCATCTGTATTCAGCTTTAAATACTCAGGCATGAAATACATTAACATTTTTTTCCCTCGCTGTGTAACTGAACATGTATTCTTTAATGTTAAGTGCAATTTTGGCCTGACCCTAATGAGTTGTGTCATCATGCTAGATTCTCCCAAGCATTTTTTTCCAATGATTCAACAGCATGCTTCATATTATTAGCTGCTCCCATCAGTTCCACCTGCAATTCCAGTTACCAAGTTCATGTTAAGCCAGGTTATGCATTTAAGTGTCATAGAGTCAATGTCTTATTTTCTAAAAATCTTAATTCCCCTCAAACTTCCATCAATAACATCTTTAAAATCCATTTGCAATGTAAATGACTCAAAGTATAATCCATCCTGCTGTGTTCCAGAACACTTCCTTCTTATTTAATTGCCTTAGACACTTTAGTTACTAATTAAACTTTATTGTTTATGATGTTATTTTTCATTAATAGTTGTGATAAAAGTTGCATGTTCCAGCAGATTTTTTTTGCATGTTGATTCCACTAATGGGGTAGAATTGAGAACTGATGGGAAAGACTTCATCTCAGAGGCTTCAAGATGGCATTCTTATAACCATGTAGTAAAACTCCCCCACGAGCATGATCTTGAAAAAAGAGAGTGCGTATTTGAAGTATAAAGTCTTTTTCTACCTGTGTGATGGAATAAATTAAAGCTTCTATAATTGTACTGAAGATACTGGGAATGTCATCACATTTGTTGCAGCAGAAATGTTTCAGGTTACATAAACGTATATACGTTTATATGTATTTGAATGACAAAGTGAATGATTAGGAAAGTCTGTGACATAGTTTGAACAAAGATTTTTTTTTAGGCTCAGGGGCTACTAAGCCCCTTCACCAAAAAAATGTCATTAAAGATATTAAGGCTGAAGCTTCAGCATTAGGTATAGTAAGGGAATGGGAAGTGTCTTCGATTCATGGCAGCTGAGAAATCACTACATGGATAATATGTAATTCAGTTGTGTGATAAGGAAGGCACCTGGATTTCTGAATAGATGAGTTTTGCACCTCCTAGTCACATGGATTCAGGCAAAGCAGCATTTAGGTCCAGAAGGTCTGAAGCCACTCATGATGGGACCTCCCTGTCCTCACTGTTTCACCTCTCTCCAAAGTATCAGTATGGGCCATTGGCTTTAATTCTACCTCTAGTAGCATCTGGCCTGTGCTGGATCACCAAGAGAAAATGATGCAATGCAGTACTCCTGCTATTTGACAGTACAGAAAGCCACATTGATCCAAGTTACTTTTTACAGTAGAGCATGTTTATACCAGCATTTTGTCCTAGTGAAGTTATGTTTGCTTCTCTGTGCAGAACAGAGACCCTATCCCTTCTCAGACTCCTGCACAGAAATCCTCAGGGATGAGAGCAATGAGAATCACTGGCTGTAATCTCTGCTATTTTCCACCCTGGAAGCAGAAGCACAGGTGGAGTTTTCTCTGGAAGACCCTCCCTCAGGACTGGATGCGATTACAACATATTCTCTCGTTTCCAAATTTCATTTGCACCTGCGTTTGAGTAAATAGGCATGCCAACCTCAGACATTATTTCTGAATGGAAACTGATCCTCTCTTGCAAATACAACAGGCAGACTCCTCTTTTAACCTGCCTGATCCAAGTAAAGGTAAATAATACAGTCAAGTGAGACAACTGATTTTCTGTCCTCATTCATACACTGTTGCTCCAAACTTCAAGAGCTCACTAGTGGCACATTCAGCACCATTGGCAAGATGCTAAACAATTGGCACAGTCTTAACAAGTTTCTTTTTCTGGATCCAGAGTAATTCTTTCAGGTTGAAGCTGTATTGAACTGATTCTGTGAGCAGAGCCTAGTGCTGGGCATGCTGCCAATCTGCAGAGTGCAGGATTTTTCCTGCAGCTAAACAATAGCTCTCCTTCACCTCCACACCTCTCATGATGCAGCCCTTTCAGCTCAGGAGGAAACTTTGGTCTCTTAATGACTTGCAAGTCTAAGTTAGCTGTGTGATTAAGAATTATTTCTTTTGTGCCATGGCAGAAAAAGAATTCAAATAGATGTGATAATGGTATTGCATTTAGCATGTAAAATCATTGAATATAAATGTGGAACAGAATATACTTCTGCCTCACAGAAAATTGCGTTTAGAACTTGTTGCTACTTTGCTGCTTTTGTAATAATGCTTCAAACTCGAACTCTGGATCTCAACATAAATATGTTGGCGTTTTACACAAAGCAGTCAGAGCACATCTATTGTCTCCCAAAAGCTGAGAAATCCTGGAAGGTGCATTAAGTCATGAATGGATTCTTCCCCTTGTGACTCCCAGAAAGTCACAAAAGAGATTGTTTTGGAAGAAATAATTTTTAAAGAATACTTTGTGTAACAGGATTATGTCATTAGGGGTTTTGCACATACTGACAGGGCCAGAGAGCTCCCGCAAGAGGAAAACAGGGAGAACTGGGGAGAGACTAAATGCTGAAATAGAAGTACTGACTTCAGCATTGCCCAGAAGAGTTATGCTAAGTGTAACAAATTAATAATTTCTTTGCATTTGTCAGCCATTGTATATAAAGCACAGTGAAAATATAACTAAGATTTGGACAATTAAGTACCAAAAATTAGATGCTCATTCTAGAGTTTGACAGTGATGAGATTTCCCACTTGGCACTTGGCATTTCTGTTCCCATAACTGCATGTTTTCCTTGTGAAAAATCTTCCCTTTAATAAAAGCTGTAGTTAAAATGAATTCTGAGGTGCAGCAACTCCACTGGTAGCTGCTGGGTTTTCATTACTTTAGAAGGTCAGGACACTTGGATGGACATTTCTTGCACTGTTTTATTACTATGCAGGCAGGACACATGAACTCGTTTGCACTCCACTCCTCTAGCTAAAGCTGAATATCTGTATTTTTTGCATTGCTCTGCTTTGTGCTCCACAGGTGTATCCTTCATTCAGAATACACAGAGGAATACTGAGTATTAATCAGCCTTATTCATTTTCTGAATATAGCATGTTTCTTATAGGTCATATTTGCAGTACACTTGAAATAGTGCATAACAGAGATTTCTGCTGTTTTACTGGGGAAAAAAAATGAAAATTAAAAACTCATTTTGAAATTTAAATTTCAGGATTAAAAAACAGCTGATGACACAGCTTGTAAAGTCCTGCTTTGTAAATGACCTGTATTAGTTTGCAATTAAGTTGAATTTTGGACGGTCAAAAAAACAATCCCATAAATTGGAAATGAAGTTCTGGTCCTGTCTTTTTTTTTTCCAGGACTTCCTCATCACTCCCAGAAAGACACCTTGTGGGATATGATCTGGCTTGACTGTAGCTTGCTCTTTCTTCTGGGAACTATGAGTTCTACATCCAAGTTGATATTCTAGAAAATTAGGGTGCTGGGCTATTTGCCTTGTCCAGATTGGAATGTCACTCTGCAGTAGAGTTACGATCTTTGCTTGGCTTTGTAGCTTTCGGCAGATTTTTAATGAACATTTAGGGGGGAAAAAACGCCATACTTGCTTTTGTCTTAATCCAGCTACTTTAGTAGCTACAGAGTAAGATGTATTTTAAAGACAGCAGATCTGTATGTTATACAGACATTATAAAAAGTTATTCTTTTAAGGATAAAAAGATCCAACACAATATTGAGTTGAAATAGAGAGAGTTTAAACTGTGATGTCCTTATTCATGCATGTACCAAACATACTCTTTTGTTCTTGAAGATGTATTCTCCAACAGCTGGAGCTAAGGCAACTTCCTGATCTGAAATCCTGTTCTCATCAATTCAAATCCCTTTCTTATGCACAGTCTAGTTTTTTTGTCCCGCACCAGCCATCCTCTGCTACCTCTGCTTGCTTGTAGTCATGCTTCCAGCCTCTTCCAGTAACTTCCAGAAGAAGATCCTGTGGAATAGGCTTTCCTGACAGTACTTTTTCTCTTTTCTTAGGGAACAAAGTGCCTCATCTTCTTCATGCCTCAAGCGGCCAGTATCCAGAGTCCCTGATGCCTCCCAAAGGCAGTTCAGATTGGGTTGGCAGCTGAGCCATTGCTCAGCTCAGCCATTCTGACTGACAGTAGAAAACAGACGTCTGTTAGGATGGCATGAGAAGTGTGCAGCGATACACAGTAACCTCCTGAATGCAAATATGTGTGACATTTCATTTTTGCAGTTTTCTGAGGAAGTAGCAAGCCAGGTCATTGTAATGAATTGGTAAACATCACACTGTATTACATGTGAAATTCATTTCCTAGAGCTTAGAAGCGAGGTGTTAATGCAATGCTCCCCACTATGATGTTTGCTTTGTGATATTGGTAAGATGCTGTGTTCTAAAATATTCGTATCCCAGTCATACCATATCACTGTGTTATTAGCCTAAATCTATGAAGGCAAAAAAGACCAGGAAGAAAGTTAATTTCACTTTTGGTTTTCAATTCTTATGCACTGCAACAGAATGTGAATAACCTCATTACTATACAATTTTTGTGTGTCACATAATGACCTCTATACTAAAGACCAAAGTTTGCATAATTGAGGAGAGACTCACCTACAACAGTGTTGGAATTCATTAGCATAAGTCTGAAGTAATGCTAAGAAAATAGCATTTGGTGTCACCTATTTAAACTGAAGCACTAGGTGTTTTCTTTCCTTTGGACTTCTTAAAGGTACATGCTCATGATGGGGAACATACCTTACTGAATCTCGCAAATAGCGAGAGATGGTCCTGTAACTCATCAGCCCTTTACGTAACAAATGTAAAAGGACCATTCTGATGTAGCTTTGCAGTTTCTTGCAAATGTCTGTGAAGTGTGTGTTACTTAATGGATTTATTTTTATAGGCAATGTATTCATATATTTATCTTGACTTTTAAGTGTTCATCCTTCATGCTAGGTTCTCTTTGGTAATTGAAATATACCATAAGTCATATCCACTGTAATTATCAAAATGCACTGTAATTATCTGTTGATCTTTCTCACCTACAAAATAACTACTGGGATGTTTAAAGCTGGGTTATTTTCATATTCCTTGAGACAAGCCTACTGCCAAATGTTGGTAATTGACTTAATATTGCAGCATAGATCAGCTCTGGAACATTTCACATAATCTTCTTCTCCCCGTTGTAATGTTATGGCAATTCTACTGACTATCATTTTGTTAAGAATCTCATTTATAAGTGACACCTGCATCTTGAATGCTCTTCCCGCTGGTGACAATGTCCTGTGGTTTGCAGTTATTGAGGATCGCTCTGCAGGCAGCTATTCCTTTCATCCAACACTTTGTCTTTACTGTGACTTGCAGACAGAAATTTTACATGAATTGAGGGAATTCAAACCTGAGTTGAGAAAAGGAACAACTCTTATCTGAAACCTGCAGGTAGTTAAACCTACTTCGGTGATGCTGAGAATGACAGAGAGTTGTGAGCCCAATGGTAATAAGCACAAGTATATAAAAACAATCTGAAAAATGGCAAAATAGTTCTGCTTACCTTCATTGAAGGTATGAGTATCCATGTATGAATATGTGTAATGTAGTTTTCATGAGCCTTGGGATGAATTCACCTGCCATTGCTTACTGCAGCATTTCCGAAGGTTTTCCCTTTTCACAAGTATTAATTCTAGCTAAAACACAGGCACCTTGCCAAATTTTTTAATACAACCTATTCCATGATTGTCTAAGAAGTATGAGGATGCAATTTGCTATAGTGTTGTATCAGAAATAGTGGTGAGCCCAAGTGGAATTTTATAGGTGCTGGGGTTAATTTTATTCCACTTCATGGAAAAATAAGACATCAGCTCCCTGCAAACTTGAAGATCCACTGGTAGTAATATCTTGCAGCCAGGCTTGTGTGTAATGTAGCAGTGGTAAATTCTTGTCTTCAGAGATTTATGCAAGTCATTATTTAAAAATAGGGAACTAGGAGTCACAGCTGGCTAATTAATCTGTACCAAGGAAAGCTAAGTGCCTGGCCTTTCAGGCATCCCAGTGATGGCTGAGTAAGCTTGCAATCCTATCAAATTGTCACTTCTATGGGGTTTTTTTCTTCTTTTTTTCACCTCTGTATTTTTTGCTATTTAAGAAATATATGCTGAAGCAATCAGCTTATTGTAGACACCGTTTTCAAATAATTGCATGGATCTCATTCAGGATTAGAAATGAATTAGAAATAACCAGTGTACCTCTCTCCACCATGGACTGATGATTTGTTATACATAAGCCTGTCAGGAATGTAACCAGCCAGGTATCGCCTTCTCATTATATATGGTACAAATTTACCACTACAGTAATTCAGCCTCATTACCTGATAATACCATGTTTTGCTTCTGGATTTGTCATGCCATTCCATGACACCTAATGTCATATTGCAGTTAATTTTAACAGCCCTATAAGCAAATCTGAAAGCTGCTTAATTGTTAAAAATAAGACCAAAAAAAAAGAGATATATTCTATTTATGTCAATATTCTAGTAACTCATATTGTCAGTAAATAGAAATCGTAAAACCATGTAACCATAATAGCTTGATTGGAAAAAAAGTCCTTTTCTCATAATAACTGATTGGGTAAGTAGTGGTAGTCCCCGATTCCCTGCAAACAGAAGTAGTAAATGGCTCAAGTCCAAGTATCAAAATCTTATTGGTTCTAGATACTCCTTTGTAGGTTAATAAGCAGTGAATTATTTTCACAGTCATAACAACATGCACTGGAATACTCCAGTGTTTATTTAGTTGTAGTCTGCATGACACGTAATTCCTGCCATGCCAAATTGGGGATAAGCAGTTCACAGGAGTGACTGGATGTCATGATACCTGTCACAGCCCAGAACACGGCCTCTTTACTCCACTCCAAATGCACTGTTACCTATTATTTGTTTAGTTACCAGTAACTCTTATGAAGAATTAAATTAATTATGTTCTGTAAAATGTATGTATCTATAAATTTAGGTTATCAATCTCTGTGTAGGCAGGAATTACAGTCTGCAGCAAAAGATTATGTATAAGTTTTTAATATCTATGCAAAGGTTTGAATTTCTAAAATAGCTGCAGGGAGGTTTAGATCTAATTGTAATCACATAAAGAAAGTAGGTATGAAAAGGAGGTTAATGTCAGATCACAATTCCTTTCAGTGAAAACAAGTGCCAGAACCATAATCTTGCTGAGTCTCACACAGGGCAATGGAGCTTGCTAGCCAGATGATAAGGAGCTGAACTGAAACACAGGTAGCAAAACACATGGGTTTTATGTAGTACAGTAAATCTGTGTCTCAACTTAGCAAATATTTTGTTAATTTTTGAGCCTCTTACTTCTATATGTTTGCACAAAGAAAGTCCCCTCTTTAACTTTTCCGGCCCCAGCAGAACTGTTATAACCTCTGTAACAGCCTTACATATTTAACATATTTCTGTTTGGAAATACAATATCCCTGGATCAGTAAACAATAAAAAAAACAGACTTCTTACATCAGTCAGCTTCTATGATGCAGAAAAGGAAGATATCTGGTGATGCTCTTAATCAGTTTTACGTCTAGCAAGCACAAATTACAACCACTCAATAACTGCTAGTTTTCAATTTCATCTGAGCAGCATGTCGTGTTTATCTCACACATTGCCAGTCTTTCCAGTATAAGACTGAGACACTGTTATCTTAGTCAATTCAAATGGTACAAATTATACAAATGACAGAGAACTGTGTGAAGACTGCTGTCTTATACCCATGCTATATCACCCATATAGCCACGTGTAAACCATAGCCAACTACCCCACTTAGAGATAATTTTGTTCATCTAACTAGATGCAATTGTTCATATGTTTTCTTCTTAGTCACTGTATAGTCTTAACATTTTTTAAAGTGTAATACATAGGGCTTTCCTGTATTTTAAATCAAAAATATTGAGGTATTTCTTTGGTTCTGTCAGCATGAGTTGTCATTTAATCCAGAGCAGATTTTGTAACTTACTGTTCCTTAGTGGCAGACGAAAGGAAGAAAATACTTCTGTAAAAGTATTTATGGATCCATAAGGTAGAAGTGTGAAAAATGCTTGCTCTTGCAGAGTCCTTTCAGGACTATTGATAGACATTGTGCTAATTATAATGGGACCGTAACTATCTGTAGGGAGGAAAGAACTGATGCATAACACTAGCAGGTGTGAATAGTTTCCTTCTCTATCTGCTTCTGGTGGATATAGTCCTATGTGTCAAAGTTGACAGAAGGAGACTCCTTAAATCATATAGGAATTGAATTAGACTGTCCTTGGGATCCAAGGTAAATTTACCTCAAACTGTGCTTCTAGTGTCTTACATTGGTATTTGTGAAGATTTTATTCTCTCACCTATCTGCATACCTTAATGACATTTTTACAGTATTCTTTTCATCTAGTCTCCTGTGGGAAATTCTGTGTAGATATTGGCTAATGTTGATATCTGGGTTTATTTAATGAATTCAACTGTAATAACACATCTTCTGAAAAAACCCTGTAGAGCAAACTGCGATGCTTGCCTTTTCTAAAGTGCTAGAAGAATGCTGATATGCTGCAGGCTGCCCAACATAGACAGGGACATTGTCTTTTTTTCATAGTAAATCATATTTCTACCTTTATCTGATATCGTTGATTCTTCTGGTAGAAACCCAGTCCAGTGTGGCCTCATAGGGAAAAATGTGTAACTCAGTAGCTATAACTAAGAAGACTTACCTATACTATATACATTCCTTCTATTCTTCTCTTTTACTTCACTTTTTGCTCTGACCTATTTATGACAACTCTTATGTAGCCCAATGTAAGCAATTCTGAGCCAAAAAAAACCAACACATGAAATGCCTGCAAATAGTAACCAGAAAATCTTTTACCAGAAGTAAATATGTGCATAAATATTATTCAAATTCATAAAATAAATCATAACATGTCTTGATCCATTTTAAATCATCTTGTGAAATTAAAATATTTGTAATCTTCATGAAGAGATAAGCTGCAACTTCCAGAACTTTTTCCTGCCAGTAGACAGAGTGCTTAGAATGACCTGTACTTACAATGCTTTACTTTTTTTTGTGGAAAATACAGGGAGGTATCATACAAAACTCGCAGGAGTTCACTCCATGATTAAGCATGATGTAATTGACAGAGGAAAACAGAAACAATTCATACAGCCAGTAATTAATCTCTAGCTTTATGGTCTACATTTGCTAACTGTCTCCATATTTGACAGAGACAGTGGCTTGCTGAATGTTTAATTTCCTCAGTGACGGCTAAAGTATGAAATCAGATTTGAAGATAAACATCTTCTGTGGCTTCTGCTTACAAAAAGAGTAGCCAATTAAGTATGCTTGCTTAGTCCTTGCAAATATTTGCCACAGGATTGACGTAGGAAATAGAACATTTTTTCCCTTTCTAGGTAGGAGCTTCACCTCACTAGCTGCTCACCCTCTGCAGTATGTGCCTGGGAGGATTCCTTGTTTCATGCACATGAGTCATGCAAATATTTTAGTTTTCTTCTTCTCCCCCGGCCCCGTCTTATCTTAAGGGCCGAATCAGGTGAGATGCTGCATATCTCCCACGAGGAGCTGCATACCCTAGCGGGATGTGAGCAGTTTGACATGTCCCAGGAGGTGATTTGTACCTCTTGGGAGCGGTAAAACACCTAACTTGGAGATCAGGCAGTGAGTGGTTGCAGTTAATTCTTTCCAGAAAGGTTCTCGTATGGTGAGGGAAAAGATTTTTATTTGCATGACTTTCTTAAATAGGCAAACTTGCCTATCTGACCCACACCACATATTGCTGACCTGCAGGAGAAAACTTCTCCCCTGTGCTCTGCCCTGAAAATCTGAGATTCTGTCCACGTTCTGCATCCTCTGGACAAGTCAAACAATCAGCAAACAGACAGCTGAAGCCCAGAAATGAGAGAAATTTTTCCATTAAAAAAAGAAATTAAACTTGTATCCTGCTCACCTGCATTTGATTTTTAAAGTAAATACACTTGAGATTTAGTACTTTTTTCATTTAGTACTACTGAGAGCGTAGTTTCTTGACACTGTTTCATATAAAACAGTCAGGAATGTGGACTCAGGCAGCTGTATATATATAACAGAACCGTGCTTGTCAGAATCTTCTTTATTAAGTTAGAGTTGGTAAAGGAAATAGATCTTTTTTTTTTTCTTTAAGCTTTAATGTGCTTTTGTTTTGAACTTGTCATTTTGATTTGCCTGTGAGCTTTGTTTTGATTTTCCTTGAAGATTTCTAGTAACAATAATTGTTTGCAACAGGAAGATTCATGTGAACTGACTTCCATTTTAGACTTCAATTCCCATAAAATGAAAGGAGATTGCAATGTGTATGTGAACAGAGAGGACTGATGCTTCTGTACAATGCACTTCTGCTCCAACTGTAAATATATTTTCATGATTAATAAAAAGAGAGTAGAAGTCATTGTACTCTGTTAGGGTTTTATTGATGGCTGCTCCCCAGAATAATGAAAAGATACTATCGGTACTCTTGACACTCTGTTTAATCAAGATGTGACCCTCCAATGCAACCAGACAATGTGCTTGCTTCAGAGATAGAACAACACTGCTGGTTAGAGAAGAGCTGGTTGTTGTTATTCTTGGTTGAGGGTTTTTTGGTAATTTCATTAAAATGTAATCAGTGCCATTAAATAATATTTAATGCCACTAAAGTGCTGTTGGACATAAATAGGAAATCAATCAGCTTGTTCTCTAGTTCAGTGGCCCTCAGCTGTGTGATCTGTACAGGTACCTTAGGGGGAAAGGCTGCACCTTGCACAGCAGACAAAATCTGATCAATAATAGTATGTTTGGTTTAGGTTTTTTTAATTGCTCTTGCTTGGAATCTGCTGGCAGGCATGTTCAATATCAGATATCTGGGCTTGGAATAAGAAGTTTTCAAGTGTTTGCAATTTGCTAAGTATTTTTATTCCGTAGGTGCTGCACATCAAAACCCAAAATGGTAAGAGTGGAGGTTCCCCTGGGCAAGCTGGAAAGACTGGGCTTACTGTCAAATATACAGCATGATCTTAGCCCACTGGTGGAATTAGTTAGGCATGCCCCTTGATGTGCTTTACAGTTTGAACAGTAGGTAATCTTCATTGGTTCAGTGCATTTGGTCTCATTTATGTGCAAAGATTCATTGGTAAATGGCGCCCTAAGAAATACTGTAACAATTGAGATAGATAGGTGAGGAATTGAACCATATTCTGGCCTCTGTTACAACCAGTCTCTGGTGGGTTAATGGAGTAGGATAGTTGCCTCTGAAGGATTAAAGATGATCCCATTAACTGCAGTGGATATTTGTTCACATTCCCTGCCCTTGGGGGCAGGGGAAAGGGATTACAATCGGTATCCACTAGCAAAAGAGAGCTCTGCTGACTGTTAGTAATGTCTTCATAGCACTGGGGAAAACTGAGCAATTCTGTAAAATTTTTTAAAATCCTGACCAGAGACTTCCTACAAAAAATCCACGTGAGGTGAGTTTACACATGAACTCAAACTATTTCAAACATTCCTGTTGGGTCTGGCCAGAATGAATTTGATGATTCCTTGCAGCTGTTTAATTCCAACATAATTGCCTTTGAGATTTCCTTCCTGATTTTTGATGTGTAAGATGCACTAAACCATGTACATAAGCAGCAATCTATACATTCTGTGTATAGGAGTGAATCAAAGAATATAATGCAGATGGATAACAGCAAGCAAAAGACTCATTCCTTGTAATTTAAAATATGTTGCAATGTGGATCCCACTGAGTTGAAATACCTAATTTCCAAGAATTTCCTGGGGCAAGAAGGATGAGGTCACTTTGTTCTACACCAGTCACATCAGTCCGCAAATTAAAATCTAATGAAACATGTGTGAAACAATTACACACACCTTTTCTGAGTTCTTCACAAAATAAATGTATATAAGTCATCCAATGACTAGCAATTCTTGCTGACAAATATAATAGTTAAACACGATGCTACATAATTGTGCTGAAAATTTGTTTTTCTCCTCTGATCACGCAAAGATGGCTTAATCAATTTTCTGTCATCTATAGGTGACAGATGGAAGGAATTACTAAGTCTGTCCCTTCTGTATGGCATTCCCCTTGATATTGGATCTTCCCCCACTCCACGTGCACTTTAAACCCTTACCTTGCCAACAGTACCGATTCCAATAGTCCTTTTCAAGTAGATCCTAAATCCTAAATGACACATCAAAGTATTCTTGCCAGGGCCTTTGAGCACTCACCCTGTTGGAACAGGGCCATGGGCTATACAAACCACTGTATTAGACATTTCATCTCTGACAGGTAGATGTGGGAGCTGTTGCGTATGTTTAAAAAAACGAGGAGGAAAGGATGGAATGGTGGAAGCTCAGATCAGCAGGAGAAGGATCGTGTTAGGGAAGGGGAAGAACTGAATACCTCGCATCCTCAGCTCAACCATGTCTAATCTCTGCACTCCTCTAAAGAAAAGCAAGATGTGCACTGCATGCAGCTGGAAGAGCTATTCAAACCATGCGGTATGAGCACATTGCTCTGTTTTGTGAATTTAGTTCCTCACACCATCTCCATCCCAGCGTGAGAGGAGACTGTAAGCTCAGTGCAATCGTATCATAATTTGGATCTCTACAGGAGACTGAACTTGCATCACCGGAATGCATCAAGCCAACGCATGTGTCAATGCACAGGTACATATATACACAACAGTTCCAGGCCCATAGTGACATTTTTCAAACTAATATATTGACAGGAGTGTCAGGATATTTTTTAAGCATATCCAGGAGAAAAAAGAGCATTGCAATGAAGAAGAAAACCCAGCAGAACGCTGACACCCAAGCACATTACTTAGTGTGCAGATGCATTAATGAACCATTACTTCAAATCCCAGGTTTGCCGGTAGTGTCACTGTTCGTTTATCAAGGCAGAATCATCCTGGATGTGAATTGAATGCCTGTATAATAGATAACTTCTCAATCTTCCAATACCATACATTTCCTGGAGCCTATTACAACAGATTTATTTTTAAATTGGAATTATTTTTTTTTACAGCTGGACAGAAGGAGACTGTGTGTTGAACAAATGGTGTTAAAATCCCCAAGGGTCTGACTTACTTCAGTAATGACCAAGAGTACTGCTTGAGCCAGCTGATACTCTTTTAATGTGTGCTGCTTTGTCAGAGGATCATATCTGCAAGTTGCTGTACAAAATAACCGTTTTCCATGAGTTCATAAAGCAGTGTCTCCTTTGAAATGGATGAGGTGTTGTACCAATCTCTGCAGTATAAAACAGACACTTGTTTGAACTGAAAGGGGGGAAACACAACAAGCTCAATAAATTCAAGAAGAAAAATGCTGAAATACAAGCTTCAAGATAGCTTTCAGCTTTGGCCTGAGTGAATTAATACAAGCATGACAGGTTGCTTATTTAGCAAACTGAGTGGACAGTAAGATAGAGACTTTTCATGTGACAAGTCACCCCAAAAAAGATCTGTCTTTGTCCCTCATAAGGTTTTTCAAGGCAAACCAAGAAGAGACTCCCAGACAAATCAAAACGACAAGTTCAAAACAAAACACGTGGATTCTTTTGTCTAAAGGAAGATCATCTCTGTACCAAGCCCAAGCTTTTCAATGTTGCTTTCTGACATGCACATCCACCTTATGATTTTGCTGAGTCTGTGGACCCGATTGCTTTTAAATAAAATTTTACCGTGTAACTACTGTGCTACTACTACCAGTGGATTCAAAGCTAAGATCACATAGAAAAAGAACAGCATTTAGTAGCCCTACCATCAACCTGTTCTTTTTAATATATGTGTTATTTATGTCTGCAGGTTAGATTATACCCTTGAATATCACATTTCTGACCAGAGGCAGCAATGAGTAATTGGGTACTGCAGGGTTTAATGTGCAATACTGAGTCATTTTGATTAGACCCATATTTTATCACTTGTGCTATTAACATCAAAGATTTTTTTAAACTACAATACTCTATACATTTGGGTTTAATGTGAATTAAGGAAATCAGATTCCAACATACTCAAGTACCTTAGGGTTTTTTTGTGCCATGCATATCAAACGAGCCTAAGTCACTGATAAAATTCAGATGGCATTTGTGTACAAACTAACTCTGTCCTATGAAAACGAACCACTGAAGTTAATTCAGATTTGTTCAGAGCCTTGAACAATGTAAGTAATGAATCTTTCAGACAGTTAATTCAAGCAGAACAGAAATAGATTCCACTTAAATGTTACTACTGCTTGGATTGAATCTTACCAGCCTGGATAGGTCTGAAGGTCCAAGTCTCGGTGGAGGAGATCTGCAAATCCCAACTTTGATTGCAGCAAAGACAGAGGTGATGGCTCACTCTTCGTTTATTCAATGAAATAACTGCCCTAGCTTACTTTCTGACCAGAAACATAAATATATCATTCTGTTTTTCTCTACAAGTCATTTTTACGTTTTGTAAACCTTTCTGCGTTTTGCAGATCTTACATCCAGGCTGATAAAATCATGAAGTGGGAATAATAACGATTTCTTGCACAGAAAAATGTGTGTGTTAGAGATGTTGGTTGAATGTTTCACCTCTATTAACCTCTATTCCAAACCAGCAGAGAAGTGGGAATATTTACTTATCATACAAATTCAAACTAAGATGATTTTCCTGTGAGCAAAAATGCTCCCGAACTTTGCAAGGGTAAAGTCTTGTGTGGTTTGCTGCATATATTACCCTCACTGTAGGCTTTCAGATTATTTAGTGTTCTTAATAGTGAGCAGATAGTAAGAAACACTCTTGCTGGTATTAAATTTTTAACTTCAAAACTGGTTAACTTTCATTCCTGTCCATCTGCCTCAAGATGTCAGAGATTTTCCTGTAGTAACCAAGCTGCTGTGTTATGATGCAGACGGTATGTATGATATTTAGCATGCTGTTTCTCTTTAGTGTTCCAGGCTACACAGAAAACAGCGTCTAGCATATTAACTGCCTATTTCACCTGTAGTAAAACAGAACAGGATTTTAAGAACAAGTTTTCCCTTTTCTGCTCGTACTGTATGTTATCAGAGCCTTTTCCCCCTCATGTGTAAGCAGAGGCAGATAGAGAGAAAGATCCATTCTTTAAACCTCGGGAACGTTTCTCTTTGCTATTCTATTAATATCTGACGGAAATAAAAAGGAAAAATTCTGAATAAGTGACTACAGGCTTCTTAAAACCTGTAAAATGATTTTTTAAACAGGGCTTTGGCTAACAAAAATGGGATCTGAACATTTGTATAATTGAGCCAGACTCACAGAGCTAAATAATAATTTCTTACGTCTGGCACTTGTCAGGTTTAAATGCATGTGCTATCACTGATAACCAGATTTACTCCCAAACAGACCAATCAAAGCCTAATTTTCAGAGATACATCTTAGAGTCCTTCTGAAGTCCAATTTCAAAACATGATCCTGTGTCATCCCACAGAGGCCATTATCAACTACATTTGCTTGCACCAAATGTAGCTTTGAAGGGTAGTAGTGGTAAGAAATCAGAGAATCTCTCACAAGGAGTATAAGAAGTAGTACTAGACCTAAAACTTGCCCCTCTAGTGGTTTTACACCAGGGATCTAGAGATGATACACATAGCCTCACAGTTTTGATTCTGCTGAAATCTACGGTAAGATACTAGGAGCAGCGTTCAGAGCAGGTAGCAATCATATTGCCCTATATATCATGATTAGTCCAGGACAAAGAACAGATGGTGTGAGAAGGAGATGGATTCCGTGAATATGGAGTGGGTGGCAATTGTAGCTGGTCCAAGCTCCGAGACCTGAGAAAGTGGTATTAGTAAATAGTGATAAATGTGAAGGGGTTGTTTCTTGGGTATTCCAAGCTACAGGAAGACAGAATGGAGTTGTCAGCCCTCTGACAACTAATTTTTATACATGAGGGGTTTTTTTATGGCTGCTTTTGTTCTGTGATGTGTTGTTTCATTTGTTTGTTTGCTGCCAGGCATTCACTGTGAGATTTTAGGTTTCTCAATTTATGAAGAGATGGCTTTGTGTGGGAAAAGCCTGTGAGACCAACCAGGAAAGCTGTGGTTTCACAATTAGAGAAGATGAACTCACAGCTAGTAGTAACTGTTTAAGCCCTGGGTTGGGGTAAATTAACATAAGTGAATACATTTGAATTTCCTTTGATTTTTGTCCCACAAAGTTAATTATTTGTTGTTGAATTTTTATTGATGGTTCCTTTCGTGCTCTGTAGTTCCTCTGTCAGGAAATGGAGTGCTCTGAAAGCCAGGCAGAAAAGGAAAATACTCCATAGGAAGTTGGACTAAACCTCCCAAGACACCCAGTATACAGATTCCTTTAGCTTATGAAAGACACATCAGTCGCACCTCCATTCAGGATCAAATCTCACCTGTTTCTGAGACTTAGTGTCAAACGGAGCAAGTGGAGAAACGACATGTTTCAATGGAGATGCCAAGGTGTAAGCACAGATTAGCTCAACTGACCTTTTCTTGGTGGATGTCTCAGAAGGGATAAAATGGCTCAGCACAACCCATGGGAATACATCCAGAATTTTAAGGATTCTATTCCTCTGCCTTTACAGATTAATTCATTAATTGCTGGGTTTCATCCTTTTAATCACTGTGACACTAATTTTTATTCCAGAAGGAACTAGGAGGGTAATGTACAGGTTCATGATTAGAAAGCTTTGACTTGACCTTTTCTTACTGTTTTCTTAGGAAAGTTTATCTCTGTGCCTAATCCATATTTTTTAGAATGTAATAGAGATTTTCAGAAGATTTTTACTTCTCTCAGCAGGGAAAAAAAATGGGTTTTACAGATCCTCACAGGAAGACTATGAAATAATTTCTGCTTAATACCAAATAAGTATTTCCAATATTAACAATACTTGCACTGGTTTTCTTCTAAATAATTCCTGTCTTTTATTAGAACTTGAACAAAGGCCATCGATATATTTTGTTTATTTCAGGTGAGGTTCAAGCTCATTTGTGGATGCCATCTAGGTTAAAACTGAGATACTGTTTCTGAATGATATATAAATTCTGTAATGAAAAATGGTTATTTACCTTTGGCTTCAAAGTTGATTGCTTGCCCTTTCCAGAGCAATTAATTTAATTTTTTGAAGCTTTATTCAAACTTTATTGAAATGGACATTGTGGAAAATACAGAGAATGAAAAAATACAAAACACCCAGGAACATCAGGTCAATTTATTGATGGGAATTCTGCACCATTTTGGGAGTCTGAGTCAAACAATATCGGTCTCTTTTCTGTTTCCTGTCTGTAGGAGCCTGCATTCTGCGGCACAGCAGTCATTTTGATGTCTGTTTTGTAGTACGATTGCACTCATTAGTGAGAACAATGGGCAGAGTTGGCTGAGAGAACAAACCTCTGTGAGAATTTGAGCCAGTGAAGTATGGCTTCCCCATATTTCAAACTTGTGTTCAGTGAAAGGACAGTCTGCACGGCGAGGCACGATGAAAGAGGATTTGTTGGGGTTAAATCTTGTTTGGATCTCTGTATTTTGAAAAGTTCTCTGTGCATTCAAGCCTGGATGAGGTTTTTTCTTTGCATGTGAAACTAAGCGTATATGGAATTTGTGGAATATATTTTTCCTAATAGGGAGTCATCAGGTTTATCAGGTGTGCTTCAGATTCAGGGCAGAAGCAGACAGGGAGTTTTACTTTTTATATGGGCCTCCAATTGCTTTTTCATCACAACTGCATGATCGTTGGCATGTTGCCCACCCGTAAGGGAGACATTCAAGAACAGCTGGGACAAATTGTATACAGGTGGACATGTTGCAAATGCCTGTATACTCCTTGTGAAATACGTTGCATCTCTTGCTTTGTGCAGCTTGCATTTGCCGGGGACATTGTTCTGTTGTCCTATAGTCTACTAGGCATTGCTAATGCAATTGATTGAGAGTTAGATTTATCTTTTGGCAATTTGCTGCTTACTCTGGGCTTGATCCTATGACTCTGAAGATAAAGAGAGTACTACTACTGGTGGTTTCAATGGGAGCAAGAGCAAGCCATTTGGATATCTCACATAGCTTCTGTGTGCTTCAATTAGTAAGTCAGAATGTCTGCTTACTTTACAGATGTGCTAATAGTTTAACTAATTTTTCTTTCAGGAAGTACATTGAACAGAAACCAAAAGACTGCTATTTATTTTGAGGCACTCCAAAATGTGAAGGCAACTTAATAACTCAGTGCAACTTTGTGCAGATGCTAATTCTTAGCACTTGGGCAGCTGAGGCCCTCTGTTCACAAAGTCATTTGGTTATGAGCACAGTACAGTGCGATGTCAGACGAAAACCAAAAGAGATCACAAAGAATATAAATAATTTTACACTTTCATTTTTATGACATTTTGGAAAAAAATAACTCGGATTGAAACTTTTTAAAAAAAAAAATAGGAGGAAAGGAAAGGATAGATTGTTTTCTAGAAGATGCATTGAACTCATCTTCTACCTGCTTCTACTCGATGAAAATCCATGGTAATGTAAGCCTCCACCTAACCATTCTGTAAGATATCTTTTCTGCCTCTCCTCATGATTGCTTTTGGAGAAAGTTAAGCACCTGAGGAAAAGTACTGAAAAGCTCTCACCATTATTTGCTTAGGGAGGAGTGCTTTACAAGTGATCTTGTCTCAAGTTGACAATATTCTGTTGCATTGTATAATATTTTAATTGTGGGGGTTTATAACCACTGTTCAGGTAAATAACAATGTGGTGCCAGTAAAAGATAAAAAGAGGTGAATTGAATGGTATTTAATCATGTCTGTGTCTGCTCCGGGAGTGGACTCCTGGAGTGGACTCCTGGAGTGGCAAAGCAATTACCTTTATGATGATGTTTGTGTGTGGATACTGGGCATGCATTAATCTGGGCTTGAAAAAGATGTGGTTCCAATAATTATCAACATCTTTTTGATGTTTACTTGTTTGTAATCAAAATATCAGATATTTTAGTCTCCTAGGATGCGTTTATTTTCCCAGTTTCCTTTTAATATAAATTTCTATGAAGCTGCTCTCGCAGGGCTCATGAGTGCACATTCACGAAGGGTCAAGATACATATTCCTGGCTGGACTGCTTTAAGACACAGCCACTTCCTAACTGCCCAGTGTGACGTCAATCTGCTCTTGTGCTTCTGATGTATGTCTAGGCTGGTTATTTTGCTTGAAGCAGGTTAGAGACCTGCATCATGTACTGCCAGAACTGTGGGATCAGTAAACTCTAGTTGTTTGGTGGTGAGATAAACAGTTGGAACAGTAACATCACTAACCACATGGCTTGATTCAGGCAGTTTCTGACAAGCTGTGACATCAACTACCACACAGCTAGATTCAGGCGGTGTCTGACAGGCTGCTAAGCATGAGTGAGGATGGTACTTAAGCTCAGCAGATTTAACTGAGCTGTATAGACCATGCTTTGTCCACCCAAGTCTTAGCTTTTCTGTCTGCTAGTAATATCTGTCCTTGCATACCTTGCATACCATTATTTACTTGCAGTATTAAACTGTTTAGGAAGCAGCATGTTGGCAATGTATATTTCCATTCTGGACTGCAGTGTAAAATGCATTTTTCCCATGGTTAGTTTTCATGCATTCATGCAAGACAGAACTACATTTCATGCAATTTATGCACTAGTGAAAAAAGTTATCAGGGGGAGATAATTTTGTATTTGTTACAGCTTCATCCCAAACTCCTTTCTTAAAGGGAAACTCCAGAAATCTCTAGGAAATTAAGTTTTAAAAAAAAAAATATTCCTGTGAGGAATGAAATTTGTCTTCTGTGTTCATTTACTGTGGTATCTGAGGACTGAGGAAGATAATTTCTAGTATCTCTTTAAACACTGCTTTGTACAAAACATTTTCACTTAGCTGCTTCCTACAACCTCTATAAACTCTGTTTAAATGTTATAGAGGCTGTCTAGTCTACATTGTAGTTTGCAAGTTAGAAATGAGTAACTCATTCCACAGTGTGTGAAAACAAGCATCCTTTCAAACTAATCCTTTGCATGCACTTAAAGAAACCAAATAAAATTACAAAGTAAAACTATGAGGGTGCTGAAACCCTGGAACAGGTTGCCCAGAGAAGTTTTGGACATCTTATCCCTGGAAGTGTTTAAGACCAGGCTGGATGAGGCTTTGAGCAACCTGGTCTAGTGGGAGGTGTCCCTGCCCACGGCAGAGAGCTTGGAACTAGATACCCTCTAAAGTTCCTTCCAACTCAAGCCATTCTATGATTCTATGAAAATCAAAGCATCGCTCAAGGTCCAGAGGAGAAGTAACAGTTTCCTATTTGAAGAGCAGCTCGCTGGTTATGCTTGTACAAGTAAATGGCAAACTTGAATTATCTCAATTTAAGACATCCTCCCTTCTTCTTCCACCTGTATTGTTGTTCTCAGGTGCTTACAAAAGCTTTTGCTCTTGAACAATTGCTGAAATTTATTGTCTGAGTAATTTTAAGGAATAGTCTTCATAAAATAGTTTAATTTATATTCCTTCACCCTACCAGTAAATTTTTATTTTCTGCATTCTCTTAGGAACAAATTGAAGAAAAACAAAGTCATAATGTCACTACTAAAATCATTCAACATTTACAAAGAGTGATCCTCTAGTGCATAAAAGATAACTCACATACTTTGTCTTGTAAGCATGAGGAATACCTGTGATAGATCTAAGTGCAATGTATGCCCATCTGTAAGTAGCTCAATCTGTGCATATGATAGACACCTGCAAAGGTAGTGCATCACCAAGTCTGTAATAATGAGTTCTTCACAATGGAGGACAATACTACACAGCACAAAGATAAAAGATAAAGACATTAAAATAGCAAAGCCCTGAGCAATGCTATGAGGACACATAAAATGCCTGCGTTGTTTCATACATTAATAATCTATGTATCCATGTACTTTTCATAATGATAGAAGGATATAGAATAATATATGAGCAGTTCAAGAAGAAATTACCTGTTTATATTGAATGATTTCCATACGAGTGGTTTAGAGTTGTGGGTTTTCTTGCTTAGCTTTTCCGAGATTGGCAGTTTCTTTCTAACACTGCTTTCTTATCACAAACTTGCAGTCATACAACCTGATCTCATCAGATCAAACAAGCTAAATGTAGTCACATCTGGTCAATACTTAGATGAGCATTTTTCAAGGTTAATTCAGGAATGCATTAGGAAACTACTCCATACCAGTATTCCTTTCTGACCAACACCGAACAAGTGTCTCCCATGCTGTTGGGGAATTTACTTGATACATGATTCTTCATCCTCACCCTAAATTGTCCTTTATCATTGCCATGCTGTTAAATACCCTCCACATTCCCCTACAAATGGCTGCATTTGTCAGTATGTATGTAGTCTACCGAGAACCTTTGAGGACGAAAGGTACTACATAAGCAATGGTGCCAGCTCAGACTCTATGTTTTGTATTAGCTTTCCACGGCCCTGATTTTAGTGTATCTCAATAGAATGTTAATTTTGAAGCACCATTTAGGTCAGCTGTTGACTGGAGAGTACAGAGCACTGTTTCCGTGTTAAAAGCTCTTAAGCAGAATCCGGAGAGATGCTGGCATATATCTGTAAGAAGGGCAAGATAAACTAGCATTTCCATTGTCATCTTCTCCGAGATAAAAGAGAATGATCATGGCTATTTTTCACTCCCCTGTAAGCTGTGATTTAGTTGGCTTATTGGACTTAACAGAGAGCTGGACCTGGGCCCTGCATCTTGAAGTTTCTGTTTGCTTTTACTCTGAGCCAGTTGACAAAACACTTCCTGATCCAACTGAATACGTAAGGTGAAATCTCACACCATGTAGAGTTCTTTTTCTTCTGAGTTTTTTGTAACAGCTACACTTCTACCTCTTTTGGAGAAAGGGCATAGAAAATCCATACATGAGGACATAGCTAAGAGCTATGGTAAAGAATATCAACTCGTAATCCCCAAGCTATAAGCTAGCATCAGTGCAAAAAGAAACAAGAGGCTATCAAACCTATTGGCAGAGGAAAATGCAGATTAAATACAAACAAACACAAAATACAAATGAAAGATGAGAGTAGTCTTGTATAATGAGGGAGCCCAACAATCTGAGTAGCATCTTTACTGGTTAATGCCATATTCTGAAGACAAATATTGCAGCTAATTTTTGAAAGAAGTCATACTTTTCTTCTGCACTTTTTCCTGAATAAATAGCAAAACCATGGAATAATTTCCTTAACTGATCACACAGAACAAGATATGCAGCAAAAAACCCACACTATTGGTGTGATCATTTCTTGCTCTGAGACAGTCATCGTCCACCATTTTGAAGGATAATAGTGTATGGCATAATTATACAGGAACTGTGTATATAATGAAGTCTCTGAGCCACAAAGCTGGAATCTAGATGTGTTCTTTCCACAGGTTTAGGGTGGGCCCCATATTAAGCATCTTATCTCCAAAAGATGCTTCTGCCTGCATACCAGACAATGTATCAGTCTCACAGAGGAATTCACCTCTGGCAGAATCAGTTCCAGTGACTTCAGTGAAGTTCTGCCTGACCACGCCAGAAGTAAATCATACTCGCTGCTCTTAATTTGGGGATTCAGTCTGTGTAATGTGTCAAAATGCTGATGTGTGTGCCCTGAGAAATTACAGTGAACGTATCTCTTTAGAGTAAATGGTAAAATGAAGTGAGATGTCAATCATTCATAAATCCCATGTATTTGTATGTAAAGCTGAGTAGGAAATATGATTGTATATCAAAAATGTTTACACTTATTGAAGGAAAAAAAGGAATGAAATCTCTGTTGATGTTTTTTTCTTTGGGTTTGGAAAAAGAAATATTTTCATAAACATTCTGGGTACTTTCTATATATGCATTTTTACACTATTTCCTTCCTCTAGCACTAAATGAAGATGCTCATTTCCAGAAGCTCTAAACTATAGCCAAGTTTGCCTATGACTTTTAAATTCAGATTTAGGTAAGGAAGTCCAATTTATACAAGCTTGGAGAGGTTTTGTTAATATTAAGTATATCTGAATATGCCTGTCTTTGTACCTTTGCAGGATTTCACATTGCCTAATATAATGTTCGTCATGGTTTTAATTTTTCCTCAGAATGGATCTCTTTTATGTCTGTTATTTACCATCCTTGCCAGAGTGATTGAGCACAAGAAATTCAGTATCTACAAGATGCAGAAACTGCTTTCTTCCTCGCACTTGTGTAATAGGTAATAGATGGTTTTAAGAAAGGATCTTTACTCTGTGCTTTTCCTATTCATGTGCAGGACTTTGATTTCATTTGAAATGAAAAGTGTAAACCTCAGGTCTGAAAACTAATAGAATTTCTGCATTTACCTGCTGATCCATAGCCTTTAGGTTAGATTGTGTGTCAGCCAGCAGTCGGCTTGTTGAATGAAGCAATACTTTAAAACTAAAATGAAAAGATTTCTGTTATATGTAGCCTGACACCAGATATGAAGGCAGATTTCTGGTGGTTTATTATTGGAAATATTTTCCAGTGTGTCTGATAAGCGAGACAGAACAAGCCATAGGAAGTAGACCTAATCAGATAATGCTGACTTGTGGACCACAAAAAAAAAGAGAAGAAATGTATTTTGACTAAGTGCTATGTCTTCTCTTGTCAATACTGAGGACAAAATGGGTAGTGTAGTGGCAAAAGGCACTGTGCAGATCAGGGAGTAAACCTGCTGTTTTGTAAGTGTACCTGTTCATCTAAGCCTGTTTACTTGTGTACATTCATTGTCTGTATTATGGAAGATTTATATGTAAGTGCTTGAGTGAGTTGGAGGTCTGGAGATGGGGCATACAAGAGCAATGGGAGAACATCAAACAGGATCAGCTATTTATTTGTCAGTAAATCTAGGTATTTTTTTGTAACTCCAAAGGAATTTAAGGTGCAGACTTGTGAGGAGAGTCTCCATGAAGGATCAAGGACTGTATTCAGCTCATACGCTCAGTTCATGCTCATCCTTCATGGAAATACACTTGAAACAGGTTATTCACAGAATGAGCAAATTCTCAGTATGATTTGAGAAGCATTCATGATGTTACAGGATCAAGGACAAAGGAAAGACTTATAGAAATGAGCTTAGAATGAGTTCCCAAAGAACCGAACCAAAAAGATTCCTTTGTTATTTCCATGCCTGGATATGAGGTGGTTACCACAGATTCATATCTAACACAGAAAGATATTTAACACAGCTTCATAATCTTTCATCTCTTCAGATTACAGATAATAGATAGATAATAAATTATATCAAATGCAAACATAGTCAGAGCTGCATTCATATTGCATGACAAACATGCATACTTTTATTTGTTGACCTGAACCATTTTTTATTATTATTAACTGTTATAGGGAGATTCTTTTAGTTCTACATTTTTTTTGAAAACAGCTTTAGCCCTTGGCTTTGTATCTTAAATGTCTTTGCTCAAGGGAAAAGGAATTTAATTGCATAAAACCTACTCTGTGCTGATTTTTCCAAACAACTACTCTAAGATTAAAGTTTTAAATGGATTGAGCGTCTCTCTAAGTATATTCACATTCATACATGTCTGGAGTAAACGTGCCATCTGGGGCTTGGGCTTTATTTTTCTTACTGTATATTCAGAATTCAAAATAAGGTTTATTTTGTGAGGAAAAATCAATGAATCATTTCAGTTGTCCCACACTTTTTATAACTAATTGCAATTAGTATAATGTCTTTGTTGGCAAGAGCTTATCAGGCAAAAAGCGTGAAGAGGCAAAGAAAAAGCCTCATAAAAAATGATGTTGTTTTGTAAAGCTAATTGTGACACTATCTCTGGTTTTGTGTGTGATTGAACTCTTAATTTTTGGTCTGGTACTCCTTCCAGCAATGTAACTACAAGTGTTACCTGAGATTCTTTGTAATGTAACTATATTAGAGATTTTTGGCAGTTTTAAATTTTACAGTTTGATGCCAAAAAGATGTTGTCTTGAGTAAGCTACATTATAATAAGTGGGCTGTAGTTTCTAGTTGTGATGAATGAGCTCTTTTTAATGTTTTTTATGCAAATCTTATAGATAAGAATTATTTTAACCCTAATGCCCTGAACTTTGATGCCACAACAAAAACAAGAGCGTCCTCTGATACATGCTGTCTTCAGTGTGGCTTTCTGCAGAGTTACTTGCCTGCAGAGCTTCGTTGGCAATGTGTCTAAGTCTTAACTAGCTGATATTGGGAATCAATATAATATGTGGAGGAGAAATCAGAGCATTTATTTGTAAAGCAAAGGACCCCTGTCCTGCTTCACAAATGCGTCCTAGTAACTTTGGTTCACTGGAAATATCAAATCCCTGAAGCTAACTGAATTCTGCACCATGCTTGATAACTAGTCATTAGCTTACACTGACGGTGAGCTGGCTAGAGGATTAATCCAATAATTCTTGAGTTTACTTTCACCCAGCTTCAATTTGTACGATTACCCTCCTGCAGTCTATTTAATGAATATGGAAAGAAAATGCTCTGAAATTGTCCAGTGTTGAAGGAACTGTGCAGTGGGCTGGAAGGCAGTCTACTCTGTTCCATAGTTCTTCTGTGAGCTTCTCTGTGAGAGACTTCTGCTTTTCCAAATTGTTTGCTGTATCGTGCTTTTTTCTAAAGGTTCTTCTGAGAGAAAAAAAATACACCATTCTTTGTCTGTTCTGCCAAATATGTCTGAAATCAGGGTACTGCCTTCAGTGTAAATATTTTTGTCAGTGGCTGTAGGCATCTTGCTTTCAGAAGACCCTGCTGCATAAATGTAGTGGCTTTTGGTGAACAGAAGGGGAAAGACAAAAACTAACCTTGCATGTCCCAAGGAATTGGGACTCTATATTTCAAGTGAGTCTTTAATTAGACCTCAACCTTTTCTGTCCACAAAGTGCATCAGCAAGAGGTGCCCATCAGACAAGTGTGAACAGAGCAATGGAGAAGACAGGGGAAGCTTCAGTAGCTCAGAGGCTTGGATTTTTTGCTTCTTTCTAGGTAGCTGGACAGAGATGAGTTAATTAAGAAAGCAGTGAAAGACTAGAGATGTTTGGATGGAATGGTGAGAGTAAGCAAGACCCTAATATTGATACTGAATAACTGTATGATCACTATGTATGTGTGTGTGCTTCTCTAAATTGTGTGTCAAAGAAAAGGAAAAAGAAATACAAATATTTTGTTCCCTTTATACTTCAAGGAAAATTTAATCTGGAGAAAGTTGCCATAGTAAAAAGGAATACAACATCTTTGTTAATTAGCAGTTCATCTTCAAAGCTTGACTGATGGGTTACATTATGACCTCTTGCATTTGAATTAAAATTCAGACTCACACAAGTTCTATTTTTACCTCTTTTTTTCTCCACATCAGAATAATTTGTCTGGATTTAAGATCTCATTTTTGCTAAAAATATTGATATTCCATAATCTAAAATAAACTTTTGGTTTGCACAAAAAGGCAGTGTAGAGAAGAATACTGTGGCTCTGGATTCAGTTTCAGAGAATGTGGCTTTATAACACAATGTAGGATTGTAGGAACAGTACTAAAGATCTTGCATTTATTTTATTCCATTCTACCTACTATGCTTGGTGGACAGACTTTCACATGTATGTTAAATTGCTACCTATATACATGCCTTAAACATAAGGGAAGAAATCTCCCTATGCATCTGTTCCCTGTAAGAACTATGGATAAGGATATGTATGTTTTCCAAAGAATCTGCTTCTCCTGATTATTTGACAGTTAAGCACTTCGAGTGAAGGACTGTCACATGTGGGTGTATAGTGCCTTGCACAGTGAAAATTAGCAGTTCTACTGTAATGTAAATAACCAGTGAGTAATTTAGCAACAAATTAGGAATTAATTTTAGAATACCTGGAAACACTGTTATGAATACCAGAGTTGAGAAGAAACAAGTTGTTGATAGAGAGATATATGCTGATGAAGGCCTTATCTGTGAGGTTCGAGTTATCTTTTTTTTTTTTAGTGAATGTTTTATTTTCAGAAATGAAACTTCCCATTAATATTGGCTGACCCTCTATAAGCTTTTTTTTTTGGATGAGCATCCAAAGTTCTTAGATAAATGTGAAATGTAGGGACAAAAATGTAACCTTGACTTCCCTTCCATGTTAACATCAAAGAGGCAGTGATTGGACTAACACAATGCCTGCAGATTGTGGAAAATTTAAAAGGATATCAGCTGATGTACATCAGTGTGGTTTCTATCAACTGAGTGTCTAGTTCAGTGTTCTCCCCACTCACAGTTAGGATACAGCCTCATGCTAGCTGTTCCTTCATTTGCACCTTATTAGTAAAACAAAATACCTTGATAAAAGCCTCTGCTCACATTCCAACATCACGCACATACAATGTGCACCTTTAGAAAGTTGTTTCGTATTTTTGCTTTAAACATAACAAAAACAACCAAATAGAAAATGTTTTAATGCAAAATTTAAGCTGCTTTCAGCCAAGGTTAGGTGAAGTCCCTTCAGTATCTTGTGTTGACAAGGTAAGAGCTAATCAAGAAATTTCTTTTATATTCACCTACAATAGATTTCACTAAAATATGCAGCTAGGAATAGTAAGTGCCATTTAACACCAAAAAAAAAAGGGTGGGAAAACCTGTTTAATTAAATCTCTTCAGGGATTCTGGATTAACTGCAGCTCTGTTTAGTTTACATCCTCCCTGGAGAAAAATGTGCAGACACAAGACAGCAAGTATTGATTTAAATGTAGATGCAGGAAGAAGTCACTGATGTCTTTTTTTCTTCCACTTGGCACACTTTTGACTTTTGATTCATGTCTTGTTACAAAGGATGACAATCTAAATCCTTCCCCACTCTCTTTCATGCTGTGGGAAGATGTTGAACCACTGCTTCTCAAACTGGGTGCAGTTACTGGTGAAGAGCACATAAAACTGCCCTATAGATGCCCGTGACACAAGTCATGAAACCTGTGTCACGGTTTCAGTTCTCATTCCCTTTGTCACAGGCAACAGGGATTGTCTTTCACCTAGTGTATGCCAATGGAAGTGGAGAATAGTGGGACAGGAGTACGTCATGGTGACATCGACTAACATAGGCTTGAGGACTGTCCGCGCAAAGCAGATTTGGCTTTTTTTTTTGCTTCAACCACTGCAAGCACAAGTAATTGTGCTGGAGCAAGAGCTATGCTGGCATAAACTAGAAGAGTTGCATTTCCTGATAAACTCTGCCTTCATAAGGGTGGAGTGAATTTTGCTCTGGTGATTTTTGAAGAGAAAAATGGCCATGTAAAGATGCCAACAGCTTAGCCCTCAAATCTGCTTATGTGAATTTAGTTTCCCTTTGTTCCAAACGTAATTGTATGGTTGCAATGCCTGTGGATCCTCCTCTGATTTAAACACTCATTTGCTCATCAACAAAATCCAAGTGCAAACAGAGATGTGTGGAGCCCTGCACTCCTCTTTCTGCACAGTGCACCTCCAGTGGGTCAAGGTTATTGGTAATCACACATAAACTGCTTGACTTCAGATCTAGCTGGCAACTACAACCATGGCACTTAGAAAAGGCATCTTCTACTAATAACTTGAGCACATGCAATAACATGGGCTGTGCCCCAGACCACAATTTGTATTTAACAAATTGAAATAATTCTTGACTCAAGAGTAGCGAAGAAAATATGTATTTCTGGAAACAGGACAATTAAGGAAGAGAGTGGGGAAGAAAAAAATATTAAGATTGGGATTTACGGTTCTGTAAACAGTTTGCATCAAGAGCACAGTTTGTATCTGAAGAGGCAACGCTGCAGAAGCCCAATGGCTGTAACAAATTTAGCAAGCAAGTCTTGTGATCTATGGGCGGTGCCATTCGACTTGAAAAGATTAGCACAGGTTTTCTCGCATAAGAATCACCTCAGAATAACACATATCTATCTCTACCTGTATCAGCTGGAAGGTAGGGTTTACATTTATAATTCTTTAGTCTTGTTTCCTTCCTGTATGCTTGCAGCAAGCTAGACCTCTAAGATTAGTCTTGATAAACAGGAAATCTCCTTTTCTTCTCTGAGTTCAGCAGCAAAGGCATCTGAAGGAGCTCTCTCTGCCTGAATGAAATAACTTCCTTCTCTTGTTGCCTGAGTTCACAACTAAGCTGAGATGCATCAAAGTCAGGTCAAGGAATCAGAAATAAGGGATCTACAGAAGCCTGGGCAGTAGAAGTCAGTTTCTTTAAGCTGAGTTTTTCCCATGCCCCTTTGTTTCAGGTTTCCATGTGAATATTGAATAGAGCAGAGAAAGAGAGGAAAGAAATAAAAAAATGGGTAAACAACAAAAAGATTGGAACTATAGGCATAAATTGCATACCAAAGCGGATGCTGCATAGATTTCAGTAACTGTCATAACAGATTCTTTCATATTTTTAATATTGCTTTTGCCTGTCTTGCCAAAAATTTTAAATAGCAAGTCAAATAGTTGTTTGTTTGTCTGTTTTTAACTAGATGCAGTTAAATACAAAGCCATCATTTCTCTGTTCTCTTTTGTATTATTCAGAAGTGTCATTCCTGTCTTTTTTTTTTAAGGCAGTTTTGACATAGGATTTATTAATTATTACATCTCTTTTTTTAAGTCGGATTGTGAGGGGAGATTCTCATGGGCTAGTTTGTGACCTAGGATTAGCTTCCACTGCAGGTTTGTACCAAATTCAACTGGAGTCTTACCCTCTGTGTTCCATTGATGCAGTATTAATATAGGTAGAAAGAACCTAGATTTCAGGAGATTAATTGGATAGTGTGTCACCTGACTGCAGTTTATTTTCAGGATACACAGTAAGGATGACCTACCAAGATTTTGACCTGGCAGGAGTGCATCACTTCTCCGTTCCCAGGTACATCTTGCTGGGCACTGCTACTGTCTGAATCTGGAATGTAGTCTGTGCTGTTCATAATGCATTCCACTTGTTTAAGCTTTGTATAAAACCATACATGATGGATAATAAAACATCTGTCCTTATATAAATGTTTCACTTTTCAGAATGACCTGAAGCATGATGTGAGCTTATGAATGTGTGAGGCAGCCTGCTCACTGCTGGAGGGGCATGGATGTTTATTATTAGATGTCCTGCCTCATTATGGAATGCAGAGCAAGCACATGCGTGTGCGCACACACGTACAAAAGAATGAATAGTTATAATAAACAACTGCCTAACAGGTATCTTTATAATGGAGAAATAGAAACCATTTTTACCAGGTGAAATCAATTCTCTGTGCTTGTGTCTTCATTGCTTTTCCTGTGCTCTTTTCTGCAGAAAGTATATAATGAAACTATTAACAACAAAGCACCAAGTCTTACAGAAAGCAAAATTAAATCTAAGCTAGTGTTAATATTCTTCAGCATTTAGACTCTGTACCAAATGTATTTCCCTTTTCCTCTCAAGAAAACAGCTTTCTGGCATGAGAAGTATATTTGCTCCTCAAAAGAGAGGTGCTAGGAAAATGAGCCTTGCTGTTCTCTCAGAGGTGGGGGGCATTTTTCTGTCAGCTCATTCTAATCTGTCATTTACAAATATACTTTTGATATGAAGAAGAAGGCATAGACCAAACCTGTGACTTGGGGAATGTGGGCGTTTAATTTGGCAAAGAAGAAGAGTTGTACAGCAGCTATATTCAGAGATGCTTCCTCAGGAAAAAAAAAAAAAAAGAAAAGAGGGAAAGAAATTTCAATTAACATAAGTACAGTGGTAGCATTAATTTAGTTAGTACAGAATTAAGTAATGGATCACCAGTCTGTGCTGGTAGATAAATTTTCCATATTTTTAGTTGTAAGGAAACATACCATTATTTAGCAATGCGACAACCCAGAGTGTAGAAGAACTGGTTGTCTTTAACAAGGAAAAGCAGAGAGGACATGTTCCTACTACCCTCATTCCTGAGGGTTAGTCACAGACGAGGCTGACACAGGGCGAGTGGTAGAGAGACAGGCAAAACCAGGGTATACTGATCCCCTTCTAGCACACTAATGGTATCTTAATGCACTACAGATACGAGTACCTCAGCACAGTCTAAGCTAATCTTGACACAATTATTGAAAATGTTTCTATTCATTTTGAATCATTTGTACAAATCTCATAGCATGTTGTAAGGACAGCTCACATTATGAAGCCTCTGCTCTGTGAATTACAGGTCTCTTAGTTTGTTTAGACCAATACTCTTATTTACCCTTATTTATTAATTAAGGACCCTGACAAGCTACTGCAAATAAAGCTGCTGATGATTCAGTAGTTTGGTAGGAGGGTCATCTGAGGATTAGAGTCTATAAACAGCCTTTATGAAAAGATAAATTTTTTTTGTCAATTAATTGGCCTGGAGAATCTTGTCATTTCAATCTCTCGTTGCTGAATCTCATTATACTGCAGTATTTTGAAATGAAGCAAAAAAGGAGAAGTGTCTAGTTAATGCTTTTGGCAATCTCTCTGTTACTTAATAGATTCTTGAAATCCTAAATTTCTTCGTTCTTCATCTTAATTAACACTCTTAATTGACCTTCTATGCTTTCTAGTCTCTCCTAGCAAAGAATTAAAAAACAGGCTTCTCAATTCTTTTCTGCAGTCAGACAGACATGAAATTGCTGGTCTACAGATCATCTCCACCTTAAGAATTTGGTTTTTTTCTTTTTTGTTTTTTTTTTACTGCTGAAATCCCCACTGGAAATTACAGCCCATTGAACCATAGAGCTAAAATTGATTGTGCACATAAAGAATCCTGCAACAATTGAAAGGAACATCCTGGAATTCTACAGTAAAATCAGAACTCAAGTGACAACAAAACTTTTACCCAATTTGAACTCACCTGCCCTTGATCATTATGAAAATATTTGGTGTTCCTCCATTTTCCCTTGATGAGAAAAGGAACTAGTTTTTCCTTCACTTAATCTACATCAAAGCATTGTTACAGATGTCTAAGATTGATTTCAGTCACCAACTTTTTTATGGGGCACTCTATCCCATCTTCTGTTTATCAATTTCTTATGCTTTTTGTAGAATATTGAAAAGTTAAGGCTAAAGAACCCTATTTGCTTTTACTTGTAATCATTTTTTATTAAGCTTTATGTGTCACACATTATCACACAATCCTAGCAATCCTAAACAAGTTTTTTACCATCTTCTTCTAAAATATAGAAGGCAAGTCTCCTTTTTAAGGTGGTGTGAAAAACTATAGTCAGTTCTTTCTACTGAAGTTAATGGAAAGCATTACTAAAAATGCAAATTCTATGTTTTGAGACTTGAAACTTGCAAAAACCTATTAATCTTTGAGCTTACTTTTATATTCTTAGATGAAAGAATGACATTTTAAGTACTTAAACCTTCAGTAAGTGCAAGATAGGCAAGCATATACTTTGTTTCAAGCATCTTAATTAAGTTTATTTCATTGGTCTTTTCATGGCTTTGCCTATGTACTTTTCTGAAATGCTGGACGGTATTTAGCAGAATGAATTACATCCCAATAAATAAGATTTCTTTAAGAATCCTAATAATGTGGGAAGTATGCAAAATAAGCTTTCATTTTCAAGATAAACAGACAAAGTAACTTGTCGTGAGCTTTTTATTGCTGCATTCAGCTGTAAATCATGTCTTGAAAGCAAAACCATCTTTTAAAATGCATTTTTTTGAAAAATAGTGCATTATTTTCTCCTGAGCTGTTGAGACAATTTCCTGCCTAGGTCTGGTGCCCCATTCATTTTAGCATATAAGAAAAAGTCACTGTGAGCTATGGGGAATAATTTTGGTTTTGCTGCACACACATACATCACAATAGATTTGCCTACAGTAGTCCTACGGATGATGTTTAACAAATTCGTGTTTTCTTTATTTTGAGATTGATGTCCTCCTTCCCTCACGTTTGAGCAGGAACATAGCCTCATGCTACCCACAAATGGAGAATTCTTTTATTTTCAGTGTGTAAAATCTGAAATTTGAATGCAATTACAGTAACAAGAGGAAATCTTTCTAATGAGTCTCAAAAAGCCCTGGCCAAAACACATGTAAAACTCTCCTGTAGAGAAAGAAATTGAGTGCACAGTGTTAGCATAATAGCAAGGGCTGAGACATTGTTTTGCACTACGGTTTTATGGGATGATATTTTAAAAGATATTCAGAGATTTATGACTTTTTAGGGACAGCTGAAATTGTTTTCACATTCCTAATATTGCTTTCATTAGAATGTTGTAAGTATGTTTGCAGTATCAGATTGAATTCTACCAAATCATCTAGAATCCCCACTGCTTAAGTATATGCCCTTGTATCCCTATGTATCTTCAGATGAAAAAATGGGAGGAATGCAAGTGCTTTGTTTTAAAGTATATAATCTGTATTCTGTCATGTATTTCATCTCCCAGGGAACGTATCTGGGAACTCACTCTGCTGTTTTTATTTATCCTGCCAGTGTAGTATATAGATGAGAGGACTAAGGTCCAGTGGTGTTAAAACAAGACATGAAATATTGATTAATTCTATTTTTAAATTCTTTTTTCCTCCTGAGTACGGCAAATTTCAGATGCTAGTGTCAATATAGTACTCTCCAATAAACCTCCATTATTGGAAAGGTCCTGATATTCATAGTGTTCTTATAATGTTATTATGATTCTGAAAGGCTTTAAAAGCTCAAGACTAGTGTTCTTCTAGTGTAAGAGCAGAAAGCAAGTTAGAAGCAATGCAGCTTTTTATCATGGAACAATGTTACTCTGAAATAACATGAATTGGATTGGGAATTCTCTTTGGTAGACAGTAGCAGAACATTATGTTTGAAGAAATTAAGATCCTAACGAGACAGATAAACAGCCACAGTTTTGTGGCTATAAAGGTGTCAAGAAGAACAATTATAGTTGGTGGCCACCTAATGAAACACTGATACTTGATAACTTGCCTTTTGTTCCCACTTGTCATTCTTCAGTTAACCCTTTACTTATTGTTTCCAGAACGGTCCTTTACTAAAGCAGCTAAGCAGATACTTAGGAGTTTCCCCAGGAAAGGACATTTCAGGAAACAGGGATAGAAGTTCACATCAACTAACCAATGAAGGATGATAGATGTGGGCAAGTAAGAGAAAATGTAGCCCAAATTACTTTCAGTGTTCATGAGTACAATAAAACTCTTTGGGAGTCGAGGTAATTGTTTTTCAATAAAATAAAATAAGGTTTGTTTAAACTGAAGTGTACTGGGGTTTCTTTAGGAATATAAAGCTCTTGGAGCTTTTCTACTCTTCATAATAAAAGATATTCATTGGAGAAGGAATTTGAATCTCAGTTCTGGAGTATTGTGTCTAGTTCCGGGCTCCCCAGTTCAAGAGAGGCAGGGAAATACTAGAGAGAGAAGGCTACAAAGATGATTAAGGGACTATAACATCTCTTTTATGAGGAAAGGCTGAGAGCTCTGGGGCCGTTTATCCCGGAGAAGAGAAGACTGAGAGAGGATCTTGTTAATGTTTACAAATATCTGAAGGGTGGGTGTCAAGTAGAAGGGGCCAGTCTCTTTTTCAGCAGTGCCCTTTGATAGGACAAAGGGCAATGGTCACACACTGGAACACAGGAAGTTCTACTTCAACATGAGGAACAAAGTCAGTGTGAGGGTGATGAAGCCTGGAACAGGCTGCCCAGAGAAGCTGGTGAGTCTCCTTCTCTAGAGACTTTCAGAACTCACCTGGATACGTTTTTGAGTGGCCTGCCCTAGGGGGGATAGACTCAATGATCTCCAGAGGTCTCTTCCAACCCCTACCATTCTATGATTCTGTATGTCAGGTAAATGCCATTATAAAGGTTGTATAACTACATTTTTATCCATCATCTTAATTAGTATTTAGTCAAACTTCAACAGGAAAGAGCAAGGAAGTAACAGAATCTGAGCCAAAAGCCACTGATTGGCAGATTTACCTGGGAGGTAGGAGACCGTAGTATGTTCTTACTCTGAACCAGGAAGAAACATCTGAATTTGGTTCCTCTGTTTCACAGAAAATTTGGGTTTTATAGGCTCAATAAGTTGCTCTGTGATATTTTTTTCCCACATGAAAGCTTTATTCCTACCTCAGGATGAAAATGTTTTCGCAAGGTTTTGTTGATTGGGATAACTGAATCACACATAAGTCTACTTGGCGATTTTTGCAGCAAAACTTAATTGTGTGCAAACCTTAGACTATTTTAACTTATGATGGAGAACAGACTGCTCCCTGCTGTACCCAAAAGCTGAGACCTAAAAGATGTGGTCTACAGCTAAATTATCTACTCCTCTCACTCACATCAAACTCTCTCAAACAAAACCAACATTGGGGCCCTATTAAGATGGTTTTGTAACTTCTGTGCTATCCTTCTTTGGAAATCGGGCAAGTTATTTATAATTTTACGGTAAGTATTTTCATTGATTCCAGTCAAACTGAAAGAAATGCACACACAAAGCTGGATTTCAACTAGTTTGTAATCAGTGAGGGTGCAGTTTGTTTTTATTACTTATGAGGTTTTAAAGCAGTAAGTCTTTGCTTGCCCCGGTTACACGGTTAGCTCTGTTGACCCCCAGTCTCCCATTGGTAATGCTTTTGTGAGAGTAGAGCAAACAGGATTGGTCTGTAATTAACAACAGATACATTTGCTCACGTAGCTAATGTGTGAACCAAGTACTTCTACATGTCATTTGTTCTCACTCATGTAGGTAACACTTTTGGACTGATTTAATACAACTGGTTATTTGAGTAAAGGTTATCAATCTGAGCACTGTCCTCTTGTGTTTTACTCTCTGATACCTTAAAGAATCATAACACAAATTTCTGTAAAGAGATGTGCCCAGAACTTTGGTTTTCAAAGCCTTCTACTAGTTTTCTACCAAAATGTCCTTAAGTGTTTCATTAATATGTGAATTTTCAAGATGAGGACAGCCCACTTCAGATTAAGACTTTACTTGTGGAGGAGGCTGGTACATACTCATATGCATACAGCACAAACTCTGCGAGCAGTTTGGGTTTTGGTGAACTATATCTCATTTTACATTACTAACTGCTGTCTTTCAGATGTAAAAATAAATTATTTTCTGTCCTATGAGAGATGCATTTTTTGACTTCACATATTTAACATGGTATTTTTTCTGTGGACAATAGCTTGAGGCCCCAAGTGGGGAAGAACAAGAACATATCTATAAATAATTCAAAATAATTCTATGGTTTTGACAGATTTTCAAGTTGCTTAATGCTTTTTGTCACAAGTAATAGATTATATTTCTTTGATAAAGTGTTGATAATTTCTCATTGCAATTTGTTTTGTGTATGTTGTATTTTTACAGAGTCCAGTCAGGTTCATATCTCAGTACGGGTTGGTTTACCTTAATTTTGGCTATGGATGCCTGCTATGGAATTCACGTCTATGGGATGATAAATGACACCTACTGCAAGTAAGAACACAGGAAATTATTTCCATGCATCTACAATTCTGATGTCTTGTCAAAATTTCACAATTGATTTTAATATCATAAATCCAAAAAATGGATCAGGCAGTCACTTCCCAGTGTTTTGCATTGATGTGACACTATTGTCAGCATATTTAGTCCTGATATGGCATTTGCTGTTGATAAAATAAAAATATTTTTAAAATCTAACATCAGATGTCATAAGAAACTATTTTTTAATCAAAAATCTTTTGTAGTTTCTGAATAAACTGGAAACAAAGTATGTTCATATTCTTCTGACAAAACATACTTGCTTCTACTGCTAAAACAAATCTATAGAGGAAATACTAATATAATAGTTCTCTGCGTACCAAATACACCTGGAAGTGAGAGAAACTGATTAGCCCAGGATACCGGAAATTATATTTCACCACTATTGAGCAACCTGCTTGAACTTTCTAGGTTATATATGGCTTACTTTGAGTAGCAGGAGGTTTCTAATTAGATAATAAAACAAGTCCTGTGAGCTTTATCACAGAAAACTGACATAAATTTCAACCAACTATTGTTAGTGACCTTACAGTGACAATGGGTTAATCCTATAGTCATAATTATAACTCTAAACTCAATTTTTAAAAGATCAAGTTAAATGCTTTAATCTATAGTGTATGATAGAAAAATATAAAATGAAACTATTCCTCACTCAGAAAAGCAGGAAACATCATAAACAATGTATGATACTAGTACAAATCTATTCTTCTGTCCCTAGGCTGGTTCAAGTCTTGCATGTAACCAGTCCAGTGGGTCCTCAGCATCTAGACTAAAGTCTTTTTGTAGACCCTCACTCCACATTCTTTTACTCCCCTGTGGAGTTCATTGATGGCAGATCCTAAAAAAAAAATAAAATAATCTGAGCCACAGCTGTTTCATTAGGGTATCTTAACATTAGAGGCTGACTTTTTAGAACTTGCAGATCTCACTGATTGAATCATCCAGATGGAATGAACATATGTTGTTCTTTGTTTATGAAAACACAGTAGGCGCCCTGAGATGAGTGGGTGACAGGACTAAAGTTGTCCTCACAGAGTTCAGCAAAGCTGGCGTTGCATAGCCTTGATGTAAAACCAGTGAACAGCATGACAGCACTTCAGTCTGTTGGCAGCAGAGAAGGATGGGTTTCCTTAAAGCTGCAATTCTGACTGCACTACCTACTTGCAATGTGTATTATTCTTATAACTACCTTACTCAGCTGGTTCAAGAACAAGTTTCAAGAGTTTAGAAGTCTTTGCTTAGGGATGGAGCCTTATAGACTGAGCAAGCTTATGAGCTTCTTACTGACTGCTAAGACCAATTTATGTTGAAAGATACACTTAGCTTCATTTTCTATAGGAAAATTCATAGAAATCACGTGGTAATGAAAGTCCTTATAGAATATAGCAAAGGACCTTATGTGCTGACACATGGAAAGGATTCCAGATATATTATATATTATATATTAATGTTTTTCTTAGAAATAACACTTAAGCGTATCTTTTTTTTCCCCCTAGGTCAGAAGGCTTTCGTAAAGTTCCCTACCACTATTACGAGCCAGGAAGAGATGAGTGTGAGGAATACTTTCTACATGAGAATGCTCCATATGGAGGTCATAGGTTTATCACAGAAAAGAAAGTATTTGCTAAATGGGCCAAGAAGCACACAATAATATTTACACACCCCAACTGGACAGTGTCTTGATACTGATTTTCTCAACTCTCCCTTAACAGCATATTACAAAAATGTCTCAGTTTACAATAATTTTGCTTACATCTGGCTGGCCTTTCTCAGCCTACGTAACACTAAACTAAAAACTGGAAGACAAAGAAGACGATGGTTCAGCTGTTAAGCAAAATTAATAATCTGTGGAAGGCAGACACACTGTTTGTTATTTCTTAGGGTTTTACTCAACACAATGCACTTTATACTTCAACTGGATTTTACTTAAAGGCAGTAGCAGTTAAAGACAGATGAGATTTCCTGTATATACAGGTGCACCCAGAAAACACGGTGGTCCTTTAAAACTTGTCCATCACCTTAGTTAATTAAAATTAGTGTTTGTAGCTCATTTGCAGCACTAGTTCCATCTGTGGTGTTAAAAATTTTTCACAAAACAAATATGAGGAAAAATATAAACTTCCAAGGTCTATGAGTGAGTAAATTTTTAAAAACACCTGAATACATTGACACATGTGAGCTCTTGCACATATAGAAAAATTAGAGATGAGCCAAATGTAGTTCTTGAACTGTACACAACTCTTGCATGAGAAGTTATTATTTGCTCAAGGCTCCAAATTAATTCATACATTCTGAAATGTAGCTTCCTTCTACCCTGGTCTGGTTGCACCATCTCGGACGTTGTGTTTTGTACTTTTTGAGGCTGTTGTCCAAGAGTTTAACCAGCAGCATGGCATGTAGCAAAGACTGTGTTACACAGCCCATGCTGAACCTTTGTCTCTTACATGAAGCCTGCTATCAGTACTTAGGTTCATTAGCGCCAAGTTTTCTCATGAACATCTCCACTTATTCACTTGTGCCTTTGAGTTGCTCCAACATCCAAACACTAGTATTTTAATGGTATTTCCCATGCAGCCATCATACTTTATTTTAAATCTCCACTTTCCCCATCTTTAAAAACAGGATAGTATCTATCTACCTCACGAGGGAGTTGTGAGGATTAATTTAAGTCCATAAAGCACTTTTCTGATGAAGAATGCTACAGAGCATTTATTCTTAACACAAAAACAACAATACCTGTTATTTATTCTTGCCTGTTGGGTGTTTGAAGAAAGTGACAGCATGTCTGGATCTGATGGCGAATTGTTCTGTGCATCTGCTTTCCTACTGAGAATAATTTGTAATGCTGAGTTTTCTCAGCTTGCATTGCTTCAGATGGAGTTGAAAGAACTCACCGTCTCACAGTAATACCTGCACATCAAGAGGCAGTTCAAGAATTTTAAAATGTACTCATCTCTAGTTGAAATGTGTATTTCCAAGCTTACTCTCATGGAAGGTTTTCCACTGCAGCAGACTCATTTGTAATATGACCACAATTCAGCTACATACATGACTTTTATTTAAACTGTACTTAAATTAATGCTTTAAGTTTAGAATATGTCCTACAAATATTTTAACATCTGAAAGGTCAGATTCAACACTGTAATAGCCAATACTGTGAACACTTGGAAGAATTGTGTGTGGAACATGACACACAGGGTTTACTCACACTACTTAAACATTAGCCAACAGGAAACTTTGTATGCTTTTGTAAATCATGAAAAGGGGAAAGTAAAAAGCTATTTTTACATGTAAACATTTGTATACTGACTATTTCCTATTGTATATTTGTATATATAAATCTATATTTTATATGTTCATGGCATATATATTCTCTCATCAGCAGCTGCAACTCTTAGGATGGGAAGGAAATCTCTTCACCACTGTTCCTCCTCCTGAACTTTGTCTTCTTGTTCCTGTTGGTGGGTGATACCAGGGTGTCATCTCTCTTGCCCCTTCTGTTTTCTACTGTAAATGCAACTTTCTGATTTAATTTTTAATATAGCTCAGCTCTCACTGTTTTTGATATAGCTCAGCTTTAGTGCTGTAAGTGTTTGTGCTGGTTGTCAGACAAAGGTTAGGGCCTTGCTTACGATCCTGGATACACATCTGTATTCAAATACAGGCTCTGTCCCAAACTTCTTGCATGACTTGATATCTCACCTTCCTGTTTGGAAAAGAACAATAGTATTTTCCTACTCCCTGTCTTGACTGACTTTCTCGTAAGCTCTTGAGATGAATATTCCCATTTGCAATGTATTTGTATAATGCCTTGCAAAAGAGGTGCCCAAAGTGTCTGAAGGCTACAGGCAATGCTGTAATATACAAAGAATTTAAAAGTGGCTGCTTCTGGTCTCTGGAGTTTAAAATCAATTGCAGGCTAGTATAACATGGGATGAACTTAAGAGGCGGAGAGGTCATGGATGAGGAGCTGTTGTAGCAGCAAAAGACAGTGACCTAGATTTATTGCCATATGCATATTTTCAGTTCAGATGGATGGCTGGATAGATGGAAAGCTAATAAAAAATCTGTAATGCAGGATTTGAAGAATGCAGGACACACAGAACTAGGGAGAGTGTTCCACAAATATTGTGCAGAGCAGTCTGGGGAAACCTATAGCTCCCTTGTGGGAAGAGGAGCTGAAAAGGAGAACATCAGTCAGAATGAACTTGTATTTGGAAGGTCTTTGGGGTTAATAGAAAGTTACTATTAAAGTGTTGGACATAGAAGTGCAGTCAGGCTGTACAGACTTACATTAGAAATGTCCTCATGAAGCATAGTCTTATCCTCCAACGAATAGACCATAAGGATTCTGCCCAAGTTGTGTTCACATGTAAGGCCGTTTTTAAGCCTGAAATAGTATTCAGGATAATTAAGACTTGCCAAATCACCATGAATCTGTTGTAAAACATGTGCTTCATACTGAAGCTCCTTGTAGAGTACTTGCATGCTGTATGAAGCAATATCTCTAGCAAAGGCTAGCTAAGAAAAATACAGCTCTAAAAACCGTTAAATGTACAGCAAAATTGAGAACATCATTAGAGTGCAGTTGTCACAGAGCAGAGTAAAAGTGTTGCTCTCTGCTTGAATTTGCAGTAAGAGCAGATCCACTTTTAGAAGCATTGCAGCAGGCTTCATTCACACTAGAGTAAATGAACATCAGTTCCCTTATTTAAATGAGCCTGTCTTTAGCATAAAATAAACACATATTTGCATGATTTTTATTATATGAGTAAGGAACTGTGACCACTATGTTTAAGATGATTTGACAAAGAAATAACTTTGTTGAAATCTGTTAAAAATCAGTACTGCGGTACTGAAGAAACAATTTTAGTACTTGACTGTGTAGTAAGAGATCTTGATGATTCACCTTCCAAGAACAGTTAAGACATCAGCTGAGAATCATTTATTAATTCTTTAAAATAAAGCCTACTACAGTTTACCTGAACGTAATCAGATCCTAATTGCTTATTCATTCAAGCAGACCTATTTTAATCAACTACTCATGTGCATAAAACAAGCAAGAAATTTACCTGAGGTTTTCAAAATAGATCTTCGCATGACTGCTAATAAAGGAATACTCACAAATAATTTGGCATTTTTTGCCATCGGTCAGCTAAGTAGTCACCGAATGTTTTCTTTTATAATTTAAATTTTTAAAATACACTTTTTGAAGAAAAAACCCACATTTATTGTTTGGCTTGCTGTAGGCTTGGTTTTAATAAATGTTTAAATTTTAATACGCTTTCTGTTTTGTGTTGCGTTGCCTTCTGATTTAATCTTTTTTCACAGAAAAGAAGTTTTAAATAGGAGCAGAAATTTTCCTCAGAAAAAAAAATAATCTTTTTGCCTGGCTAATTACTAATATACAGGTAATTAAGTGAATAACATAAAAAAGCTGGGTTTTGTTTTTTTCAAACAGACACAGCAGGTATTAACCAAACCATTTCATCCTCACTCGATGTCCAGGTCACATCCCTCTGTTTATACTGAGGCTTCTTCACAGAAAGAAAAGAAGTAGTATATGCATCCAGCCAAATTCCCTTTCCATCTGGGCTGGGAGGCTCCATCTGCAGACTGCTCTTGTCAGTTACATCAGTAAGTGGGAAGGACTGAGGAAGAGTTCTCCTTAGCAGCAGATGGTGTTCTAACTTCTAAAAATGCCCCTAAAGTGCTTAGGAGTACCCATTGATGTCTCCTGGAAATACTTTATCGAAGTATTCTGTGTCTTCACATGCCTTTAGCTCCTTTGTAGGACACCAGGGATGAAGAAGTCAGCCTGACACAAATTATCTGAAGAGTAACTGATTAAGGAATCTCTGAGGACTCAATTCAAAATGAAAGGAAATCACTTTGGCAAGTTCTTGAACACAGCACCCATCCCAGTAAAATTTTTGCACTCCTGGGTGCTAAGGTAAGCAATGTTTTGACTTAGAAAACATATGCATATAATGCATTGTATAGTTAATAAAGAGGAGCCCATGCCACGCTTGGAGGGCTGTATGTAGATGGTGGCTGGACAAATGTAGGACTCCACAAAAAGGAAGCTGGCAGCAGAGCACAGATGCTCAACAAGAAGATGCGTCCAGGTAAGTAAGAATAAAATAAGTAATTAATCAACAATTAAATAAGTAATCATAAATTATAACTGGATGGTACCCTTAGTAAGTAAAAAATCAGAAGTATTTTACATATTGATGCTTCTATTTTGCTTTTTTTCCCTGCATGTTATCTCAGAAATACCATATGTCTTTAGTTGTCCTCAAGCAAGTCTCGGGTTTGTCTATGGCGAAGCTTAGCGTACCTGCAAGAGTACAACTCTGTGTTAGTGCTAAAGGATCACACAGAAGTTGTCTGTGGGCATTGTGATGTACTGCACAGAATAGAGAGTCATGTATTTACTGAAGAAGACCTGTTTATCCTGACTAGAATAGTTCTTTTGAAGAGAAGGTGTTTCATTTTCAGCAGACTTGTCTCATTCTCTTCTGCTTTTCTGAAAGGGTGCAGAGAAACACTCACCCATGGGAGAGTGAAGAATGATATGGTAAATAGCCAACTATCAGATTAATATATATTTTTCTGGAAATTCCTTTGATGTATAGCTAATGGCACAGAGAAAAGCAAGCTTTTTGTAAACCTTGTATTGCATAATCTATTGTGTCTGCTCTGGGTTGGAGACTAGAGACTGGGTGTCTCCCCATTGAAAGACAGGGCTTTTGTGGAAGCCATAATAATCTATATTGCATACCTGGGTCTGCTCCCCTGGCTTTCATAGGCTTCCCACCAAGCTGCAGCTTTGGGCCCTTTCCAGTCCCAGTGGATGGCATCAAAGCAGGAACGCTCCCTCAGGTCAGCAGTGTGATCTTGCTTGAGGCACAGGTGCTGAATTCAGTTTATTTGAGTATGGTAGAAAAGATATCACTGCATTTAATTTGCAAATAGACACCATTTTATGGATGTCTTAAACAGCTGATTTTGCATCTTTTTTTTACATTGCTTCCTGTTATTTCTGTGAATTTCTCAAGATAAGCAGCTGTCAGCATCTGCCACTGCTGTTCTGATTTACTAGCGGTAAAGAGACTGTGAACTTGAACTACTGCATGTTCTTACCATGTATTATGCATGATAGCATGTTACACAGTTTATTTTCGCACTCTAATAAATAATGTATGTTGTGTGTAAACTTAGTTTAAGCAGCAGAAGTAGTGCTTTTTCTTTCTATCGTATCACGTGTTGCCCAGAGCACTCTGTTGGAGCTCTGTAAGTTCCATTAGCAGCTGGCAGCAAATAAATTGTTGAAAGCAGTCAGGAAGTATTTACTAAATTTGACATTTTTCACTGGACTATCAGAAATAGTTAAACTTGGGTTTTGTGACCTGACTCTAGTGCTCAGTCACAATTCTATGTTCTGCTATAAGGACATTTCACAGACGAGTGCAACATTGGGAATGACTTTACTGACATGGATAGTGTCACGTGATCACAATTTTTTGACATTTATGGGAGTATCTTTTTAACAGGAATTGCAGATGTAGAAGACTGGCTAAGATGCCTGTATTTTTTCATATTGTCGTTACTGAAAATAGTATTTCTGAGGATGGTCAGAGGAAAAAAAATGTGTGCTCACTGCTCTTCTGGCTGTTCATCTCTTCTCCTAACAGAGGGACACACACAAACATCTCCAAACACAGAGTGTCTATAGAGAAAGCCTTTCTTCCAGATAGTGACAAGTAAGAACAAATAAGACTAACTTACATGGTAAACATAGCTTATAGTAAGTATTTGTTGACTGATGTTTATTCTGTGTATTCCCAAAGCGTATGTCTACATCAGCGAGGAATTAGCTCAGTTGGATCAGATCTGTAGCCTGAAACTGTTGGTGCTAAGGACCTGATCTCCACACCAGGCACACTCTCTGGTTTGGTCCCATGGGCTGAATGCCACCAGTGGTTGGAGCACACCTCTTAGTTTCATCCAAAAAGAATTTAGTTCACATACTCAGGACCACTCCATTATACATGCTAAAACTTGCTAAGTAAGGCCACTATACTGGACTGTCCAACAGGAAAGTGAAATTCCTGTTAGTCTATCTTTTGGATAAATAGAGACCCTTTGTTGGGTTCCCCCTGGGCTTTCCATGGGTAATTTTTTTTTAAATAGGTATTCTTTGAGATCTGAAGTATGATTCCTCCCAGATCATGGGAATCAAGGGCTCCTGACTCGTCCTAAAATTAGCACCCGAATGTGCTCCGAAAGTTAGGAATGTAGTATAGGACAGAGTAATCCAGCATGAGTACAGCACGAAAATTGCTTGGTTTGATGAAGAGTTAACTGTGATTCCACTTGTGGATGTGGTTTTATCATGAACATGCTGGATGCTTGCTAATACATGCATTATACTGCATTTTTATATACTGCATCACACGTAAAAATTCTCTTTATCGTTTTCCCAGGGTATTTTTGCTCTCGTGGCCTTTCAGTTGTATCTGTATGTGTGTGTGCATATATATATAGTGTACAAGCATTATTCTGTTCTTAGTTGCTATTTTATGCTGCTAACAAACTTAGAAAGTTTACGTTACACTATTTATTACATGTATTCTTTGTCTTTTTGTAACGCTGACAAGTGTATTCTTAGTAGATATTACTGTAGACTTAGAAAATGACTATACTATTTATACCTATTTCAGATATTCTACCATGTGCTTTCTTGCTATATGGCGCTTAGATTTTGCTCCCATTTGGAGAATGTGCTTCTATGTATTTGTAAAATTGTGCCAGGGTTATTTTAAAATATGAATAAATGTATATTATTTTCCAATTGTCTGACATAATTTATACATGATTTTGTGCTAAACACTTTGATTCTTGTTTATGTATACGCCACTTAAATAATACTTGACAGTTCACTGTACTCAGAGACATTTTAAGGCATCTATCCTAAGCGTATCCAGTAATGGGTAAACTCAGTCACAAAACCTACACTTAAAATAACTAGTGTTTTTATTTCTGTGTGTCAAAACACACATAGTGTGCGCACATGCACATGGAATTGGAGATGTGTAGGAAAGGTACATTGGATGCTCTCCATAAAGGATACATGCTTCACGCACCTTCTCAGAGCACAACGCTCTCAGAAGTCAGCCCATTGAAACCTCTAGGAGTGGACATTCAGCATGTGCTTGAGAGAGCTGTATAAAACTGAAGAGATGTGGGAGACATCACATCTCACAAAAAGGTGAGAACCTCTACTTGCAGCTGCAATGTTGACAAGAGATTGAGGAGGACCTACGTAACTTCTCTTCCATTATGCAGTGTACCTCATGGTGCTAATAGAGGAAAGAAACGAGCACTCCTCTAGCCTCTAACTAGCCTCTAGTTTTCCTGTTTTATTGCCCAGCTGAGAACAGGATTAAAAAGCAACAGCCTTCAATGTGTGAATTTTAACTTGACCTGTACATGCAGAATTAAATATATAGACTCACTGGGCTTGTGAAAGGACTGGAGATTCCAGGTGTATATGTCATCATTGGCACATAAAATGCAGCAACCTAATTTGGGGCCAGATTCTGGTACTCACGTACTCATGGCACAGAGATTTGTTTCCTTCATGAACTGGGCTATTTTGTCAGTCTCCACAACAAGGGGAAGAAAAGGGAAAATTTCTGTGGTAAGACAAAAACTAAATAAAGGGAAGATATGCAATTCACATGCTCAGCTTTGAGGGTCCTTCAAATTTGATGTGCTGCCAAGGGGCTTGTTAAGAATTTGTGTGTTATTTTTCAGACATACTCTCTGAATATACCGTAATGTTCCCTTCAGAACCATTACAGTGTGCGCTCTGAATACTTATTAATAGCATGATACAATATGGATTCATTTCATCCTTCTTCCATGCAGGACTGTTGGGTTTGTATATTACTCTTGAAGTACACTCAGGTTCAATAGCATAGGATGTGAATGCAAATTTATTTTATTATTTATCAAAGAACCAGATACTTAGGTAAAAATATAGTTTAATTGTTGTGTTATCCCCCTTAGACCTTTTCAAACCCTTATGGAATAGCCAGTCTATCCACACAAAGCTTTTGTTCCTGTGACTTTACATTTGAATCTTAATTTATTAATTTGTACCAGATCACCCAGTAATCATTGTCAGCTAGTGTCGGTGATCTTTTCTTTTTATTACCAACTTCTTCCTTAATGATTGAGTCTTCTGCAAACCTTTGGGGTTTCTTCCAAATTGGTGATAAAAACATAAACTAGAGTATGCCCAGGAAGCTATCCCAGCAGAATACCTAGTCTGTGATTATTCCCCAATTAAATTCACATTTTGAAATGTCATTTAACCAGTTTTCTATTCATTTAATGTGTGACATGTCAGTTTTGTGTTATGGTTTCTTAACTCAAATGTCATGAATGCAACATCAAATGTCATATAGAATCAAAGTATATCAACAGTGTTGTGTTTTGCTTGTAGTCACAATTGGGGAAAAAAAGCCGGCAAATGTGTTTGACAGTATCTGTTTTACGTATTGTGCTTAGATTGGCATTTGCCATTTTTCTCCTCTTTAATTAGTTAGTAATTGAGTCCTCTGTCAGACATTCCATTACTTTGCTCCAGATCAATTTCAGACTGGCAGGTCTGTAATTATCTAGGTCATTAAGTTTATCCTTCTTAAATATTAACACAATGTTAAGTTTTCTTCCGGCTTTCTGGAACTTTCCCAATTGTTCCAAGACGTAGCAAAAAGCAATAATAATAACAGAGATTCCTCTGTCAACTGTCTAACAGCTCTTGGATACGAGTTAACTGGAGTTTCCTATGCAAATATATCTTACTTCAGTAGCTTCCGTTTAATGTTTTCCTTTGTTTGTTTTTGTGGGGATTTTTGTTGCTCGGTAGTTCATCATCGTCATAGAGCATCATCAATTGTCTGTCTTTTCCTTAAATACCGAACACAAATACTTATTGAACACCTCTTTCTTGTCTTCATTAGTCTTAACAAATCTTCCACTTGAATCTGATAAAGAACTGGTACTATTGTCAGGATTCCTAATGTATTTGAAAAGTATTGTCCTTAATTCTCTGGCCATAAATTTCTCCTTACAACTTGGCTACATTTATTGGAAGAATTATTTATGTAAATCCTTACTTCTACTCTATATTCATTGTTATCAACTTTCTTTCTTCATTTCATTGATTTACAATTATGTAGAGGCTTCCATTAACACTTTGAGCTCAATATTTTTTAAACACATATGGCTTTCCTAATTTTGCAGCTATTAAATAAAATACTTGTATTTTCCAATTATTGATCAGTTCTCTCTCCTAGCTGATTCTCCTTTACAATAATTTTCAGTTTGATAAAAAAACCTGCTCTGTCCTTATTACTATTTGGGCTTCATTCTCTTTATGCCCATAAAGAGCAATCAAGCTATCATCATACCCACTAACATTTAGTTCTCTTGTCAATCTCTGATCTCTTCATTGTTTGTGAGATGAGATCTCACATAAAATTCTCACTTTTGGAGAGTTTCCTTTTTTGGTTTAAGGAATGTTCACATATAGTGTTCCAAAGATTTGCATTGGTTTTAATACCAGCATCATGAAACTTTAAACATATGCCAGGCAGACTGAAATGTCATGATAATGTAGCTCTTTTGCTCCTACATGTTACAGAAGATGTGAAGGTACCCAGTCATACTGCTTGCTTCTATTATTTGGTGGTTTGCAGACAGCAGCTATTATTCCATATAGTGTTTTATCTGTTAGAGTATTGAGCCATTGCATTCAGGATTATTTGCTTATGAGCTGCCAGTGTCCTGAAAACAGACTGTCTTTTCTACCATGAGTTCCACTCTTCTTCCTCTTCTCTCTACTTGATCTTTCCAAAATAAAGTTATAATCATTGATTTTAATATTCCAGTTATGCAGTTCTTCCCATCTAATGTCAGTAATACCAGATACACTGAATTTGTAAATAAAACAGGTAATTCTGATTCCTTTCCTTTTTCACCCAGATTCTTTAGTCTGAAAGTCGCTTACTTTTACATACTTGATTAATTTTTGTTTTGCCATCTTGAGTTCATGCTGGATGAGGATTCATTTGGTTATTTGTTTGGTTGGATTAGTGGGGATTTTTTTCCACCAATTCCCCTTTTAACACTCATTTTTTGTTTGACTTTCTGCTGAACAGGAGGCCACGCAAACTGAGCCACCCTTCTACTTACATCAAAAGATAGATGTTCCATGTTCACAGTCTGTCTTCCTGTCTCCCTTCATTTGTGAGGCAAGGACAATATCCTAGAAGATCGTGCAGGTGTTTTTCTCCTTCAGCAGTATCCAGGATTCCCTGAACTTGTCTAAGATCTGTGAAACAGCTATAAAGCAGAGTCACTGATGCTTAATGTGTAATGACTGATGGATCCTTGCTCTGTGACACTGGACATATGTTCAGTTTTAAAGACATACCTTGAGTCCAAGCTGTGCAGGAGCACTGCTATTATCTTTTCCTTTGCAAAAGAGTAATTCCAATCATCTTTGTATGTCCAGTCTTTTCCTCAGGTTTAGCTACATATGATCCCTAACTGACCTTTTTTTGAAAAATGTTTCTGTCTTGGGGGGATTCTGAATTTTGAGTGGGGATGAATTGGAGATAAGGGAAAGCTATCTGTTTTCGATTGAAAATGTAAGCTGTTCTAACACATCTGCTCAAGCCCTTCTTTTTATTGTTGCACTGAAAAAACAAAGCTCTGTGGTAAGTCCAGTCCCTGTGTGGGCTAGCAGCTCTCATCTCTCCTCTGGAATGGCAGAATTTGGGAACTACAGGGTCAGTAGAGGAACTGTTAAAAAAGTGAAACCTATTAGGAACTGGCTTGTTTCGTCACAAGATTGATCAAAATCTGTGTATTTCTATGGGAGAATTAAATGACAATCAACTAGCATTCTTCACTGTAAAAAGAAAAACATTCTACTAGAGAATTTCTGATTAACTTTTCCCCTGTCCAGAGGAGAGCTATCTAAATTGTCTTTGACAGGTGAGGTCTGTCCTCATCTTGGTACAGGAGATAAGGTACTGGTTACAACACATCTGGGTAGACTCGCACAGCTTTTTAATTACAACAAATGCACTTATCACAAATGCCTTGTAAACTGAGTGTCAACAGAGTTCGGATTGCAGCTGCCTGGCCATGGAGTTTGATGACTTACCTGTATAATAGATACGATGAAACATCATCCTACATTCTGTGACCAACCTTGCCTTCAACATATTCTTATAGTGCCTATAGTTCATCAACCATTACTGTTCAGGCCTTGAAATAAGGCTAATCAAATTCATTTGGTCTCACATTGCCTTTTTTTTGTCAGCATCTTCTTGACTTGATTGATGAAAGACAGTTGATGTATGGTGAGGTCACGCAGCAAAAAGTCTGAGTGCTTCCTTGTCCTCTGTTTTAGTTCTGCACAGCTAGGAAGAGAGCTGTGCAAGTATGTCCCCTGAAGACACTGTATAGAAACTGAAATTCCTCCAGCACCTAATTTTGCAGGATATGTCCACACAGTACAGTGCAAGCCCATGACTTGCAGAGATACTCTTGCTGGCTCTGAGTGAACAAAACATGTTTGCACACAAATGGCATCCCATTTCTTACATTTTTTGTAAGGAAAAACATGTAAAAAATTGACAACACAGCCTTACAGCATTTCTTAAACACCTGGTTTTTATGGCCTATACTGTGGAAAAAAAGGTTGAGTTACTTTGAATTGTGAATCCCCTTTGGTATTGTGTTGATTAGTTCACACACTGACACACGCACAAAAAATGACATGGTAAAAATCTCGTACACTAAAACATCATAGATCAAATCACTGCCATACTTTTTTTCTGAAAGTGTTGAGGAAGGAAGGGAAAATTGCAGAGTTTATGCTTCCATAACTAGCTGAAAGCTGTATGCAGTAAGCAACTTGAGATCTTCAAGTGATTGGGGAGGGAATTACTATGAACATTATAATGATTTTATTTTTCATTATTTTTTCATGCTATCTTGAAAAAAATCAGTTCTTTTCATCAGTACCTGAAAGGTTTTTCATAAAAATGTGAGGCAGTCTGACAAAGAGTTTCTGAAAGCTGTTTGGATTACATGAAAGGAAGCAGTGGGAATTTAAGAAAGGCAGAGAAAAGAGTGAATACTTAAGCTAAAGACATTGAACCATAACATCCCAGTGCTTTATGTGCTGTATTTCTCATTGGCATCAATGGGAGCACCTACTTAGAGCTTAGTACACGACTTGAGGGTTTTTCCTTCATATGTACAAATGGCTATAAAGCACAGACAGAGGCCAGTCTTTTCCTGATGCTGAAACCTTTGTTTTAGCTTTCATGATACTTGAAATGACAACCAGTTTTAGTGACCTTTCAAGTAAGTGTCAGAATGCACTTTTTTTCACAAAAAAAAAAAAAAAAAAGATGGCCAGGAAGTCAAATGATACCAGTTTTCAAGGGCAGCTTTGCAATTCTTGGGAATATTAAAATGTGGAAAGCACTGTATTAATTTGAGTGCATCTGTAGTGAATGGGATAATTTAATAGCACCTTCCGCTCTCAAGTATTTCTTTCCTTGAATAGATTATTAGACAGAAAGGGCTAAGGATACAAACCTTGAATCATGAAAGCATGTGTACATGCTGAAGAGGTATTACAATGAATTATAAGCACTGGTAATAGTTTAGGATCCAAAGGGCTGGCGACCTTTGCTTTTAAAAACATGCTTTATATGTTATCATTCTATAGCACTGTCTCCTCAAGTCTTTATCTCCTAAATGCTTTTGGACACACAGACCATGGGATTAATTATATACTGCAAGCAACAATTCATGAATATTTAACACACTCATTTATACTTAATGAATAAATTTGCATTTTGACAGTGTTATTTAATGTGGTTTAAGGAAATACTGCTCATTACCTTTCAATTTTGTAGATTAGGAGAATGTAATTGGAATGATAAGGTAGGAGAGAGACTGCATGATTGTTCGCATGGTTTGTTCCCACAGGTTTTTGATCAAAACAGCTCTGTTTGTTTAGTTTGGGGGAAGTTTCTTTCTGTCTCAGTTACTTGACCCTTGTCTGAGTGGCGAAGCTCAAACCAGGGAGCAGCCTTCCTGCCGACAGGCTGAGGCAGGAGGCAGCCAGCCCTGCCCCACCCTTGGCCCAGCCAGCTGGCTTTGCGGTGGGATTTTCCCTGTCTGACAGAAAGGTGGTCTTTCATTGGAGGAGAGGAGTGTCATTCTCCAAGAAAGGAAAATGATTGGCTGTCCATCACTGGCCTCTCATTGGTGGAAGTGGTTCTGAAGGGGGAACAGGTCCGTCAGCACAGAGCAGACAAGGTGGAGGCTGTGGGGCCTGAGGGCAGCTGCGCTGACCCTGCGCTGACCCTGCGCTGACCCTGCGCTGACCCTGCGCTGACCCTGCGCTGACCCTGCGCTGACCCTGCGCTGACAGCTTACATGGACTGGGTGGTGCTCAGGACTTGTGATAGGTGTGTTTACAGCCCATGGGGCAGCAGAAGTTGTTCTGGAGATTTCTAGTCAGCCATTTCCACCTTGGAGCAACACGTGGAGCAGCTGCAGGCCCAGGACAATGGTGTTGCCCTGGAGAGCTTTCCTGGCCTAGGCATGGCTGGGAAGGATGGTGCCAGGAAAATGGTACCTGTGTAAAACTCATTGTTCAAACTCAGGTGCCAAAGCACTGCTATCTGCTGAACATCTCCCAGCAGCAGAAGCCCAAAGTTTCCACATGGGCATTGTCCAAGCCTGCCAAGACCAACCATTTCACACAATTCTGAGCTCTTGAAGATGTCATGTTTCACAAGATTTTGTGATGTTTTTCTTTAAGACTTGACTCATGAGAGATCGCTCTTCAAAAAGAAAAAAAAAAACAAAACCAACAACAGCAAAAAAAAACAACAGAAAACCTCTGCAGTTCATCTTACAGAAAGACCTCAGAACTGATTTGTGTATGTTTCAGCAGTCGGAAAGGAGAAGGAGGTAAAAATAATTTTCTTTCTTTCTGTATTTTTAATTTTTAAGCCTATGTCATGATTTGTGGGAAGGATAAGCAGTGGGGAGGAGAATCAATTTGGGATTTTTAATTTCACTAGTCCTGAGAGAAAAACTCCCTTCCACTTAAATTTCTAGGATGTTTTTTTCTCTCTCGATTTTACTAGGACTAAGTACTCAACCTTGGTACTTTGGTGTCTTTGCTTTACTTTTCAAGCATTTATTTAACAAACTCACAGTTCTGTACCTGAGCAGCAATTCGCACAACAAAATATTCCACAAGTTTCCTGTATTTAATACCAAACAGTTTTTTAAATTGCTTACGATTTCCCTCTTTAACAAAGTATATGCATTGTATCTATTTGTCATTTTGAAGTGCCATATGGTGGCAGATACTAATCCACAATATGTTGCCATAGTTCTCTCTGATCACTCTTGAAAACAACATAATTACCCAAATGGAGACTTGACCTTTCATTTGCTTTTAATGGACTCTTTTCTGAGCACGTTTATAATCAAAAAGAATTGCATGAAATGTTATTGTCAAAGTTGACTACATACATCTTCCCTGGGAAGGGGAAAATCTTTCAGGCCAGAATTTTGCTGTACACCAGATGTCTTTTCAGCACCTGGGATAATGACGTCTTGATTCTCACAGAGGGACTCTGGAAATAACTTCAATGTTAAGCAAAACAAAAACTTGAAATATAAGGACTGCGTTGATATCCTTCTCCTCTGGGCAGCGACGCATAAGCAAAGCTGGCCTATCTTTGATGTGGTCCTTGTCCTGTGGGAATATTCCTACACAGCATTAATAGAGATGGATGTACTGGACAAACCTTGGATGTGTATTTTGGTATTCTCCCTTAAATTTGTAAGGCTTAAAATCTTAGATACTGACTGTCTGGACCTCAGTGATGATACATCACTGTGCGTGTCCATATCAAGAATTATGTTTCAGTCTCTGGGTGACAATGTATTTCTCATTTTAATATGTGAAAAGAGTCTAAGGTCCTGGTGGAGTGCATGAGTCACATCTAGGTGGATTTTCTGCATGTGATCTCTTTTTTACTTGATATAAAATGCAAAAGATTTGTCAGGCAAAAGAAGATGTGTGCAGGCACCAAGGTCAGTTGCTTCTCAGAGAAGTCGTGCAACCATTTTGTGTCTGCAGTTACTGCTGGTGGGCTATGGCACAGGCTTGGATATGTAAATGCTGTAAAGGACAGCTGCAAAACTGCCCCTTCCTCCTGATTAGGAAGTGGTTCTTTTACAGCTTGGATTTAGTAATTGAGTTTTTAACCCTGTTTACACATTTTTGTTCCTGGTTTGGTCACAGAAATGATTTATAATGTTGATAATCCAAGAAACAAACATGCATATTTTTGAGTAAATTTTTTGACACGTATATAACCCTTTTGGTCTGGAATTTGACAGACTCCCTGTTTTTTCCCTCAAAACAGGTTTCTGTCTGTGCCACAGCATAGATCTGGGCTTAGCATACTGCCTTAATCATTCGGTCGGTAGCAGTAAATCCTAAAATTTCTGAGAATGGCAGGATTGTGTCCTAAGTGTATTTCCCAAGATATTTGTTGCTGAAAACGTGTCGCTTGCCTCCATTTTGATAAGGCACGAAAGCAATAGAAGTCCTATCTTTAAAACTTTTCCCACTGGGAAATCTTGAATTTGTGAATACAGGAACTGATTATATGCATCACAAAACAAAAATGCATAATTGAACAGCAGCAACTGTCTGAAAATAATCTACTATTTCAAGCAGTTGAAGGCCCCAATGTGACAAGTCAAAAAGTATTTAAACTCTTTTCCTGCGATCAGTCTACATACTAACTAGGTAAAAGGTATTAGCTATGAAGACATGAAAGAATCAGTTTAATCCCTCCCATGAGGGAGGGATTCTTATAGCCTTTGAGCATGCCTAGGGTCCTGCTTGATATGGGCATAACAGGCATGTTGGGTATACTTTTTGTCTGTATGAAAGGTTTAAACCTTCTGGAAACAAAAATATGATTCAGGATAGATTAAGATTGTCGTCTTACTTTGGTGATCCGAATTTACTTGCATAATTTAACTCAACGATATTTTGCCTGAAAATGCATGTGAACTGGGACACGATCAAGTAAGGAGTCTATAAGGTTTCCTGCATTTTATTCCAGATTTGTGTTTCTATTGAACAAGTTTGCCAATTGTATTCAGGTACTTGAGACATCCGTACGGCATCTTTGCTTTGGATTTTCCAAAGCAGCAGTACTCATGTCCAACTTGTACAAAATCAGTATATTCATAACTTGTAATGCATAATGAATAGTTAACATCAAACTCCTTGGCTATAAGAATCAAGCCTGGGGGCAATATTTAATTGAACTCAGAGTCAACCATGTTTCTTCTGGTGGCAAAGCGAGGTAACTTTTCTGAGAGACAGAAGTCACTCTCATTTGTATCCTGTGCCAAGGACCTTTAAGCTCCATGGTAATCTTTCCCATTGGAGTGCTCTTCCTTCCGCTACTGTATTTCCTCTTAACAAGATATTGCTTTCCTGCTATTAATGTTAATGAGAGTACTAAAATCTCTTCATAAGAAAATGTTTGAATTAATAAGGACGTTGCCATTGCTGTCTAGGATCAGCCTGATTCCATATGCAGGGACTTCTATGGACAATTTTACAAACTCCTTCATTAGGCCTGAGCAAGGGTCCTCTGGAGGCATTAAGCTTTCAGAGAACAGCATGAATACTGTAGCTGGGCTATTTGGAAGCATAACACAGTAAAAATTTTACCAGTAAATTCGGTATTTTATCTCAACCTAAAAATGTCGACACCTGAACAGAGCAAGTGCTGATACACTCATTTATAATGAATTAACTAGACTTGCCTGAGCTTTTGAAGGTTATGTGACTGCATGTATTGATCTCATTTCACTGATATCAATAAAAGCTGAAGTGTTTTGTTAGGCCACTCATGCCATTGTCTTCCAGATTCATTTGAAGCTGTTGACTTTGATCTAGACAGCTAAATAATCTGAGTGAATCCTTAGAAGAAGTTCTGTCTGATATGGTTGCTGTCCTTATTGCCAGTGAAGGGACATAAGCAATAGTCCTATTAGTAATTCCAGTAGTATAGAAGTCTGTTTAGCAATGGTTTTGTCCTTAATAGTTTGCATTAATGTAGCTCCAGATTCCCCTATGTCCCTTAAAACTCTTCATACTCTATGATATCCCTATGTCCTGTGTCTTTTTCCACGCTACCCCTAGCCCTTTTGTGTGTCCCCTGCACTTCCTACTGCAGTAACTTCTGAAGTTAGAATGGCTTCAGAGCTCCTTCCCATGTTGTCTACCAAAGTCTGCCCTGTCTGGTAGTCAAAAGAAAACATACTTGGGCTAGTTTGAAGTTAGGTGCAGACTTCCAGTCCAGTTAATAAATTTGTACCAACTCACCTGTTTGCTACTTCCTCCCAGAAAACTGAACAAATGACAGACAATTTAAATGGCTCCTCCCTTACCTTCATTCGAAGTGCTAGTAGGGGCTCTCTCCTGTTAGCTGATACTGAGCTTTATGAAACTCATGTTGATATTTGAAACTTTTATTTTCCTGTGAAATTACTTTTAAATTATCCAGTGAAATCCAAAGTTACTATGTAGAGGCAGACTCGCAGAATATCTGTGATCATATAAGCTTTGATTGCATTGGGGTGTTAGAGTTAAACAAAATAAGTGAGAATCGGAGACAGTGAATCACAGTTCCTATGGACATCTTTGTTAACTTTCAGGACCAATTGTGAGGCAGACTGCTTGATTCCCCTTTGGTCACAAATAGATGAGTTGAGAGGAGGCAGCAAGAGAAGTTGGGTGAAACTGTTTGGAGGCTTGTATCACATTTTGCTTCAGGTGTTTTTCTTGCTCCTATCTGATCATATGACTAGTGTTAGTCATTTGTTTTTTAAGAGGTCGTCTAGGTGCCTGCAGAGCTGGAGGTGCATAATTTTTGATGTATTGGTACTAGGACAATAAATCAGAGGTAAGAATAGAGGTAAAGTGTGCAAGGAGATGTGGGAAGAGATTTGGAGAGGTCTGGACTGCTGGCTGATCTGGAGGAGAGAAAAGAAAAGAGCAGCGTGGCCTTTCTGTGCTGCCCTTATAAGAGGTCAAAGGAATGAAACAGTGAGAGCAGCCTTCAGTCTTGAAAAGGGCAGCAGGAAGAGAAGGGCAGCAGCGGAACTCAGCTACTGCTGTGTATTCAATTAACATTTGCTGCCCACAATCCCATAACTTTTCACTGAGTAGGAGCCAGTATAAAAGCCATCCTACTTAGTGTGCATTTCACAAAGTGAAATTTAATTACTAAAATGTTTAAAAGTTATTGAAGAATACACAATGTCAGAAAATACGTTCTAATGAAGTGCAGCCCTATGACAAGCACATGTGCTGTCATAAACCCTTATTACATAAGTAATGTCTCAGCGTCGATGCTAATAAAATATCTTAAGTAAAGGGCCAGGAGGAGTGCCATGCAAAATGTCTAGCCATCTCTTCAGAGGTACAACTTTGATGTAAATGAAGACTCCCTGCAGACACAGGCGTGAAAGGATCTTAGTAACTTCTGGGGTTTGCCTGCCTTTCGTATCTGTAACTGCAGAACATTGGACAATAAAGCTGTGAAGATGTTTTATCTAGGCATGTGGAATGCAAGCACTGTTTTACTTTAGGACTGCTGCTTTTACCTAGGTCAAGTCTAGATTGAGATACTTCTCCAAGAAATTTCCAGGAAAAAAAAAAAAATCTGAGAATTCTCTGATGAGCTCCAGATATCCCTGGAGTTCCTGAGAGGTCCAGCTGACAGAGCATTTATCTAGCAATTAAATCCCTGATGCTTGAATACAGAAGCTGGAATATTACCTTTTGGGTGCTGGAATATCTCCAGATGAAAATCTTTGATACGAAACTAAAATTCAATATTATGCAATATCATCTTTTACCCTGATGCAGTGAAAATTCAGCACATTCATCTTTGGAAGTGTTTTCAGGGAATATTGTGAATCTGTGGGAGATGCATCAGAAAGGAAGTAGGTATTGAACATCTTTGCACATGGAGACTGAATCAAAAATTATCAAGTGAAGAGGCTGACCCAGAGTTCATGGGTTTCATTTTAAAGCTTTTAAATACACAGGGTTTTTTAGAAATAAAGAAAAATTACTTGAATATTAAAAAAAAAAGTCTTCGAATCAGACAGAGACAAACTTGTCAAAAAAAAAAGTATTGGGTGCAGTAACACTGCAGAGAACAAGGCCAGATTGTGTGTGGGAGTACATCAGCATTGCTCCATTGAAGCCAAATGAAGGATCTGGCCCTGAATGTTGAATCCTGCAGGGATCTTAGATAATTTCTTCCTGAGTCGCTGCTCTGCTGTCTGCAAGCTGGTCGATTGCACCTTAATAGAATCTAAATATTATCATTTTAATGGTGTCCTCTTTTTACAACAAATAGTCATGAAAATTAATTTCAAGCTCTTGTTTTATCAAGATCTAAATACACGAAATATCCAGCTTGCATGAGAGAAGCATAGTGCAAAGCCTTTTCTCATTATATAGCTATCAGAAACACTCTAAAAAACTAAAGTAGGAAAGACATTCTCTGCTATTTTGATCTATGAGTAATTATATAAAATAGAAGGTTTTTTAGAGAGAGCTGCAGAATGATATTTTTGTGACTTGAAGAGGAAGGAACAAGAGATTGTAGTTGGAAAAATTATATTTCTCTTGAAGGAAAAATGTGAAAGAAAAATCAACCCCCAGCAAAGGAGCTGGATGTGATTAGAAGATATAAAAATGATCTTTAAAGAGTGGAAAGTAGAAGTTCTAAGAGGTCGCTGAAAGGTAGGGAAAGAATCAGCTACCAGGCTTCTCTAGAGGAGCTATTTATAGTAAAATGCTAAAGAAAAATGAATATACTAGAGACTCGCTGTGTAGCATGTGTTCAGTCTCAGATAAATATTCACATTTCAAAGCCTTTCCGAGAGTAGGTCCTGTGAAGATTCTAACGGTAACCTGATGTTCACCTGTATCACCTCTCATTGTTACCTTATTTCATATGCTCTGAACTAGGTGTTGTTTTTTTAAAAAATTGGCAGCTGTGGTTAGGGTGAAAATCCTGGTGATGAATTAGGAATATCTCCTACTTCAAATACAGTTGAGTGCATTTGCAATTAAGAGAAAATCTTATGGCTGATTTTGATTTAAATTTCATACCTTTTTACATTAAATAGTGCATCAGAATCAGGCCATTTGCTGTGGAGTGAAGCCTAGGAAGGGTTCCATGAGAATACTACGTTGGCATGTTTGCATTCCCAGCAGTGCAAGTTTCACTAAGCAAGGATTTCCATAGCAGTGTTTTGCCAAAACTCGCAGCAGTACCTGGCCAGCAGTGAGCAGGGGGTTAGAGCATATTGTGGAAACTTAAACCAGCACTGAACTTCCCCTTGTTGCTCTCCTTTGAATTAAACAGGAGTAGAACTAAGCCATTCAGTGTTGCACTGCTGTAGATGCTCCTTTGTATTTGAATGTCTAGCAATTTTTATGCCTAGGTAGGAGTAATGCTGGATCTGTGATATTAGATGGAAAACCATTCTGAAAGCTTTCAGAACTCATTAAACAGCTAAGATCTGAGAGGTCCTTTTGTGGGGGGTAAGATCTGGAGAAGTAAGCTGTATGTGAGTAGTGCAATGATCTGTGCCTTCTGCCTAGGGTTAGGCTGGATTTGATAAGAAAGAACAAAATTTCAGAACCCTTTTTTAGTTTTAAAGATTATGCAGGGGGTCTGGGGTTGTGTGTGTGTGTGTTAAGGTTGGGTTGTTGGATTTTGTTTTTAGTGGTACAGTTTCTATTTCTTCTGCTGTACCAAGAAATTCAGTGGAATTCATGTGGGATTTTCCCCTTGGCTGGTCAATATTTTGAGAAGTTTTATCATTTGGATGGGATATGAAATAAGGAAAGGAGAAACTGGATGAATGTGGCTCCTTTTCATTGTTGAAAACAGCTTCCTCTGCCTAATCAGGTAAGTATTCTTTGTTACTACGTTTGTTAAGATACTGTTAATGAGTTTTCCTGTAGGTTCCTCATGGACTTTTTGCTGTGAATAATTAACATTTGAATGGTATGAATGGATGCCTAAATCACATGGTAGTGTCCTTGTTCCCTGGGTGAATGCCCACAATGTTTTTACCAGAAAAGGAGCCTTGGTAGCACCTGCTAAGGGCTAAAAGGAGACAGCTATATAAAGGGGAAAGGCAGCTGGAGGTATGCAAGTAAAAGCTACAAATGGAAGAGCTTTCAAAGGAGCACAATATTCTGTTTTCATTCCTAAATATTAGATATGAAATAGCGAACACTGCCTACCTACCCAAATTATTAGCTGTGTATTAGTTGTATATCACAGAATGGTGGGGGTTGGAAGGGACCTCTGGAGATCATCAAGTCCAACCTCCTTCCAGAGCAGGATCACCTAGAGCAGACCACATAGGCAGGCATCCAGGCAGGTTTTGAAAGTGTCTAGAGAAGAAGACTCCACAACCTCTCTGGTAAATCTCTACATAATTTACAAATACTTAACTTTAATTGCTCTCTCTTCAGTGCCCCTCCAAGCTCCTCTTAGCCTTGCTTCTTAAAGAGAATGGCATAGGTGAATACATAAGTTTTTCTGACACAATATGTATTTGTGTGTGAATACACTTGGAGAGGTTCCCCGAATACTACTGTGAATGAGACTCCATTGGTACATATATAGAAATGCTCAGCAGAAGAGGAAAGCAAAAAGCCATTTTACCTCATCCCCAGTCTCTGAGGCAGGATGAGCACACTGAAAGCACACTGTCACAAGTGTATTGCTAAAATCTTTTAACAACAGGCAATTCATTCATAAGGGCAGATTCTCATTTGGTGTAAACTACGTACTTCATTCATCAATCTTGCTATGCTGATTTTCACTGAGAATCATCTCTGTAATTTTCACAGTATCATCCTATATGTTTCGTGCCCACAGTGCCGTCTCACAGGACAGTCAGATATGATGACAATAGATGTGGTATAAATAGACAGAGACAGATCTCTGTAGGGATCATTTTGAAAGAGCCAGATGGCAACAACCACATTTATTTTTTTTCACAGCTTCACAAATATGCTTTGCGGTAGGGCTGAGCCTTTTCATTCCAAATGAACCCAAACAAAACCCCATGTATTTTTTTCTACATACATTTCAGTTCCTCGGGGAGACATCTGTGGGTCCAATTAGACAAAGTCCAAGCATCGTTTTACAGACTTACCATCCGGGAAATGCAATGACATAACCAGATTGCTTATAATTGTGCTTTTTTAATTGGCTTCCTGAAACATTAAAAAAAAGCCAGTGAGAAGCAGTTCCTGGTACTAGGCCCTGTGCATACCGCTGCTTTGCATGAATAAGCCTCTGGTTAATTCTGAGATCCCTTAAAACACTTTAGTCACCCTAAAAATGCAAACAACATTTCCATATTCAAATTAACATCGAAGTCACTCATTTAGTACTACTTTGGCTCCTACTTTCTTCTTTATTTTTCTTCAACTTTTCTGCCAATTTTTCCTTTCTATCTTGGTGTCACTCCTAAGTTCCTACCTTTGCCTTGATGTTTCTTGTGCATGGGAGACTGTGGCTTCTGAACAAATACAGTCCGTTTCTTTTCCCTTACTATGTCTATAACCAACTGAAAACATTTCTGTCTAGACGAGGTAACACTGGGCTATCGAGAGTGTGTGTACTTTTGGCACTAAGGAACATCCAGGCATCAGTTTAGTCAAGAGGCTCATTAACTGAGGTGCAACCATCCTCTAACCATCCTCTGTAAATTTCTAGGTGTCTAAACTTCATACCAGATATAGGACTATACATGGGCCTTTTTTACTTTTGCCAAATTTTTACTAATTATCTTTAAGAAAAGATAGGCATTTAGAACAAGCATTTTAAGTTAAATCTTTGCCTTTTTGTTTACCATTTTTTACGTTAAATAATTACTATTTATGGTGTTATAATGCAGCAGGGAGGAACTTCGTGACATTGAATTCCCACTGAAACACAGCTCTTGTTTGTTACTTAAATGGAGGAGCAAAACCTAGATACCTTTCACCTGCTCTGCCCTGATGGTTATTTACATTGACACTAAAGTGGGGCTACAGATCTAACTTTCAGAATGGAGTTTAAGGGTTACTCTCACCTAATCTCTGCTGCAGGAGCTGCCTCTCCGCTCTCCATAAAGTATCTTGAAAAGTGTCATCCCATTTGGTATGTTTGTTATGTTTGTTTCTCCCTCCTCCTTGCTGTGAGTTCACTTTCCCCTTTAATGAGGAGCTGTGCAGGCAGGCAAAGAGATGCTAAATGCAGCAAGATGACAGAGGAATCTACGTTTTGCCAAGAAGGTTTAACACTGGCAGGTTCAATCTCAGACCCTGCCTTTCTGAGGCTCAGACTGAACACAGCCAAAGGGGGACAACCTGAGCTGGGTAGAAAATACAGGCTTTAGAGTTATCTTTGAGCCAGCTGTGTCAGGTGATCACACTGTCAGATAGCTAATCTTTCAGTATGTGATACTGGCCTAAGTATGGTATGCAGCACACTGGAAAACAAAGGAAAATCCATTTCTTTTTATTTTCAAACTGTTGTCTGAATAGGAAGGCAAGCGATTTGGGCATTTTCTGTGTATTTTTATTTCTGCTTGGGGAAAGGTGAGGGCCATTTTTGCTCCAAGTCTGCCTTATATTTGAAGACGGTAAAATAAAGGAAGCAGTAAACCTCTGTAAATACAATTTTCTGGAGTACAGTGGCAATGGTACTGATTAGCGATATGTGCACTATTGTTCCGTGATACTTCTATGAAGTGAAGGCACAAACATTTTACTCCCTGGTGATCACTCACTTGAAAATAACTTTTGATAGGAATTTATGCTCAGCTGTATTCTGCCCTATTTCCTGGTATATTACACTGGCACCTTCAGCACATTTGCCTTTGTACTTTGAATGGATTGTCATCTCAGAGATGACAAATCCTTTATACAAATTTGAAGAATAACAAACTCTGTGTGGCTTTTATATTCAAATTTGTTTACAGAATGATATTTGGAAGTAACTATTTAAGTCACTTTTTTTTTTTAAATCTGATGATGCAGTCAGTAGTTTGTTCTGTGCTTGGAGGTATATTTCTTTCATTATGTTCATTATTCATGATGGTTCTGTAGTTATTCCTGTGCTATGGGAATCTGCTGCATTCATTAAATATAATTTCATAAAATTGATGGACTGTGGCTGGCACAAGTTTATCTATAACATTTTCAAAGAGAATATATCATGTAACCAACTTGTACGATAATCTTACGAGTTTTACAAAATATGCAGATTTATTATGCATTTCCTGTTTGCATTGCTCTGTCATCTCCATCACTGGAGGGAGCACATGCCTCCAAACCAAGCCTAGATGCCTAAAGACTCTTGGAGCTAATACTTAATTCTATTACCTTACTGAACAAGCTCCTGATGTGCAGTGAGCCCTCTAGGATTCCTCTCCTCTGTGACCTCATGCACAGTTTTGGAAAAATATGAAGTTTTCAGTTCTTGTAATCATTGCGTTCTAACATGATTCCTTTGGCCAGTTCTAACAAGGGAAACTTCTTAATTTCCTGTATCAAATATTTTTTATGCAATTTCAGTGTTGCATACCCATGTCTTCATGCAGGAGCAGTTTATGATTAAAGGTGCATAAACGTTACAGCATAGAGAAAAAATAAAACTTTGAGATCCCTAGGGTTTCAGTTTTCTATACACATATAGTGAAAAATTGTTGTTGCTATGATGATCTAAGAATACAGATAAGGCCAAGTCTTCGAGGAAAAGTCATATGCATTATTACAATGGCTATTATGGGGGGGGGAAGAATAAAACCCTCACCTGAAGAAAGCCTTGTGCATCCAAAGCTGGTCTGTTTGTCCTTACTGTATTTGCTCTCTAATATGTCAAATTTACATTTTTCATAAAAGCTAACTTTCTTCTTGTATTCAGCAAGTTCAATTTTCTCATAGCCACCAGCTTTTTTTTGTGGAAATTGTGACTGCACTATAATAATGAACTGAAAACTACCTAGCAAGGAGATTGTTACTATAGCAGACAATACAACTGAAACATGATGTCTTCTGCAGTGATCACTGCAAAAGTAAATCACAGATGGTGGGAAGTGCTGTGATCATCTTATTACATTAATGTGGTAGTACATTAGCTTAATGTATCGAAGGTCAGAAATTTTACATCTCAGTGGCACTAAACTGGAAATCTGCAAAATGTAATATAAACCAGTAACATGTATCATAATTGATTGTCATTAAGAAATTAATTTAGCCAAAGAGAACTACTTCTAAGCAGTAGCAAAGAGCAGAAAACTATAGAACTGTAAGTAGTTTTACAACCACCTTGTCTCAAGGCATGTTTTATTTGCCAGATGCTGCTCTTCTTGCAGACACAGTTACAATAGCTTTTACTTATGCATGTCGGTCACAGAAATTTTCCATGAAGAAATCAGAAATAAAGGATCACAGCAGATGATTGAACATTGATGGTTAGTAACTTGATATTTTGTATGAATTCTTATTCCATCCAGATTATTTTGTAGGTCAAGCTTGTATTTCCTAGAGGAATGTATACATAAATTGAGCAAGTGATGACAGGAGAATGCTACTTAGATTGGCAGGCATCATACTGGAGATTTATAACCACCACAGGAGTGTGGGTTTTCCTTCTGTTTGCCTAAAGCCTATTGCTGTTGTGATCCTACTTATTTTCCAAGTCTGGAGGAATTACAGTGTCTAGAAATACGCTCTGCATTCTGTGAGCGCACAAATTTACTTGACATTTCATAAATGCTAGAAATTGTTAGGCTGTTCTTTGGCTTTGTTAACCTGTTCACACTAACAGACATAGGAACATACAAAGCAGAGAACGGAACTTAATTAATTTGCTCTGCACTGATCTGCTAATGCACTGGAAGACAGAACAGAACTAGAAAGCCTACAACTTCAATACATTCGTGAACTGGTACTGAGGCAGCACTGACAAAAACACGCTTGGCAAAGCATTTCTTAATCCTAGGGACATTTTCTCTTAAATAGCTTAGAGAACTGAAAATCTGCAAACAAGAAATTTCTCTTTGATAGATCTTGTTTCACCTTTGATTCTATTTCTGCTTAGCACCCTTAGTCCAAGTAGGTGCTTCCTGTTTTTTCTTCTTCCAGCTAGTTCTGCTTACTAGTTGCAATAAAATGGCTTTCACTTTTCAGACAGATACTCAAGCTAAGTGTACAGGTAGACAAACTGCAGCTTTCTGAGGAAGCCACTGGAGAATTTAACTTCTTTCCCATGCAGGTTTCTTTCCAGAGTCCATTTAAAGACTTCACTGCTAGCAAACTGTATTTCAGTGAGGAAGAGATGTATACAGTTGAGATCCCACAATGACTCTCAAGTTTGTAGTGGTTTATGTGGTTTCTATCTCCTGGCACAGTATGGATGGTTTAGTCCTAAATGGAGCTTGTAATGCAACAAGACAAAACATTTGCCTTTCACTTTCAATACAGGGCTATCATCTTTCAAAATGGACAAGTCAGAAATGCTGAACTCAATGTCAGAGTGCTTCTGAGTGATTTTTGCTGTTAGCAATGTTTCTACTAAATTTCATTATTCTGACTTGGTGACCTGGCAATTAACAGAACTCTAATTCTGTCCACTGTAATTTGAAACATGATGTGGCTGTCAAAAAACCTACAGGATTGCTTTGTTTATGAAAAGTGGAGAGTTTTACACTGTAAATAGTGTGCAATGCTTTCCCAGGACTTACAACTACATCACACGTGTATTCATGTCCAATTATCATGCTGCTGTTAATTTCTGAACCAATCCTGAGGTGAACTGGAGAAGCTGAACTTCCATCTTGCTGGTCTCACCTTGTTTTGTTTTTTTTTGTCTTTTAGCAGCCAAAATGGCAACATGTAGAAACATGTTAGTGGTTAGAAACATTCTGGGAGTACAGCATAGTTACGTAGTCTAACAGTTTCCAAAACAGTATTTTGAAATAATATATACCTGATATTCATTCTCTTTCTTGTCTGTAGTTCAAAGAATGCTGTATTACTGGATATTTAATACATCACTTTTTGTGGTATAATGCTTCTTAGGAAGATCTGCAGGCAGTATAAATTCGATGGGAATATGCAAATGTCATGCAATATAACAGCCTGTGCTAGAGTGGAAGAACACAGGGCACTCTCTGTGTTTTATAACAAGATGGTTTGTTGTTTTTTTTTTAATGAGGCCATTGGGCAGAATAAAAAAAGGTGTTACTGTTTTCAGTGCAATGTATCTCTCTGGTCTTCCTATTCTCTTGTCTTTGGATGAGCTAGTTGTAATAGGACCATCAGAATGCTTTGTATTTTTCGAGCCTGCTATATTTTCACATCCATCACCCGAGAAATCATCTTTCTTTTCTTATAACAGACTTTCTAACATATCCAGAGCATTTCTCTTCCTGGCCTGTTAAACTGCCTTTTCAGATCTATTCTGTTTGTCTAATAACCGAAAGAACTTTGCCTGTCACATTTCCCAGTAACTCTCCTACAGACTGAAACACATCCTGCCTCACAACACTCCACTCATAATCCAGTGTGTAGATGTTACCACCTGCTTCCTTATTTCATCACTCATTGACAATTACATGACTCATCCATGAAAATTAGGGATGAACAATTCTCATGAAATTTGAGTTTACCCAACTTTCTAAACATTTTCTGATGTTTGCAGTTGTACTTCAAGTTTATGAGTTTTTGAGGGACTTAATTTTTTTTCTTTTAAACATCTCGATGTTCATCACCATGCAGATACCACTGCAGTTCTGAGGCATAGATTTCCAAAAACTAAGCAAGTAACATCCTTGTCCTATAAATAATGTAGCTCAGCTGCACATTGAAGAAATGTAATAGTACCTAAGAATTACCTTTTACTGTCTGCAAAAAAAACCCAACAGACAATCATTAAAAATATGTGAGCTAATTATTCATATTTATTTCCCCCAAGCAGTCAGAATTCAGGGCTTTATATGTTGTTCTAGCCAGGACTTTGATGCGTTAGTCTGGTGTCAAGGAATGTTTAATTTCTTATGGACCAGACCTGAAAGTGTCTGTGACACAGTCAGTGCCTTTTGAGCTGATGTTTCCTACTGATCTTACTGAGAAACTATTCAGTGTGTTATATGTTAATATGTTGTGGATATTCCACATAGCCCAGTTAAACCATTTCTTCACTATGTACCATGGGCTTCCCAGATAGACATTTGGATGCATTTTTAGCCATGTTGACTCTCCATTGTAGAGTTTCTACCTTACAATTTAGAAACACCTACGTAGTTGTACGCAAAGCAGCTTGGATCCAAACCATCTCATGCCCTCAGTATCACAGCAGGGATTCTTAGCCTGGTCACAAGGCCAGTTGATCAACAGTGTTCTGCTTCCAGACCCAAGCTACTACACCTGTATGGTTATGATACCAGCCTTGGATTGCCATTAACAGAGACCTGTCCCATGTTTCACTGCACAGAGTTGACATGGCCCAGCATAGTAAGCAGAATTTCTGCATTTTTTTTTTTTATTTTTTTTTACGTGAAAAGGAGCTTTTTCTTTGAGAGGAACATCTCAGGAAAACAGGGCAAATTTTTGATTAGCAAGCTCACATACTCTGCTAACATATTTAATTTAAAAGGCTACTACAGAATGAAGATACTTGTGACAGTCTACCATATAATAAAACTGTGTTTGAAGCAGACAGATGGAGCTAAATGAACCAGGAGAACCTAGAGCTCATTTTAAAAAGTCTGATGTGGCAGGAGAATAAAACAAGAACAATAGCAAACAAAAAAACCCCACACCACAATAAAAAAAAAGTAGCTTTATAAGATAACAACTATTCTGAGTGTCTGTCCCTAGTGTATTGACTATCTAAATGGCAGGTTTTAGAATCCAGGATGCAAATTATATCACCACATTCAAGATTTGAAATTAACCAGGCTGGCTCTATCCTTCTTTATTGTACCTATATGGTTTTTTAATAGTGACTGTTTTATTTGAAAGATAACCATGCTGCAGAAAGCACACATACTGTAAGAACTTTCAGAAAGTGTAAGAGCAAGCACTTTCTCTCTGAAGGAGAATGAGCACAGGGGCGCCCAGATGAATATGTGCAGCTTGTAGAGAAAAGCACAAACTCCTCTCAGCAGTTTCTGAGGAACAAGGAAGTTAACAAGAAAGAGAAAAATTGACATAAACAGACTGTCTTACTCATACAAATGCTGAATACCAGCAATTAAAACATTTAAAAGATGGCACTGCATGTTAATGCTTCTTCAAAGACAGTCTCTGTGCTTTTCTAGTCTCATGTAATATGCTTCATCTCAGGGGAGCTGAGAAGTTTGAAGGGAGGTCTTCAAAATACTGTTCCTCCTTCTGCAATGAATCATTCCTTCCAGAGATAGTTAACTAACACCATCTATTTGCCATAAACCAAATGATAGCCTAAACTTGATTGTAGTAGCAATATGCTTTTCTGTAGCATCATTTCAAAATAGAGAACCTGAGGATATGTTTATTTATTACTTAGTGAACAAATATATTCTCAGCAGATGACAACTGAGGATAACATCCTGCTGTAGTGGCAGTTTTTCATGGTATAGTTTTTTTCCCCTTTCCTTCATACTCGCCTTCTTGGATTTTCTGTTTGTTACTGGTTTCTGATGCTTGCATCAACACTAATCAAACAGGCTATGGTTTTAAAGCTACATTCTTAGTTGTGCTTGGGTTGAATGTGTGAAAAAACTACCTTTCCATCCAGAGACACCACTGTTACATTGCAGTCTAAAGCGAAGTCTAATAATTTAGACACTGGTAAAACAGCCACTTGCACATCGAAAGCTGCAAGTGTAATTTGCATGCTGATGCAATACACTACTAATGTAAGTACGGTCTAAAACCTCTATAGCGGTGTCTTGGGCAAAGATGAGGGAAACGAGGAGGTATATGTGGGAAAAGAGACATCATTTATAGTATCATGACATTTTGTCTGGCAGGCATGCTTAAGGAGTGATGGTGTAAGTGTCACTAACTTCAGGGTATACTTTAAAAGAGTATCTTTTTCAGGGGAATTATTATAACTGTATTTCCACAATATAGCACTCACAAGTCACCTGTAAATATATGTATTTATATATATATTTTAAGAATAAATAAATAGCCTGTATTTCAGAAGTAATGGAGTTCTGACTCTGGACAAGTGATATAAGGTTATATTTACCTCAGAATTCCTTAATAGTCTTCTCTGCTTCTGTCTCCGTACTGTGCTTCTCCGTGGCCTGTATGGTCCCCACTCTGAAGCGTCAAATCCCTGTTTCCTCTAGACTGATATCCCTCCTGCTCTCACAGTGATCTGAGGAACTTACTTTCAGGAACTGACACTTTGAGGAGAGCATGCTGGGAACGTGTATTAACTAAGGTGAGTTAGTCTCATAGTGTAGCCAATGTAACAAGAAAGTACCAAGATGCAAGGTGGGTGTTTGATACACGTTATGAATAGCTTGATTTTCATTTCATGTTGGTCTTAAACAAAAGCCTTTTAAAGTCAGTAGGTCAAATTTCAATATCATCCCTTTTCATTCTCAAAAGTAATTCTCATACCAGGAAACTGATAGCCATACCTCAGAGCCACTTTCTTGTACCTGTGTTCACGTACTGGCCTTGGGCCTAAATGACCTATTCAATAATTTAGAGCAGACTGGAACATTTTTATGGGCCCTTTTAGCAGTTTTCCAGCTGCTTTGAGCAGCCACAACTGCATCAAGCAGCCAAAGTAAGTCCTGGAACCTGAAACAAATGCACGTAGATTACTATTACTATTCTTTAAGCCAAGAGTAAATCTATTTTTGTACATATTCATTTCTGTGATGTAAGCAAGCTTAGGGCAAAGCCCTTGATGAGAATTTTGGTAGTGCATAACTTTTTTAATCACTTTAGTTCCTGGCCTTATGAAGCCAAGCCATTCATAGGCACTGTGTTTTGTCTCTTTTAAGACTGTATTTCTCAATTAGTTGATCCTATTTTCATTGCCTTTTAAGGGTAAGTCTTCATTTCTTCGTAACCATCTGCACCAAATGATAAGATATAGGCCCTGGGGCTCGCTCTTTAGCGGCACTCATTGACATCCAAATTTAGTTTTGAACTCTTCCATGGGAACGTATGGCTGAGAGCTGCAGTGTATTTAATAAATCCTTTATGAAACACTGCATGAAGTAGAAAGCTGATGAATACAGACTGATTATTAGTCAAGCTTGAGACATATGTTTTAGGACCACTGTCATGACTTGGTGTGGAATGTTTAACTTTCCACAATACTTTATGTAGAGTGACCAGTTACATCACTGACCTGGGCAAGGCTGACATGGCTATCCTGAATTTTTGTCAGATTGCTTGTTATGTGGGCGAGCAACACATCCTGTATCATTTACTAATACTTTCTACTCTTAGTTGTTGACTCTGGCTATCTAAAAGAAATTGAAATTTAAAAACTTGAATTCTACTTCAATCAAATACTACATAGAAGACAATTGAGACTTTCTTCTGCAATCTTCCTTCTTTCATCTGTACCACGCTTTACTTCTTTCCATTCACTTATACGGGATGTGTACAACTGAAAATTAAGCAAGCCAAATAAACTATATCTGAATCCCAATGTGGGAATTTTGTAAGCTGCCTAATGGGCCTGGCAACTAATCTGTCTTGATAGGAGACAACTAACGTTTAACATTTTCATTCATGAAGAGTAGCCACTTAGACTACTTAGTAGGTACCTTAAATTTTCGCATGCTATTTATTTTTCATTTATGTGTGTTCTTAAGCATCTCTCTCTGTCTGTTTGTTGGCTGATAAATCTAGCTGTTATAGTCTTAGTGTAGACATCATTTATACCTAGAAAAGCATATCTGAAAATACATTACCTTTAAATAGTGGGATCCATCACATCTGAGCTCCCATGTCTGATAGCCAAAAACCTCCATTTCATTTCAGAAGAAAAATTGCTTCTGTCAAGGTAAACAGAATGCATTATCCCCCTTTAATAACCATTTTTAAGCATGCTTCTGTATTACTTTTTTTCACAGCTGTATTGCAATAAGCCTTAGAGTAATTGCCAGTTCTTCTGTCTAATAGGTTCATTATTCTTTTTCCATAATTGCAGCCATTAAATGTCCAATTGTTAAATTTCCACTCCTACATTTACTTAGTGTTACATTTTATAATGGGGTATGTCATTACAGCACCCCAGTGGCTACAGCTGTTGTTCAAAGTGTTCCTAAAAGTCAGTGAGATCTGTTTGAGATATGTCTGTATTCTTCATTTTTCACAGGTTCTCTCCACTGCATTATATGTGTCATCTTTTTTTAGGTTTTTCAAAGGTATCTGCATTTAGGTACCCTTTACTGAAAGTTTAAGAACCTGACCTATTCATGAAGACATAAAGCTGTGACTTTAATATTTCTAAAGCACCACTTTTTAACTTTTATGGAATGATTCATATATAACGAGGTGATGGAGCAAAGATTTAACTAAGGGAAATTAACACTTATGGTTTAATAGCTTTTTGAGAGCACTGATTTATCTTTTGTCATGTTAAATTTGTTGGGCTTTTTCTTTGTTGTAAAAGAAGCCTAGCTCCTAGTGTTAGCTACAATCATGGTAATAAGACAATTTTTTTTAATGTCCGTTGCTTCATTACTTGACATTTCTAGATAATAAGTATGCTAGGGTTTACTTCTTACTTGTGTGCAAGAGACTTGTTGATTTAAAATGTTACATTTGGGCAGGATACGTAAGCTTTATTTAAAACAATTAGCACTGTCTATAATCATTAGTAATCCTCTTTCATGAGATATCATGATCTATATAGTTTGTGTGCGCTATCTGGTCTCAATCAGTCTTTTTATAATGACACTGAAAAATTGTTTTGAGACACCTGTCCTAACCTTTGAATTAGTTTATGTTGCTGACAAGCATGGAATAGCTATTTTGGAAACTGCTGGTACCAACAATTGTCAGCCTCAATCAATTTCCTGAGAAAGTTGATACTCCACACCCAATAACCCTATTTGTGAGGTTATCCAGCCTCTTTTCAGGATATAACTTCATGTCACTTTAAAACTCTCACAGGCAGTATGTCATTTTTATTACTTAGATTTCACACTCCTCCATAAGGGGTTGATTAAAACTGCATTTGAAATATATATCACACACTTTTTTATATATACCACATTTTCATAACATCATTATCAAGCTATAATTTTTTTCAGTGATCAACCTAAAATTGCAGCATTTCTAATCAGTACATGCAGTATTTCATATCTTCTACCTCATACATTATAAGAAAAATAATATGGTATGTTGATAAATATATTTGATATACAGAAAATAGAGATTTTTAAGTGCTTTTAAAGAGAAACAGTTTTCTAATCAGATTCCTTCTCATATTGTAGAACATATACCGAAGATAGAAACAGGAAAAAAAGAGGTCAAACAAAAAATATTTAAATTAGCTTGTTTTTTTTTCCTGTATGGAGGTACACTTTCCACAGAGGAAGGCAAAAAAAACCTCTCATGATCTCTACTTCTAGACTGCAATTCAAATCTACATCATTATCAAAGTAGAACGTTGTTACCACATTATGTCTGTGTACATGACATTTATCTGCTTGTTATAATCATGTTTTCAGTGCTGAGGTACTGGGTAATTAATTCTTTCCGTGTCTGGCACTAGATTACAATTATACTAGATATGCCAAGGTGTTGACGATGTCGTTCAGATGTTCTGTCCTCTTGTGGGGGAGTTCTTTTTGAGCAAAGCAGATGTAACAAATGTCTACTGTAAATGTCAGTTTTATAGTTACAGAACTGGCTTTGCTTTCCAGGATCCCTGCATTATAAAACTCAAGGAGATACAAAAGCAGAGAGAAAAAAATCCACCAGCTAGTGAACTGAAAGAAAAAATAAATAAATTACAGTGTAATTAGTGTTAACGTAAGCAAATAGCAGAAAATATGTGTTTCATTAATTTTACTGTGTTTTCAGCTTCTTCGACCATTGCGTAGAAGAAAAATTAAACATATTCTTTATTCACAATCCAAGCCAAAACAGAGTTTCAGTCAGTTGATTATTAGATTGAAATACCTGAAATTCACAATCAGATGTGCAATTCACATATAAACCATAAGTCCTTCTGCAAGCCATATAGCTTAGTTAATAAATATAGTTTGTATTTCACAGAGGCTAGAAATAATTCCCGTTTACGTTTTTCATCACCGTATTACAAGTATCAACGTCTTCTCTCTTATATCCACAAACCATCTTGGCTACAACAGCACTATTGTGCATATATCATCTGTTCAGTAGTTTGATTGATTCTTTCAGTGATCTTTCAATGTTTGAGCCAATGCCAATCAACATTAACTGAGAAACTTCTTATCTATGACTGGTTGGAGAATATGTAGTTTCAAAGATATATGAGAGGTCTAAAATTGCTGTATTTTATTTGGCAGTGTGAATGAGTAAACCAAATTGCTAAAATAGGTTTTAGTGTACTTTTAATGCAGGCAGCTGATGTTAGATAATGCTGAAGGAGAAACTTATTAAGGTGGAAGGATGTTGGCGACAAATTTGTTTCATAGGTGTAGATTGCAAGGTGGCATTTTGAGTTCAGAGCGGTGAAAATTTACTGAACAGAAAACCTGCCTAAATTACTAATTTGGAGACTTACCTAAAAAGAAGATTCAGGACATGGTGTCCAGAGAGATGAAGAACAGAGATACCACAGCAGGATCTGATTTAGCTGCAGGACCAGCCAAGGCTACTAAGCAAGATAGGCTGAAAATGCTCCATGGTCATTGAAAGACCGTGGGCTTTATCGCAGCCGGTAGTGAGAGAATAGAGACAGTGAAGTGCACACAACATTATTTTTGAGCACAAACCAGAACATTTTAACATGCTGTTAAATTAAAGAGAACATGGTTTCAGAAGTGCTTTACAAAATCTTTGTGAGTTATATTTGTCATGTAAACTGGATGAGTGGACATCTTCCCATGGAAATTTCTGGAAAAGGCTGATTAAATTACAAATGTTCCTGAAGGGACATTGCTAAGTCTAGTGGATAAGGAGTTCAGCTATGGTTCTGGCTGTCTGGAGAGGTTTCTAGAAATAGTAGCTACCTCACCAGGATATATCTGGGAATTCTCAAGTGCAATGCCTTCACTCTGAGGTTGATGAAGTGATTAAGTAAAGCTCATGAGATTATTTTAAATTACATTAATGACCAAAGCCCACTAAGGAAAAGGAGACATTTTTTTCTCCCAGTGTGCATAAAGTTTCATAAAATAGATATAGATTAAATAACTTGGTACAGAAAGCCTTCATTGTTGTGTTCATTAATGGTGTAGTATTAACTGCAGTCACTTGATCAATATGTTTGGATTTTTTGCAAGTGTAATCCATTCTGGAAAACCCAACCTTTTTATATTGGTTTTTCTTTTGCTATGTTTCTTGGTCAAACACCCTCACAAGTGACAGGGAATGGAATTGTAATAAAAATCTGGAGCAAAGCAAAAAAAAAAACCACGAAGTGAGAATATAGTTCCTGATCAAGAAAGCTAGGTGCAGCCATATCTGACTCTACTTAAAGGTCAAAATTTGAGGCTTCTTTTCTCCAAACATCCACCCCAGAAATGTGCTGCTTCTTCACTGAAAGCCCAGAAAGCTATCTAGCTGTTAAAAGTTTTACTCTGGTTGATGTCCTTTAAGAATAGAAAACTTCCCATGTTATCCATCACGTGATCACTACAAATGACCCAAAAAAAGGGATAGCACTTTCCCAATCCTGTGCGGAATTACCTACTTTTGGTGGTGGATTGTTCGGTTGGTTGGTTTTTTAACTCTCAACAGAGTTAGATGTATGCTGAACTCGGCAGTGCTATCGAGAAGAGGCTGAACACCCTGAAACATCTCCTGGCTGGATGTGCATCCCGTTAATCTGCCCGTGCTCTTCAGGCTTTTCCTAATACCTGTAAGAAGTGGTAGATAGGTTTACGAGGTTGGGAGATTAGTTTGTAGCATAATCGGAAAAGTGTGGTAAGGCTTATGTGCAGTTATTTTCACATGTGAATTAAAAGAGTTCCCATTTCAGGCTTGAGTGTACAGTTAGTATGTCAAATTTCACTGAAACAATAGGACCATTCACAAGCTAAATGTGAAGGCAAAGTGCTGCCTACGTTGAGGACCAGAGCGCTGCGTCTTTGGGGTTTGAGTCCTGCATGGGGATTTTGAGTATCACAGTCCTTAAAATGCACTAGAAAAATTTTCTAGGGTAGGCTGTGTTCTGGCCAAGCTCAGCAAAAGTATAAAGGCTTTTAGTCTGTGGAAAAAGCTTCTCCTTGACTTTGTGGAAGAGGTAAACAATGCTTACTTTCCTACAAGCTAGGGCTGAAGTCAGTATTGAAAGGCAGAGATGAGTCTACTTTCATGAGGGCAAATGAAGATACACACAGTAGTGGCCTGGGAACGTGCTTCTATGACACAGTTTCCTAACACCATTTTTTAAGGCTTTAAGAGCTAAAGAACCCTGAAAAAGTTGGTTATACTTTAGCGTGCTGCTGAGGAGCGGGAAAGGAGTGCCTGTGTACATAGGCATTATGTTACTCAGATGGTAAAGTTGTGTAACAAGGTTTACTTGTTAATACAGCTGAATTATGTATCTGTGCACTTAATAGGACCTTTCTGCTTTCTTACAATCAACTACATTCTAGCTATAAAATCATTAGTAATGGAGACAGAAAAGACAGAAGAAATGTAGTTTAACTTTCAGTTGCTGACTTAAGGCTCTTGTTCACATTGTATTCATTGCAAATGAGGCCAATCCTTGCATCTTCTAGACTGGTAGTTGGGAAAAAAAAAAACAACATCCCCTGTAGCTTGGGAGTTGAATGAGTGTGATATGGTATCACTGGTGTAGACTGTGGAATCCAAGCAGAACTGCTCTTTTTTATATTGAAGTCATCCCAAAATCATTATTACAGCAACTTACTGTGACTGTGCTTTCACTCCTGCTACGGTATCTTTTTCTTTTGTCCCAACAGCATACCAATGTATCAGCTTGAGCTTGGAGTAATAACAATGACATTTTAGATATTAAAGAAGGTCATAAACTAGCAGTTTTATGTATTCAATATTCTGCTGCTTTTGTTGGCTTGCAGTCATTCAGAAGCACTGGTCACTAAATAAGATAAAGTTCATATTTATTGCTATGTGTGATCTAAAAGCAATCACTCATAACAAGAATTTCAAGACCTTCTGCAGATGAAAATGTTTTTGTGATGGAAGCTGGCAAGGCCAATCCGTTATCATGAGGCATGGAGAAGAAAGGCCAGTGTTCTTGACTGTTTAGTGAATGCACTTATTTTCTTTTTGCAATTTTGATTATGGCAAATTGTTTGACCTAGAAGAGACATCTTCTCAAGGCTGGGATCACACTGTTTTGCTAGTATAATTCCATCACAGTCAACAATGGATATAAGTGGAAAAATGAGGCAGAAAGGTGCAACAGTAGAGGATGGTATGTTTTCAGGTCAGTAATCAGTGTCTATTTAAAATAAAATAGAAATTTATGAAATGAGATGCTTTGACTCCATTTTATTAAGGTGAAGTGAAGTTTTATTACCAGTGTTATGATCAAATGAAGGAAAATAGGGGTAGTGAGAGCTAACCAAGCAGCTAAAAATCTGTTATATTAAACTAACAGTTCTTGACATTCTGTAAAGTCATTGAGGTGTGATTTTTCATCCAAAGCTAAAAGGTTTCTGTGATACTATTAGTTAAGTCAAAAAAGCAAAATGGAAGTCCTGTATATTGTATATATCTCCACTGCAGGAGACATACATGTCTGATTTTCTCTAGGACAATGTAAAAGAATAAAAATGCAAATTTTCTAATCTAAATTCTGGAGAATAAATAGCAAAATAATAGCAAAACCAGCAAAAACTACTTTACAATAGTAACTTCTACAAACAGAAGCATTGTTTGTTCCATTACCTTACCAAATCACTAGGCTAGCATTTAACTGAGTGTACATATTCTTACTTTCTTTTTAAAATTGATTTTATTTTTTGTTAGATTTTTAATGTAATGAAAATATCATGCTTAGGGTCATTTTTTTCTTGATTATTTTTCTGTTAGTAAAGATTATTTTACTACGTAAACTAGTATGTGAAGGAGCATCAGCCATTCCTTTATACTTACGCAGCCCAGTACTCACATGTAGTTACACTGGGCCTAATTTAACAGTACTGGAGGAGGAAAACAGGCACAGGTTGATCTTACGAACTTCGAAAGACATGAGCTGCTTGCTCATGTCTGTAGTTCCACCTAAGTTAAAATGAATTATTATGCAAGTAAGACCACATGTGTACATGCTGTCAGGTTCCAGTTAATAAATGGACGTACTCCTCTGTTATTTTCATGAACTATACAAAAAAAAGATGTTTATGTGTACACTTCTTTAAGTAAGGTTTTCTGTGAGATAAGAAAAATAACATTATTTAATCTGGCTTACTGTGAATCAAAGTGCAAATACAGTGTTTCACTTTCTGAATTTCTGAACTGTTTTAACTACGTTATGAATTTATCTCCATATGGATGTTGACATGCATTGGAACAGAGGTTATTAGTCATCTGAGTATGTACTGTCCTGTTTTTTGATGGGAGCTTGATTCTAATTTACATGAAGTCTTGGACATCTGTTGAGCAATGAAAAGTCGTCTTTAAAAAGATCTGCTTAGCTGAGATTCACATGGTCAAAAACAGGTACAGTTACCTAAGTGCAAATTAGAATTAGACCCAGTACTATAAAGTACTTTTACTTTAGATCCTGGCATTGCAGGTGTAAATGCGTATGCGTGTTATAAAAGACTGAGCAATATAAACTTGTATTTTACGTGCCATGTATGTACACACGTACATACGCACATACATACAGGACTGAGCTTTCTGCAAACATGAGCGCCTTTCAGAATTTAATCAGCATAGTTACACAAGGGTTATGATAATCCTCAGCAGCTTTGCCAGCTCACTTTTACAGTACTCCACAAGCCTGTGACTCAAACACACTCACAAGCAGCCTGGATATAATTCTTGCCTCATATGGCCTTTTTATCACCAGTGGTGTGGCTTCTTGAGAGGTGCTGAGGGAAGTTGGACTACTCTAGAGCTGAATCTAGTCTTTAGTCTTAGTTTTATCTGGATGTGCAAGGAGAGTAAGAAGATATGATAAAAAGAGATCTGCCTTGCTGTGTCACATTCAGGCTTAATAGTAGTTCAGGCTGCTGCAAGCCAGCTCAGGGAATCTAGGGGAAATACTGCTGTACCCTTTTTGTCAAATCCCTGGACTGATTTCTTTTTGAGTAGTCCTACAGTCAGAGGTGGCTGAGCATAAAGTGGAAATCACTGCCTTGAAATAGGGAAGACTTAGTAAAATAAAGTTATTTTATTCAGTCACTGCTTGCCAAGATAATCCTTTAAAATATGAAATTTTAATTTTTATTTTACTTACGCTTTTTAGAACAAGGTGAAGGCTTCTTTGGTTTGAGACTATGACAAATTCTACTGTTTCACCATCTGTTTTTAAAAAAGTTGTTTCTGACTGATTTATGAATTGCAAATCAACTCAATCTTTTTTATTCTCTGTTTCATTTTTGAGATATATTGATAGTAATGAGTCATATGAAAAAGAACTCGCATATGTAAGTGGTTACTGGAATTGTTATAATACATTCAGCAATGATTTGCCACAGCATTGGATAGAAATGTATTTATGGAAAAGATATGTTAGGTCTCTGAGTGGGAGCACAGTTTGAATAGACAGTAAAGCAGCTCTTACCGTGTTTATCCCATCTTTTCTTCCAGACTTTTGGGAAGTCTGCTATAACTAATTTGTAGAACACTTAAAATGATTGTAAAAATTACATTTAAAAAAAGATTGACTTTTTTTTTTTCCTTTTTTTCAATTTTTTCGACACTCTGAATTTAACAGACTGGCATCTGAGATTTACTGATGGAACCCATTTAAGCTACAAGAAGAAAATACCAGTTCACATTGTCTCTTTGGTTACATCAGCTCAGTGAAGTTAACCAATAGGAAAATGTTGAACCTGAAAACATACATAGCCATGATCTCATAGCATTAGTTTGTTACTGATCACGCTATCTGAAGGCCAAATGGTGTCTGTTTGACTCCTACAACTTCTTCCTACATCTTCTCGCTTTAAGTCTGATGTAAGCAAATGACAAACTGCAGACATTCAAATGGAGCCCTTAAGTCAAAGACATTGCTCGCTTAACCTGTTTAAACTCTGTATGAAGTACACTGCTTAATTGAAGTAATAGTGAGAACAAAATCAAGCTCTACCGGGGTGGTTTTCCAGTGTTTCTTAGGCTGTAAAGCCTAAGAATATGCTTTTCTCAAATTTTAACAAGGATTCCTTGTCGTGTGCAATGGGCATAATCCAGAGGAGTGTGTTGTCTGCTAATTTGCCATTATACATTCCCATCTGAAAGCAGACAGGGAGTGAACATTTGACCTAGTCTAAAATCAATGTAAATAATCAGTTGCTGACAACATTTAACATATATTTTAGGACAAATGAAGTAACTAAGTGTGGCTCTGCCTTGTACTTTTGCAGAAAGGTATTTATTTTAAGAATCCAAAATAAATTGAAATTACTGCATACTTCTGACAATCCCAAATCCTAAACTTTCCAAAATTTGATTCCATTTTATCTTCTTTTTTGACTTCAGGAATGATATTGTAGAAGCTGTTTTAGTCTACTATTTTGTTTTCATGTTTAATAGGCTTTTTTAAATCAGTTCAAAATCTTCAGGAATGCATAGAAACTATTTTCACAATAATTCTGGTTTGTGTATATTGGTAATTATGACAGCAAGCACTTGTGACTGTATAGCAATGGATGACAAAAGAACAGCCTGTGCTTTCTGTTTAAGTTACCATTGAGAACAGAGGCACTGTCACAGCTTTAAGCAACAAAAGTCACGTCCACACTACTGAGATTCCAATTAGCCAACTTTGAACACAGTCCATTTGTCAGATTTTAGGTAGCGAGCATTGCTGTTAGCTGGAAGCAAGAGACACTTCTCTACAGGGAAAGCTATTACTGGCATAACACGTGGAAATATTCAATTGTTCTCTACAAGCTATAGCTTTTGTTTCATCAGCAAGTATGGCAGAAAACCTGGCTAAGCTTCCTGCCTAACAATTGTAGCACAGCTTTCTTTCATCTCATTTTGATACCTTCATCAGAGATGGGTAGCAGTCTGTGGATGTGGACACCACCAATTTGATATAACTCAATGAAATCTCTTAAACAGATTAAAGGACTCTGATAAGTTACACCTTTAAAATTTTTCTTGATGCATTGTATGACTACCCCAGGGCACAATATGCATATTAATAATAATACATAAGGTAATGCAGATCAGTCTGCCAAGACATACAATTTCTATTCTTTATCTCTGTTTTGTTTCCACTTCTTTTCTCTGCCAACAGTGGTTCTTGAATGCCAGAAACATATTACCTAGTGTTTCTCTCTGTTTAGTTTTTTTCAGAAAAATGCCCACCAGTAAGCTGTGTGAGCTTCTACAGAGCTACAATTGACACTGGCTATTTAAAAAAAAACACAGTATAGATTTTTTAAAATGCAATAAATACGTATGGACTGCAGTTCAGTCAATTACTTAAACATATACCTTCTTATAGTCTGATTTAGGTTTTTTGAAAACAGATTCAGACAGTATTTTTGGAACAACATACTGCGGTAGAAACAATGAAAATCCTGGGAAGGGATTTCTTTCATAGGAAAAAAAAAAGGATTAATGTGCATTAATTAAAAGGGCAGTATCTTTGTCTTGTTTAACCGTTTTAATTCTCTGATCCTCCATTTAGGTCCTGCATCAGTTACTTAAGTCATTGCTTCGTCTATAGAAGGCCAAATCTTGAAAGCAGGGAATACTTGCAAATGCTTTACTCTCCATGAGAGAGGCCCAACAGGCTGCACCCTATTACCCCACTAAAATGACAGTGATACCAAATATTTGCATACTCATGTAGACTCCATTCTTTCTCTTCTGAAAATCACTGTGGCAAAAACTGTGCTCTGTTGTCATGTATCAGCTGTGGCCAATCTCTCTGCTTAGCAACTTGCGCTGCTTTGTTAGGGAGCCTGTTAACCTTTGTAACCTATTTACATTGTCAGTTCCTCAGACCTTGTCCCCTGTTTTGTTTAGAAAGCACCTGACACACATAGGGTGCAATAATTAAAGACATCATGGGTATCAAAATACATGTCATGCACCAGTTGACCTCCATCTCACTTATAAGGCAGCATCACTTACGGCAGAAGGAAAGGAGTACAATGCATAGATTTAAAATTCTATTTCTCATTTATTTGGTAGGATATTCTTTATTTCAAGTTGAAGTAGGTGAGCTCACCTGATATGAATATGAACTTCATTCTTTTCCAGTGAAAGTACCATTTGCAGCTTTTGCCTGAAATGAGCGGAGTGTTTCACAAGCTAAATGTGTAATTCTATATGTAGGAATTCCAGCAGATTTTACTTCCACTGGCACAGGATTCTTGTTAATGGTATGAATTGTAAATCCAGATAAATAACATATTTTGAAAATAGGAAATCTCCTAAAGAAGGATGGAGTTCAGGGAAATTCTCAGTGAAGTCTAAAAGGCAGGATCATTACTATGAATACAGCTGTAGGGGTCACCTAAGAGAGGAGCCCTGATCTTTCTATGATTCCCGGTAATCTAACTTAATCTAATCCAATCTTGTCATACATGTGATCAGGACGCTCCTTTTTTCCATTAGTAACTTCCCCCCCTCTCTAGTGTGCTGCTCAAACAAGAACAGAACTAAATATTCCATTTGTCCCTTAGCAGTAGCAGGCAGTGATTATTCATTAAGTCTGAGAGACACCTTTAATAGCAGTTTTGCCTAACGTGATCATCTTTCACTGCCTTCTGGAAAGGTTTATGAAGAGATCCTATTTTTCAAACTCCATACTCCAAATTGAACGTGGAGTCTAGTTTCTGATATGGTTAAGTGAGATAGAAAGTTAGATGGAAGTTAGATAACAATCTGTCATATGCTCAGAAAATTCATTAAGATGACATCTATTTCCTGGCTTTCATCGAGTTTCTCAAGGAAGTGCTGCTGCTGCTGACAAAGAGGGTTTCATTAACTCCCAGTAGTCACCTACCTTGGCCATTGGAGTTAGGAAGCCTCTTCTAATATTTTGGTTATGTTCACTTTTTTTTTTACCTTCATTTTGTAACTCATTATTATGATCCATTGTATAACTGAAAAAAATATACTTCCTCATTAAATATTTGTAGATGTCATAATGTTCCCTATAGTCGTCCCTTAGCAACCATAATTTATTTTAATCCTTTTTCAAAAGTGTCCTCTCTAATCTACACATAATCTCTCAGGTATTTTTCTGAATTGTGAACTAAACATAGTTCACCTTTTCAGTATTAGAGTGCGAAAAACTATGTACAGAATTCTATGTGCAGTCTAATCAAAGCCACAAGGAGAAAGATGATCACCTCATTGGGCTGTGATGCAATATTTCTACAACTCAGAGTCAGTTGCTGTTTTGGCTGCTTCAGCTCTTCACTGTAAGCTTTAATTTGCCATGCTTGGCTGTCTTGTTGGACTTTCCAGTATGTCCTTTCTATAGAATTGCAGTGCTTAAAAGCATAATAAAGCATGACTTTGATTTCTGGAAGAATAATTTAATTCTTATTATTTTTTACTCTTATTTCTAACATTTAACGAGTTTTTTGTATGATTTCTCTCTTTGATTAGAATATAAAAGTGCCCAATTTATTATGAAATGATATGCTGATACAGGAAGCATATGAAATATGTATTTTCTACTACATTGTTATAGATAAAGTGTGCTAGCCTCCTGTTCATAGCAATTTTTGCTTGCATACTGTTGCCAGGCGTGATCATATCCAAGATAATTTAAATACATTTTTAATAAGATTTTCTGAGAGGTGTTTTGCTAAGTCTGTTGGTACATCAAACTGAAGACACAGCAAGCGGAATCCCACAAAAATCTTTCCTATGTCCGGTTGTGTAAGTGTTTCGCTGTTGACTGAGATTGTGAAACAATGTAAAAAGAAAAAGGACGGTCTGCAAAGGAAAGATTAGACCTGAAAATGGTGATGATAAATTGGAAAAACATTCTGAAATCAGTAAGGTGACATCTGATACAGATAGATCTATAGATGGAAACACCAATACACTGTGAATTGATTAGCTATGCAAAAAAAAAGAAATTATAAATAAATTATCTGGCCATAAATTGAATAGGAGTCACTGCACAAATATGATGCTGGATAACAAAAGCAAATACCATTTTGAAGTGTGGAACAGGAAAGTGATCTAATTATGCCACGATTTTCAGTGCCGCTGGGGCTCTCCAGGACCACTGTACTCCATTTGCAACCTCACACTTACAAACATGTCAACAATTCTGAGAAAGCTGAGAGAAAGCCAGCAAGAACAATACTGGGTTTAGAAATGAAAGTTTGATAGAATTGATTGCAGCATAAGGGAAGTGAATGTAATAATCACCTGTGAGAAATGTTGTAATGAAGAGGACAGTCGTATGGGCTTTTTTATTTCCCTGTGTCTATTGACAATAAAAAGGAAGAAATGGGTCTATCTGAAACGCATAGTGTTGTTCTGACATTAGGAAAACCTTTCAATTTACAGGACAAAAGCTTGGGAGCAGGCTACCTCTGGAAGTTTTGCAAACTTTCCCCAGAGGATTCCAGGAAAAGGAAAATAGGCTAACTATTCCCAATTCTGTCTCAGAGCAAGGAGAACTCCTCCTAAGGCCTTGTCTAACTCCATATTTCTCTAGGCACAGTGCTGTTTCCACCTCTCAGAATTGAAGCAATACAATCTGTCAGGGAGGTCCTGACTTGGTACAGACTCCTTATTTTATGCCCCAGAAAGGCTGAGGACCCTTCTTGCAGATGTTGGTGTAGTTTGTTGTAGAAATACAGTGAAGTCAAATTTCATTGATAACAGTTCATAGAAACATTTTGGGTTCAGTAAACTTTGGCTTAAGTGAAGACAGAGATCTGGGAAAAACATGCCTGCCCCGAAGAGAGTCTGTCCTAGGAAATGATAGTTTCCTTTGCTACTTAACTGTACATACCACATTTTCTTATTTCTCTTTTTTACAGATCAAACTTAAAAACAAACCAAAACCACTCTGCAGGCAGCTCAGTCATTTTTTTGAATCGTTAGTAAGGTAGTCCTCCTGATCTAATTTCTCATTAATGTTTTTTTTTTTTTCTAGATATCTTAACATATTCTTTCATTCACTGTTTCTTCTTTAACTTAAATTACCTCAGTGCACATTCCGTTGCTCTTATCTTTGTCAGGCTCTGCTCATTTATATATAATTCTCTCAATTTCCAGAATATTCTCCCTGCCCTCCATTCTTAGAGCAGACATTTGGGAATCCGTACTGTCTGCCTGGCATGTTCCTTTCTTTATTAGCAGGTTTATATTGTAGTCTGATACCTTTCAGAAGTCTGAGGGATTCTTGCATTTTTGTGTCAGAAAGCACCCTTGAACTTCAAAATCTACTGCTCTGTGAATCCATTCTTTATCATGCACTAAAGGACTAATGGGCACTGCCAGGGAGCATCCCTATTATTTAAAATCAGTTCAAAGTATGAAAAGTTGTCGTAATGAAAGTCAGAGCTATGATGAACATTCTTTGTCTAGAATCTTTACTTTTATGACTCGTGAAATTGTCTTTTGTATAATACAATTTTCAGATTTAGAGTTAAACTCCAGGAGGCAAATATTTTAATTATTTTTGCCACCTTGCAAACAGAAAGGATCTACATCCAGGCCCTATATATAGCCTTCCATATATATTCAGGAAATATAACCGAGCCCTAGAAAATATTACTTTTGTATAGAGAAGGTCCGGAGAGAGATGTTCCAAAACCATGCTGCAGCTCATTTAGATGTCACTATTTTGTTGACATGGGTAATAGGATTCACGATAGAGCAGTATGAGGAAATAGTCCTCAGCCAGCTACCAAACAGGGAAACTGTGAACCCCTCATTTGTGTTTTTCACACTCTGTTTCTCAAATGAACAGAAATCAGAAACCAAATGGAGAACCAACCTTTGTCATTAACTTGCACTACTCAGCCAAAAGTGTTTGGCCGGCTTGAAGTGTTTATGTGTGTGGTTACTATAACCTTCACTGGGTCTCTCCAGTAGTATTACAGACTTTACCTGAATTCTTCTGTGGCCACCTCTCAACAATATTGGACTGTCTCTCAGCCATTACATTTGTCAATCCACACACCATTCCCATGAACCCACTGTAACTGCTTTCTAAATAGGAAAATTGAGCACCAGGTAAATATCATACTTAAAGTCATAAAGGTTTGTGGCATATCCTAGGTATATAAGAACCCTAACTGACAGTCACAAAGTGATGACATATCCCAAAAGTTTTGTTGCTTCAGATTATTCAGAGTGGAATAGCTGAAGATGGAATTGAAATAACTTCTAAATAAAAAATAAATAAATAAATAAATTGATGTGGCCCTTGTTGGTCCTACTTCTGTCCCCACATGGCGTCTACTGATAATTGTAGTGAAACTGAAAAACTAAGTATGACAAAATCAATACATTCTGAATGTCCTTAACTTTATTTTGAAATACCACCTTTTTGACACCTGCAGTCCTTTAATGAAGCAATGTCAGTCAGTTCCGCAGAAAACAGGACATAGCAGTCAATAATAAAACCTGGAATTTGTTGGGACTGTAGATGTAGAAGCTCATGACTGGGCGGTTTAGAGAGTAAAATTTTTACTTTTCCTAGTGATCCATGAAAAGACAGACAGCAAGAACGGTGAAACCATAAGATGCAGAGTTATATGTCATCAGGTACGGATGCAACCATACATAGATGCAGGTAAATGATGCTGCTCTAATTTAGAATAATTTAATAATAGGGCTTTTTACACGCTTCTTACCACATTTGTGTTTATACCATTATCTACAGACTTAACATGTAGTCCTTCTGGAAATTGGGATTTTACAGCTGTTGTAGCATTCGTTGTAGGACAGTAGCCATGTTTTTAACTTGTCAGGCTTGAAAATGCCCCTTGAACTTTTTGATTGCTGGAAGCTATTATGCTGTAGAAATACAAATAGGCATAAAAGGGGAAAATTATGAACTGCATTACATTCCTGGCTTACAAAATCAAAGAAAGACTGGCAAACAGGACAGATACTGCCTGTGCATGCCTCTTCTTATAGGAAGATCCATGTGTGCTGAATAAGGGAAGTGATACCCCATTATCCACTTTAAACTAGCTCTTGAGAAACATGTTATAGATAATGCAGACAGAAAGAGCTATGTAGATGAAAGCAGGAGATAGCGGGCAAAGGCTGACAAAGTCAGCTCATGGGCCATGACATTCAATGTTCAGAGAACAAAGCTGAGACTGGAAAATGCAATACAGTAACAAAGCAAAAAAACATGTTAAATAGTTGTATGGAGTGAGGTGGACTTGCAATAATAAAAATTGCTGTGCATTTGTGACCTCCTATAAAGCACCTCTTTCTTCAGATTATCAGCTTTGCTCTATTGATAATTCTGTATGTAGAAAGGAAAAAGAAACTACCATCTTTGTTGTAGACTCTTTGTGTTACAGGAAGGAAATAACTGGCATGTTAAAATGAACTAATATGTTTATTCTTCTTTGCATTGCAATGACACTTAGACCACCCAGTCAAGCCAGACTTGAGCGAGTAGTGGGAATTGCAGATCTGCGTTAGTTCTTACGTGTTTTATCTCTTCAGTCATACATATGACTGAAATTTCAGGTGCCTGCAGATGGGAAGGGATTCTTAGTATATTACAAATTCAGAATCATCTAAGGCTAAACGTAGAGCCATGGGTTCCCATTATTTTTAAATGAAAATCATTTCATGTACAGCGACATAAGGAGCTTGTGGAGAGATCCCTCCGAGTTTTGCGTTGGAACAGTAAAGGGATATAGGGCCACATTCCACAGAGTCTTTCAGATGCTCAGACTGCTACCCATGAATGATGGAGCAGGAAATTACATAACGTGGGTTGTTTCAGTACGGTTGTAGGGATTGCCATACCTCTGGGTCTAAGGAGTTCCCTTTTTCCTATTCCTGTCTTAATGCTCCCCAAGCTTTAGTCCTCTCTCTCTATTACAGCACTCTGTCTTACCCATTCATTTTAGCTATTATATTTTTTTGTATTCTCAACCCTGAAGTTGTTCAGCACACTGGAATGAGATCCCAGGCAGAAAAAAAAATGATTTGTGAAAACATTAACTTACGTTTAGCTGGGTCATGAAATTGGGTGAAGGAGTTGATTGGGCAAGTACAATTTTCTGTCCATTCTCACAGCTATCATTGACCTGTTCTTTCCAGATCCGCAGCTCATGAACAGGCTAGATGTCATACATCACAGCTATGTTTCCTTCCTGGGGCCTGATGGGAGCTCCAGTTTGGGGCTCAGATTGCAGAATTGCCAGAGTGGGCTAATAAAAAAGATACTGCAGTTGGCTGCTTAGTCACTAGGTGAAGTTGAGACTGTGATTTATAACAAAGTTGAACATGTGTCCTATTAAAGGAATGAGCAAAATAGAGGAGTCATTTCTGTATTAAAGCAAGGTAACAACTATGAAGATAGATACCTTTTTCTAAATCTCTTGAGTGGACCCTAAATCAATCCTACTAAGCAGACAGTAAATATTGTAAGATTTGGTTAGTGTGTAAACTGATGGCTTTATAACCCTAAAAAACTTAAGGACCTATCTCTATAAGCAGGAAGGATATGTTTTGACTTTGTCGTAGGTTACAACCTACAGTTGCTAGACAATGACTGACAGATTAGAAAATCACACTGGCAATTTTTTTTTTACACATATATGTGTGTCTGTGTTATGTATTTAATCCATAAACTAAGTAAATTCAAAAGCAACTTGAGCACCATGTTGATCAGCTCATACACAGATTTTATTCAAGGAAAATTCCTATTTGGTTTAGAAAAAATGGGAAAGGATGGTGAAGTCCTGTCCTTTATCAGAATAACATACATTGCACTGCAGCAATTTATGTCCATGGCTGGTCAACATGAAAAGCTCTTATATAAATCTTTTATCTCTCTGCCAGGGGAGGAGTCCTGAGAAAACCAGCGTTGGCAAATGAATAAAACTAAAAGTAATTTTCAAATGCATTGTTTTAATTTATCAATGTTTAGTGGTCAAAAGTAGCTTCAGCCTGTTACTGAAGATCTAGGTCTGCTGAAGACTTTCACCAGCCTTAACTCTAAGCACATCAGTCATCCTTTATATACAAACATATCTACTAAATTACAGAAATTAAAATATGTGTATTTGTCCTTGCAGGATGAGGGCTTTGAACCATGCGTGAAACTTCACAAATTGTTTTGTCACTGAATTGTTTTACAAGAGTTTATGAAACGCCTTCAAGTACCAAAGCATATGTTAATTACAGGAAACTTTGCTCTTTCCACAGAGCTGTAAGACCTCAAAAACATCTTAAACCAACTGGGTAAACAGTGTAAAAAGGATCCAAAAATGTTGTAGCTGTATGCCATTCTTCAGTGATTTTAAAGCTTATTATTATTGCTTATTTATAAATCCCATGGAATAGGTGTTTCTAATAGATCTGCTGATAGATCCTGAACCAGTATGACACAAATGGCACACTGTAATTAGACAGGGGGGCGAGGAATGAATCTAATATTCTGCCAGAGCTCATTAATGTGGGTTGTGCACTCCAATGCACAGAGTATCACTCATGACTGGTAACAGAAGAGCATACTACTAGCTGTATAGGGAAGAGAACGTGAAATTATTTTTATAAGAACTGAGAGGAGACATTGGAGAACAACTGAGAAGTAAAAAGAAGAGTAGGTCGTCTTTTCAAGGACTGGGATATTGCTGTTCCTGACCATGTGTTGGTAAACCAAAATGCCACTGTGCTTTATGATGTTAATAGCAGGGCAAAGGTTTGCTGCTCAAAGGTGCCAAGGCCAGAGTCAGTGTCTGTACTGTCTAAACTGACTGGCATTTATTTGGCAAGATGCACAAATTTCTTGGCAGACCTGGTGGTTCTGTTTGCTAATCGTGTACTGTACATTTCTGTGCATTTATATTTGACAGTATAAAAAGATGTGTGTGGTGCCTGGAGATGCCATTTCTTATCAAAGCTGATGCAGTTTTAGAAAGCATTTGACTCTGGGGTAACTTTTGTGCTTTCTTACTCATACTTGCTTTTTAACGGCCAGTTTTTGACCCTAAAGTATGCTCTTAATATGTAGGTAACACACATCATCACTTACTCCAGCAATGCCAAATGAAGCACAAATTGCTATCTGGCAGGCTTGGCTTTGCTGTGTTTACTTTGACCACACAGAATTGCCACCGTGCATGTAGAAGGGCCAAAAGGATGACCCTGGGAACTACAGGCCTGTCAGTCTGACCTCAGTGCCAGGGAAAGTTATGGAGCAGGTCATCTTGAGCGCCATCACACAGCACATACAAGACAACCAGGTGATCAGGCCCAGTCAGCATGGGTTCACAAAAAGTAGGTCCTGCCTGAATAACCTGATCTCCTTCTACAACAAGGTGACCAGCCTGGTGGATGAGGGAAGAGCTGTAGACATTGTCTATCTGGACTTTAGTAAGGCCTTTGACACTATCTTCCACAGCATTCTCCTTCAGAGGTTTACGGTGCAAGGCTTGGACAAATACACCCTGCAGTGGATGGCCGGGCTGAAAGAGTGGTAGTGAACAGAGCTAAATCTGGCTGGTGTCTGGTAACAAGCAGTGTTCGCCAGGGCTCCATACTGGGGCCTGTTCTCTCTAATATCTTTATTAGTGATCTGGATGAGGGGATTGAGTGTACCTCAGTAAATCTGCAGATGTCACCAAACTGGGTGGACGTGTCGATCTTCGAGAGGGTAAGGAGGCTTTACAGTGGGACCTAGACAGGTTAGATCATTGGGCCAAGGTTAACTGTATGAGGTTCAACAAGGTCAAGTGCCAGGTCCTGCACTTGGGTCATAACAACCCCATGGTAAGCTACAGACTTGGGGATGTGAGGTTTGAAATGTGCGAGTTGGAAAAGGACCTGGGAGTGTTGATCGGTAGTTGATTAAATATGAGTCAGCAGAGTGTGCAGCTGGCCAAGAAGTCCAATGGCATCCTGGCTTGTATTAGAAACACTGTGGCCAGCAGGAACAGAGAAGTGATTGTCCCCGTGTATTTGGCACTGGTGAGGCCACACCTTGAATATTGCATTCAGTTCTGGGCCCCTCACTATAAGAAGGCCATAGAAGTTCTGGAGTGTGTCCAGAGAAGGGCTTGTGAAGGGCCTAGAGCACAAGTCCTGTGAGGAGTGGTTGAGGGAGCTGGGGTTGTTTAGTCTGGAGAAGAGGAGGCTGAGGGGAGACCTTCTCGCTCTCTACAACTACCTGAAAGGGGGTTGGATCGAGAAGGGGAACAGCCTCTTCTCCCTGGTGGTGTGTGACAGGACCAGAGGTAATGGACGCAAGCTGTGCCAGAGGAGGTTTAGACTGGACATTAGGAAACATTTCTTCACTGAAAGGATTATTAAACATTGGAATAGTTTGCCCAGGGTAGTGGTGGAGTCACCATCCCTGGAGTTGTAGACCTGGTGCTTAGGGACATGGTTTAGTGGTGAGCTTGCAGTGTTTGGTGGAAGATTGGACTAGATGATCTTGAAGGTCTCTTCTAACCAAAGACATTCTGTGATTCTATGTGAGAGGGGAAAAATACTGTTGGATGCAGCAACTCACTCATGAAGCTTATTCTGCAAAGAAATGTTCTGTAGTTCACAGAAAGGTACAGAACAGTGAAGCAGGGGCATGTACAGCAAAACAGCCTTAGGTGCATTGGATACCTACTAAAAATATAATAGGAAGATAATATTGTATAAAATGCTGAGAAATTGTGGCAAATGAAAGCAGATAAAGACTTGAAAGGAAAGGCTAGGGTAAGACATTTAGTAACCAATTAACAAGCTTAGTGTAATGAGGCTTACAGTTAAAAAAGCAAGAATATTTCCCTTCTGCTGAGTCCCACATAAGAGGAAACTTTGAAGAGTTTGGAGGTTACTTCAGTCAAAGCANGGGTTTATTACTTCTTTTGTTCCCCACATGGTTGGCCATGTTTTCAGTATCTCTGCTTCCACTCTTGTGTTATGTTCTTAGCAATGGTCGTAACTACTTTCAATCTGCACCAGTGATTGGCCTTGCAAATGCATGAAAATTTTCATGACAGAAGCCAGGGAATAGCAGAGGAAAGTCTGTGGAAAGATGTATTTTGAGACTCTGTGGCATGTATACCTGGGAACATGGAGCAGTTAGTTGTGCTATTGGCAGCTCTGGACTAAAAGATGGTGGAGTTTTTATGATGTGCAGCATTAAAAACAAGTTGTATAACTTGTTTAAGGCATCACAAGTTCACAACTTAGAATAATTGAAACCTACAGTTGTTCCTAATACCAAACATACAGCGTGATCATAAAGCCTGGGAATATGTCCAAGCCTCTACAATACTTCCTATATTTTCTTTCTTCCTGCATAAAGTGTTTCTCTCTGTAAATGGATCAACAAGTGTTAAGATGGATCAGTAAAGAGGTTGCAGAACATTAGTTTCTGCTTTGAAGTGTTATCTTTAGGGGAAGTAAATTAAAGCATAAAGAAAGCAAGTAGTAAGACTGCTCCTGAGGCAACAGATAAGACTCACTTAGGAAAGTTTTAACACCAAATGACCCTGCATTTTACTGCTGCTGAGGGAAGCAGAAAGTGAGGTACATAGCCAAAGGCTGGCCTCTGTCACAAGTAGGCATACCTGAGATACCTGAGACCAGGGAATTATTTAGAGTGGATACCATTTTCTTAACAGGTTCTTCTAAAGTGGGTAGTTCAGCGCTGTTACACCGGGTATTCACTAGAGGACTCTTAGTAGAATCTGCAGGTCCTAGCTAAAGAGGTGCTGTAGCTGTTTTGTACAGTGTATCTTGAGCCTTGGCACACTCTGTGTGGTAAACGTTTGTTCATCTGGATCTTTGAGAGTTGCTTACCTGAGTAAACTAGGATGCTCGGTTGCACCTCTGTCCCACCTGGGAATGCACTTGCAGCCTTGAAGTTTACATGGCAGGTAAGTGAAGTCTGGATAGAGGCAAGGAAATTCTTTCTCTATGCTCGAGTCAGGAATAATTTTACCATCAAATTTGGTGGTACTGAAAAAAACCTAAAAAAATACTCTATTATATGTAGCTCTGACACTTTTTGTTTGATCACAGGGCTCTCTTTAGTTGTATGGCATGACCCATTCAGAATCGAAGAGCTACTGCTGTGAGTGTCAGTTATTGTGATGAATTCCTCGTGCATATTCCAAGCTCTGGTTTTCTTTGTTAGCTTTTGGTCCTGTTTGGTGATTTTTATTCCAGTTCTAGGATTTGACATTTCATATTAATAAATGGTGTTTGTGAGACAGTGGGCATTAATATCAGAGTGGGTAGGAGTTTTACTGACCTTGACATTTGATGAAGACCTCATCTACCTACATAAATCAGCTTGGTTACTGAAAGACTTTGTGATGTGTTTATTTCTGAACAATAACACAAGCCAAACAGATAGTAAAGTGAAGCTGGTAAAGTGGAAGAAAGAAAATGTATCAACAGGAGTCTGAACAGAAACCAAATACTGCTGAGAATGAAACCTTATCACAGGATGCAGGAGTTGGCATTACCTGCTGCCAACAGCTTTCGCAAACCAAAGAAGAGAGAGAAATGTTTTATTAAAATCACAAAGAAGTTGGGAGACCCCCTTAGATAACACTGACATGTAGCTGTCACTGAAAAACTGGACGGCAGGAATAAAAAACAATAAATGCTTATTCTTCAGTAAGGTCAAGTGTCAGCCATGGGGCTCCAGTGAAATGAACGTGCTCTCTTGTGTAAATATATATATTAGTCACTTGGAGTTGCACTATCAAAGAAAACCAGGTGAACAACAGAACAACAAAACAAAGAAGCTCTGAGGCCTTCCACTGCCTACAGCAATATGCAGTTGAAGATGAATACTCTGCTCATTTCCATTCTGAACTAAACTCCATCTTCAATGCCATCAATATCATCAATGTCATTACTGCAACTGCTGCATGAGTTTGAGTTTGATCCAATAACTATTAATTAGACCATTTTGCCCTCCTTCCACAACAGCCCTAGTGCTTCAGTTCCTATTGGAGTTTATCTTACTGTATTTTGATTTTGCTCAGAGCAACATTTCTGAATTCTAAGTTACTATAAGGTAATTGAAAGTACAGCAAAGGTTATAGAATACCCTTCATACTTTAGTAGCTCATCTGCTTTGTGACATTACTCATCAGCAGCATAAACAGCCAACTCGATAATGAAGAATGCTGACATAAATAATAGCACCCAACAATCACACACTCTTAAGTCTTCTCGCTCCTCTGTCGGTGGTCAGCAAGGTGAACAAAATTGAGAATGTCAGATTAAAGCGAGAGAGTGCAAACCAGTTTAAACTATTCACTTTCACAAGCAAGAACTATTCATCCTTAAAACATTATTAGTTCCATTTGTCTTACACCACAATGGTTGTCCTGTATACCTCTGATACTTCTGGATTAGTCTAATGATTCTTTTGTCAGCCTGTAAGTATATCTAGTGTGTTATCTAACTTGCTGCTTTAAGTCTTTCCGTTGGTACAGGAAACAGCAGTAAGTTAATTTGCATGGTAGGAACGCAGGTTGCTGCATCATCACTCTGTGCAGGGAGCAATGCACATCTGTCTGTACTGACATTGCTGTGGCTCCTGCCTCCTTTAGTTATTGAGCACAGATAGGACAAGAAATACACGTCTTTTCTTATCTAGCTCTGTCTCTTCTGCTCCTTTGTGTTTTTACAGTCCCCATCACAAACAGAACTGAGCTGCTCTACTTCACCAAAATGAAAAAAAGAAAAGCTCAGGCTATCTTCTGAAAACTCAGCTCCTTCAGTCTGTTGCAGGAACTAGCCACAAAGAGGTTGCAAACATTTCCTAGTATTCCCACCAACATTCAGCTAACTCTCTTTTCCTAATCTGTGGAGGTGACACTTGTTGCCCACTAATGCATGAACATGTAAAGTGATGTTAGCTGTAATTTTGGAAGGGGACAAAGAGGTTTTATTGATCATTGCTGTTAGAATCCTTGCTGCTACTGTGGGTGAGTTTCTACTTCCTCGTTCAAGCAAATGTGCTGAAGTTTAATAGCTAACCTATCAGCAAAGGAAGTTTTAATATATACTCACATATGTATACATATATGTACATACACACATGTGTACATATTAGAATCAGCTAGCCTATGAAATTGCTCTGTCTTCTGCCTATGAATTAGGGTATACTTTGAAGGAAAGCATATTCTGGTTAAATTTCATTTGAGAAACCAATGAGGTATGTGGGTTTGGGAGTTTAATGGAAAAGAAAGTTAGATGGAATCTAAGTTTTTGAAACTGCAAAATGCTGTACTTGATATTTGGTTCCAGTTTCTTCTTTTTGGGTTTATCGTAACTAGTATGTCAACATAGAATCAGGTCATATGTATCTAATACAGCAGCTTCTGTTCAAGCAGAACCCCCATTAACTCCTGTTGTCTTAAGGGAAGCTTCTCGTTGCTACAGAAGATGAGGTTGAGTTTCCTACCAGTGTGGAGCTTTAGGTCCAAATGTGCTGAGAGGCTTAAAAATATCCATGAACAGAACTACTGATAATCAGTGTTGCTGAAATGTCAGAGAAGTAACTCAAAGGTGTCATGATGCCGTTTCCTTATCACTGAAGTTATCCTTGAAATGGAAGAGAGCTACAGGGGCTTTCATAATCTTTTTATAATGTCATTATGGCCTCATCCCTTTGGAACACTTGATACTCTCGACTCCCAGGAGTGGAACAGGAATGAAGTGATCACATAGGAGACTTGGCAGCATCACACACTTGCAGTCCTGAAATTTTTGATTTTGAGATTCAGTGCAAGTTTTGCCTGAGTGATTTGTGAGGTAGGTGCTAGGAAGGAGGCTTGATTTAGCCCTATATGTCTCTTCAGTTTGTGTTCATAGGTATCTAAAATTCCATTATTGTTTTAGTAAAGCTATGTAAGAATTTGCTGAAAACTGTCTCCCTTGATTCTTAATGTCTACAGGATATTTGGTATGATAAATATTAATAATTTGCAAGGTCATGGATGAATGCATTTTTATAATTATCAAAAAACAGACATACTGGTTTAGTGTTTAAAATTAATTATAGTAAGGAAACTAGCATTCCATAAGGGAATTACATGAACTCATCGGAGTGAGTTCATTTTGCCTTTCAATTTACCTTTGTTAAACTTTATTTACTGATTCTGCATTTAACTTCCAAGCACTTAGTGAATTCTCAGTTTTTGCAACTAGAGGGCTTTATTTCTAAATGTTTGATTTGATGTGTATTTAATTTACATCACCATATATTTAAACCTGTTAGAAGTCCATAAATACAAATACCTTAGGAAGAGAACAAGTGTAATGGATTTTCAAAAACTTCCTTCAGTTCCAACATTCTTTCTGGTGTGAGAATGGAAAATTTTTATTTAAGGATTCTAGATTGGTCTTCCCTCTGTAGATACCTCAGTTTATCATGTTACTGAAAGGCAAGGGTTGCCAGGAACTAGTGGCAGTTAGACATTGCCGATTTCAGGGCCAATTAAATGTTCCATCATCTTCTCTGGTTCTCCCATGTCCTACCATAAGGACCACATTCCACCCAAGAAATGTATTTCTTGGCCATGCAGTATTATCTGCAGTCTTTTTCATAGTGTGAATGGTGAACTGATTACACTTAATTGCAGAAGCCTGTGAGAAATTGGAACCAGCTGTTTTGGTACCATCAGGTACCTCTCAACATTTCACCTGTACTTTGCTGATTTCTCAGTTGCCATAGGGACTAATTCTAGCTTCCCAAATCTGCAGCATTGAGACTGGTGTGGAGGTTAGAGGTTACAGCTCACAGTTCTAAGTGAGCTGGCAGGGGAAGAATCTTTGCCAATACCTATCTGCAAGAAGCTCCAGGCTCATATGGTGTGTGAGAGAAGAGTAGCAGCAACTAGGCATGGGAAAGACTCAAATAAGGGTTGATATGTACTAGAGAGCACCAGTGTGGGAGGATGTTCTCTCGGCATTATTAATGTGAACATAATGCAGCAAAGCAGTACGAGAATAGTCTAAGTTATAGAAGAGGGTTCTGATGTTTATCATGAGGGAAGCAGGAAGCCAGGAAATGGAGGAAGAACTTGTACCGTGGTTGCTCACATGATGTCTGGCTTGATGGAAGCTTTTTTTCTTTCTATTTGTAGAGGCAAAGGCTTATTCATTCTAATACTACTGGTATACTTCTGTCTGACCCTTTCAGAACACTGAGGAAAAGTAATAAATTGTACAGGCCTTTGAGAATTCATAAGGATTTTCCCTTTTTCTTGATGGTGATATGCTTTACCACAAGGGGAGGAGACACTTCTTCCTTATATCACCGCAGTGGTCACAGCATGGGAGAACAGTCCATAATGCTTCTAAAAGAATTATTCCTTTATAAAGACATGTTAAAACCCACGCCTGGAGTAAAGTATTTTATCATTTGAAGCCCCACTGTAGCCCATGCAGGCCACTGCTAAGGTCCTCAGGCTTGAGAGTTTTCAGTTCAATGAGTAGAAAGACATCAGTTCCAGAGCTATCATCAGCTCTGAAATATTTGGCTGAATCCTAATGCCCTGCATACCTAGGAAGTTGTTTAGAAACTGTACTTCCTGCAGAATCTGTTTTAGAGTTTCCAAAGGGTTACTGCTGTGTAACAAAATGGAGCACCATTTTAAGGGCAGTTCTACAAATACAAGCCTTCAGCTTTAATGCATTCTATTTTTGAGTTTCCACCCAATCTCCCCAGTCTTTTAAAGATTGGTTTGCTTCCATTAGCAAAAATAGCACTGAAAGTGGGCAGGCACCCTTGACTAGTCTCCCTCGAAAGTCAAAATTGAGATAGTATTGTGACATTAGTATGCATCCTTGCTCAGAAGAGTGTAACTGATGCAATACATTTACAGCAAATTTTTAAATTTCCATCATAGTAAAGAGAAACTGCCATTCAATCCAGTGTAACGCTTTCTCAGCGTCAAAAGACGCTATTACCACAGGACTAGCATCATTTTTCATCTTAAAGAGGATATTAAATAAGCACAGCAAATTCGTGCAGGTGAGCCTACTGTACTAAACATAAAATAAACCCATGCATTGTTCAGGATGAATTATTTTAATGCTTATACTTTGAGTCAATTGGCCAATAACTTTGCCAATTTGTTAATACCTGCATTTAGGAATAAAATGGATCTATGTAACCCATATTCCTGTATGTTTTAGTCTGTTTCAATGTTGCCACTATCAGCACCCTGCAGTCTGTGAAGTATCTGCTGGTCAGCACCTGGTTTGCATAATGTAGCGTTAAAAAGACTCAAAAAACAGCCAACATCAGCTTGCCAAAAAAAGATGTTCCCTTTTTGAAATGTGAAGGCTAACCTTGTCTAATGATTACAAGATTTATGAACAATTCAATAGCAATAGACTAGAAAGGTCAGTCCACGTGTACACAAAGACTAAGCAGCTTTGGGGGAGATGAAAGATAAGACAAAGATCCAGCTTAGATTCAGAGCTGTATTTTCAAGACAGTAAAGAATGCTTCGAGTAGCATCCTTATGCAGAAATATTTAGGTTTGAGTTTAGGAATACACTTTGATCACACAGATTTGAATACACAGTCTCCTTCTTCATGGATCTTGAGCCTGAAGCAGAGTGAGGCCGTGATGTCATTTCCCTTTATACCACTTCTTTATTAAGGTGTAGAAATTATATTTCACTTATATTTGGTATGGTCAGAGAGCATATCCTGCATTCTCTGTGTACTGTCTTCTACTTTCTTTGCTAAATCCTGATCAATTGCCTCGAAAGTCAGTAGCCCAGGGCAGCCTTTATGCCCCAAATCTTTCTTTTGTGTTTATGTGACTGAAACTGAGCAGATTGGACTTAATACTTTTCTTAATATCTCTTTTGACTTCTTGACTGTCTGTGATGATGTCTAAGGCCCTATTTATCTCTGACATACCCCTTAAAGTGCTCCTTACCCTACACTGTATCCATATTTGCTGCATGTACTCTTTCTGCCCTACTCTAATCCCTTCCCCGTCCTCTCTCATCTTCAAATATGTAAAGCTGCAAATGGGGCACTCTTTCTTCTGCATGTTAGTTAATGATACCTAGACTGTGAAAATAAAACTTAGTGCTGCATTTCTAATTAATCAAAAAGACATGCTATAATAATACGGCTACAGATAAGTAGCTCTGCTAGCAATCACCCAGTGCTCTGTCAAAAAGCAACTTGCCAAGCAGGCCCATCATTAACCAGTTACATTATGGAATTCTGTATGGATTGGGTAAGTACATAGTGAAGTAGGTGCTAGAAATGAGTATCCAAGAAGGAACCAGTTCAGCTACTCAAGAACTGGACAAGAGACTTGGAAAAAAAAAGAAATGAGAAAGAAAGAAAAAAAACCTGAAAGAAAGGAAGCAAATGAGTGCTGGTGGTTCTGGTTAAAGATGAGAGGGGAGGATTTGAGAAAGGCTTGTGTCAGGTGTTAGTTGCAGGTGTAATGTGTTTGGACAATCAGTACAGGGTAATTTGAAAGTATTGCAGTGATCATGGGCTCCTGGACATTTTTGGTTTAGCTCTGCATAGTTTCTTACAGGTCCTTGTGACTTGCTGGCTGGAGAGGTGATGCAAGGCAAAAAGGGCTGTAGAAGCTGTGAAAGGGAAACTGAAAACTAGAGCTGGATGATCAGTCTAGCGCACATGCGAACAGAGGCTGGCTTGGTTTCTCATGAAGTGAGCCTGTGCATAGTCCAGCTTTGCCTTTTGGGGAAGAGTGAAGATGACACATTTTTTTCCAATGACCTATTAGTCTCTAATGTTCCTTATCAGCTTTGATAACTGCTGATGGTAATTCAAAGGAGACTGTTGAAGTTTCATAACTTGTGGTAGCTAGAAATGTGCAAAATCAGTATCAAGTAATGTTCCAAGCCAGCATTTTTATGAGGTCGCTTTCCTCCCAATTTGGTTTGAAATTTTTTAACTACAAGCCAAGATGGGAGATGTTTCTGTCACAGCAGTTCTCAAGTGATGATGAGAAATGCAAACTCTTGGTTTTGAGAAGTCATGAAGGTTCAGATTTCCAAAGGAGATTTCTAATTTTCAGTGCCTAACTTTAGGCTTTGTGGGCTTCAATACTCAAGGTACTAAATATTACTAGCTGTAAGGTGACAGCTGGAGTCAAGTGAGCAGCATTCCTTATTTTTGCTACCCAACTATCTTCTGTAAATAGGGATGAAGTCACATGGATTTTGTGAGGACTAGCTAGTGAGTAGATAATTCTTGAAGATGAATAGTGCTTAGGATCAAATTTGTTGACAAAGTCAGTAGTTTCTTTAAAATGATTGAGCCAATTACACAAACAAAACAGACATATAATTCCTTCTCTCCTCACTTAGGAAGTCCAACAGTGTCCACACATGTTTACTAGCAGGAATTATATACAAAAAAAATAATCTCAAAAATCAGTGACTGAACAAACTCCGGGCAACTACTGCATTATATTATACTAACGCATCATACCCATTGTTTTCACTTCTCTGATAAGCTTTTGTTCTTCTTTACTGTTTCCAAGCTCCTGAGCCATTACTCGTGGTGCTTCAACCCAGCAGACTGCTAGTGAGCTGGAGCTGATGTGCAGATGCACCTGAGCTCCTCTGCACAGGCTCCAAGCTGGGAGATGTGAGCCAGCTTTATCCTAGAAGGCTTCAGTCACAGTAATGTGGTTCTGTGCCTGAGTTAATGTGCCAGTATAGACACGCTTTCAGATTCCAAGCTCCACATTTTCCACACTGATATTGAGCAGAAGCAGAGAAGCTCTCATTTATCAATGGACAGAAACTGAACTCACCAAAATGGAGTAACCATTGTTGGAGAGTGATTCGGGATTGTGACAGAGATGAAGCAGTAGGGGACTGAGCAGAGGAAACTCATACAATGAGCAAGAACAGCTTGTGTCACGTTACCACCTGTTCCTTTGACATCTGAATTTATGGTCTAAACCATAAATGGCCTAAGGCCTCATTTATTTGAACTCAGGACAGAAACAGCACATGCCCTACAGAGCTTAGCTTCACATTCAGGTACTGATCACAAGAAAAACTGAACAAACCCAACAGAATTTAGAGGCTTTTAACAACAAATTAGGTTCTTATCGTACGAAAAAAAACCCTGTTATAGATAAGGAAGGCATCAAAATAATCCCTTCTAAACTGAAATCAATCATAAACAAGAGGGGAAAATAAAGCAATTGGATAAATATGAATCTTTGAGTGCTTTTGTCTCTGAAGAAATTCAGGAAAACAAGAGGCCAAATGCAATTCTCACCAAGGAAATCATCAGAAAGCAGTAAAAGTATTGCAGCAAAACTCGAGTCAGTATGTTCCTGGCATTGTAGTTTATGGGAGAGGATAGATATATGATCATCACCTTGAATAAAATATTTACCATGATGGGGAAAAGTATAGGATTTTTTAAAGTTCTGTCACTTGAATCAAAAGCATGAAGCAGGTGGTGGTGACAAAGGTTAGGGAATGCGATAACAAGTATTAATAGCAGTTCAAAGAAAGGAAGGTACAGCTGCTGCAGGAAATGTTCGATCCAGCTCTGCAGCTGAGCTGAACTTGGTCCTCTGCCCTGAAGTGTAAGAAAGAAAAATTAGTGTATATAGCCGTGGATTTGCTCTAATCCATGATTTGAGGGTGCCAGTAGACACCCAGGATATATATCTTGTATAAAACAGAGAAGACTTGTTTTCTGTATTTGTTTGAGTGACAAATATCAATAATATGGCAGAAATGTTTAAACAAGGACACAGCACATTTCAAAGGAAGACAATCCATCTGTTTTAGCAGCTGGTTTGAAGCATTCAGCTAGGTATCTATTGCAGTGAAGAAACTTCCCACTGTTTCAGGGTAATTCCTACAGCGCTTACTCATTTTGGCTAGGAGAGTTGTCTAGGGTGGTTTCCAGTATCAGATTTGAACATAAGAAATAATTTTATAGACATTCTATACTCTCTTGTAGGTCCAGATTCCATGGTCAATTGCAATTAACTAAGCAAGCTACGTAAACCTGGCCACTGTCTTCATACTTTTAAAATATATAGGCTGGACTTGATGATCTCAGAGGTCTATTCCAGCCTCAACAATTCTGTGATTCTGTGAAAATGACTGCACCCTTCGACTATGATCTCTGATATCTCCTAGTAGAAATCTATTCCCACCTGAATCTGCAACTCACTAGAACCATGCTGTCTTTAACAGGCAGCTCACTTGAATGCAGCAACCCTCCTTCCATTCCTGTCAACTTCCCTGGGTCTGGAGTGTGCTGGGTAAATGGAAGAAATTCATACATAGCAAAAGCGGCCACTATATAATTTCAGAAGCACGCAGGACCCGAGCATGAAATAGCTGAGCTATGACAGGAGTCACTGGCAGCCATTCTCACACTGTACATTAGCTGATTTATTGCTCTGAATTTGCATATATGATTATACAGTGATATACTGTGTGAATAGTAAAGATGGTTTCTACAAACCTCTAGATAGAACAGTAGCTATTACCAAAATCAGATATATATATAGCTTGGCCACTGAAGGACTTTACTTGATTTTGTGACTATGCCTTTTTAGTTTGATGGTAATGGATCCCTTTGTTGCCATAGTTGTTGTTCAGCCTGTCATCATAAGTGATGTTTGTGTTTGCGTTAGTAATAGCAGGAGAGTTTCCTATCGACTCTCTAATAATACATAAAGACCTGCAAACCAATCCATAATAAGCACTTATCCTTCTTTGCTTCCTTTTTTTGCTCTAATGCTTCATTTTTGATATTTTTTTGAAGTTGGGAAACTCTGTTCCATTTAACACTTTGACTTCCTGTTGGTGTAGTTTTGTCTCTCAAAGGAAAAAAACCATACGTATGTACACTGAAAGCTGAGCCTCGGGATCCTGTTGAGATCTCTTAAGTTATAATGAGGGTACCCCCAGTATCTTCAAACGTACACAGTCTCTTACTAAATTGTAGTAATTATGTCCTTAGTTACTCTAGTCCATGTTAAACCTGTGCTCTGTTTATAGAGATTATGTGTGTTGTCTTTTTTTGCTGGTGGACAGTAAAACAAAAGGCCATGAAGAACAGTTTCTTCCACAGGTGGTACTGGGTACCCTCCATCTGCAGCCTCCCAAGCTGATTTCTTAACCTTCAAAGTTTCTGACTTTAGACACGGAATTTTGAGTATGCTGTGTATTCCAGGATGTGCCTTGTTTAACTTCTCCCACCACCCCCCCAAAAGTGATTAGAATGAAGCACAGTGTTTCACATGTGGCCTTAAAGCAGATGTGCCCATTCAGTTGAGCTAGACAGATTGCTTCTGAAACATCCAATACCTTTATTTATGCTTCCTAGATTGAGGAGAAAACTAAGAAATAGAAAAGAAAAAACCAGCAGAATCAGCAGATCTTATCTCACTATTTTCCCCTTCTATTTTCATTTGCACTTCTCTTTCCATGCAATATTTCATTTTTTTATGCATCTATCACTGTCTGCTTCTGTCAGAAGTTCAAAGGCAGCCTGCTTTCTTAAAGGAGAGACAGTATTGACTGATCTATAATATTGTTTCTACCTTTTTGACCAATCCTCAATGCATATTTCCAGTTCTGAAAAACATTTCATGAATCACTGGGCAGTTTGAAAAATCTATAGTGTAAGCTCATTACTTTGCTGGCTGCTGAATGTTTTACATTGGTTGTGTTTGCGATGCAAAATGCAGCCCTTTCAGGAAAAAAAAGGGGTTAAAATTTCATATATACATAAATAATAAAACAACGCATGGAGGAGATATCAAAGTGATGTATTTCATTTCCTGTATACCTTTGACTGACCCCCTGCCCATTAATCCACACAAACTTTTGTCATATTCTAACCTCCTTAGCACCTTTAGTCTCATTTTTCTAGCTAGTCAGTAGAAAAAATGCTTACTTCTCCCCCTTGAAACGTGGCACTCTCAGCCATCCTCCCAAATGTCACTGGCTGGAGGCCCAGGACGAGCAATATTGTGTTCTACGCTAGTGATCGTGGCTTAAGCTCATACCTCAGGAGGCTGCAGAACTAGATGTGGGAGCTCTACACTTGCTAGTGAGCTCCCAGCAAGCAAAGGCAGATGAAAGATGTATAGGAGTTAATTTCAGTGGGGCCAGGTTTTACTCTTGAGGAGACAGACCCAAGGCTTCACTGACCACAGAGTATAATGGAAATGACAAAATGATGCAGCTTTAACAGAAATCACTTTTAGATTAACTTTATATTTTTAACAAATATTTACTTATGCTCAGCCTCCTATAGTCTCAGTAACTCAGATTCTTCATTTCAAAGGCATAAGGGTATCAAAGCGGTCCTGATACAATTAACCTCCCCCCTCCAATCTAGTTTTAAGCACTTTGATCACCAAAATTTTTCTGAAAAACATCTTCATACACATATCGTGATGGGAATGTAAGTACTTTCAGCACTCCCGCAGAGTAACATGCAGAACTCACCTAGAGTTTAACTATTTATACCAGATCTCTTTTCTTCTCTCTCTTTGTGAAGGGTAGTAGATAAACAAAAGCTTCATTTTCTTACTCTATTTAAAACTGAGCACAGATCTAAATCAGTTCTCTAAAATATTCTCCTTATTGCAGCAAAGGAGCCACACTGCCATCAATGAATCACAAAATAATTAAACATTTAAGACTGTCTGGGCTTTCATTCTGAGGAGGTGACAGGGCTGTAGCTTCCAGTTTGGAGTCATTCTGTGTACTTAGTGCATGTGCAAACACCCTATCTCCAGTTATGGCGGAAACGTGAGAGGGAGAGTAAGGTCCAGAGCAGGGTTTCCTGGAGTCACACAGGTAATAGCAGCCAGTGTGCTCAAGGAAAACATCCTAGCAAACAACATCTGAGTCATCAGCAGAAATACTCACCATAGCCCTCGTCTTAACTTGCACTGAGGATTTTTCGCTACAAGGTTCTGAGACGTACTGGCAGAAATGAAGAGCGAGAGACCTCTCCACTCAAGTACTCATTCCAGGCCAACCATAATATGGAAAGTAGAACTGTTGATTATATTAAGGTGTCAATTATGCTATGTTGTCTCTGTGTGAACTTTGTGAGAAATGAACCATAGCTTAAAAGGGTGTTTTATATCTATACAAGGAAATCTCTGAAAGACAACCTGGATTAAAATGCATTATAAAAGACAGTTATTTCATTCATCCAGACAGCCCAGGGAAAGTTGCTGTTTCGAGCAGTTATATTTAGGAATCAGTTAAAGAGCTCTGTTATGCCAAGTCTATTGTCAGTTTTGATAAGTTTGTCTCTATCTGCATCACTACTTCTTACAAGCATTTCTCGCTCTACGTGGGGTTTTATTTTGTCAGTTGTATCTTAGGTCCTCCTGAAGCTGCCACAAGCATAGTTTTATTTCATGTGACTGTTTTCTTAGCCTGTAGCTACAAGAAAGGTGAAAGTGTGAAGGGTAAATTGGAAGAGGGGACAACCCAGTCCCTTCCATGCACATGAAAAGCTCTCCTTAGTCAGACTTTGTTGTAAAACATAACCAGGCTCTGCCACTTTTTCTCCTGGGCTAGGGAAATCAGCTGTTTATGTTTTAATCGGTCTTTACCTCTAGCTCTAAGCAGGAATAGAAATGCATGGACAGTTCAGTATCCCTTGCATATTGAAAATAAATTGGTTGAAGCAGGAAGTCAGATGGACTTTAAGATGTTCTCAATGTTGACTCATTTCCAAGTTGATTAAATGCTTATGAGTTCAGCCTATGCTCTCCTCTTTGCAAGTGTAACTATTGAGTATACAGATGCATATCTATGTGTATGTAGATTCCAGTAGTGTTAAAAAAACAAAACCTCCAGATAGCTAGAAATATTAATTCATAGGAATTTTAAATTAAATTAAATAGCTGGGCTGTTTTCCAGATGATTTCTAAAGTTCCCTTGCTTACACATAAAAACTTCCATAGGATTTATGTTACACTACTGTATTTATTTCAGTGAGCATTTGACTGCCAAGAATACTGTCTATGACCATCCTGGCAATCTAATTAAATATTTGACGAGCAGAAAGCTGGACATTATTCAAGTCAAGCATTAAATTAGAAAATTTCATTTGTCTCCTTTATCAGTAGATTTTTAAATCAGCCTATTCTACCCAAACCCATAAGTTTAATGAATTTGGTCAGACATACTGTGTAACAGATGTCTAACATACAGCCGTGAGCCTAAATCATAAAAATGATTCTTCAGTTTGGCATGGCAAAATATACTAGAAAGGCTTAGAAAGGTCAGTCACCAGCAACCTGCTTGCTGATCGTTGAGAAACAGCACTGTAAAATGCATGAGCTGCCTTTTGTAGTCTCTTGCAGGAAGCCTTGGAGAGCTACAGATAATTTGCTTTCAATGATTCATCAAGTTGGCCCTTTGTTTCACTAATTTGAGTGTCAAGTGCAACCACATAATAAAGAATCACCAGGACCTGATAAGATTCTTCTTATATTGCTTCGTTTGTCTTAACAACTGGTACTATTGAAACCAAAGCCACAAACTGAATAAATAGCAAGCATAAGTGCAATATGGCATTCTTTGAAATGATAAAGCATGTTTACTGCGCTGTCCGCTGAGGTAACGTACATTCTAGATTCTTTTTAAGAGGCACTAGGTGCTGCGTTCTGTGCCACTGCTAGAGATGGCATTTGTGTCACGGTTAGTCCTCCAATCAATTAGTAAAGATTGAAATCCATTTTTTATGACAATTCCAGCCTTGAGAAGGCTGCTATTCTGACCATGGTTGAGTTAGCCTGCTGATCGTTTTCTCCTTAATGTAATCTTTAATGTTATAAAGCTATAGGTTAGATGTGAAGCCTATATGAGAACTATTATTTCCATGACTAGTTTCAAGAGAAATATCTTCATGATTAGGAGATAGATTATTTTTTTTTTAAATAAAATGTTATGCTGTCAATTTAATAACTTTGTAAGAAATCAACCTTAAAATGGCTTGTTCTGAAGGGGCACATGTATGAATGTGGAATTCCCAGAGCAAGAAATCTATGTAATTTGATGTCTCTTAGTAAGGTTTTCACAGCTGAACTGTACACCAATAACACAAAGAAAGAAATAATAAAAAAACTTTAGAAGGCTGCTTATGATAGTGGGAAAATGTCCGTGTTTAGAAACCAAAAAGATGCCATGGGGAGGAAGCCTGTGAGGTTTGCTTTAAAAAAGGAAGAAAGCTTCTGTCAGAAGGCTTTGAAACTGGGTTCTAGGGCTTGGGAAAGATGGTGTGAGAGGGTGATGCTAGCGCTGCAGAAGGAGTTGAGGGCGTCGATTTTTTCCCTAACGTGAATTTAAAGTATTGCCGGAACGCTGCCAGTTTCAGGAAACTCAGCTGGCGACGGGCGAATGACGAATTTCCCGCTAGGGAAGAATAGAAATAATGTAATGTGAGGGTCGTGCCCCGCTGCTAGAAGCAGGACGGGCGCCCGGACCGAGGGAGGGAGGGCAGCCGAGGACCCGGCTCTGGCAGGCTCCGAGGGTCCGGCCGGGTGTAATTCTCCCCTAATCCCCGCCACGGCGGCGCTTCCCTGGCCGAGCCATGTCTGCGGCTTCCCCGCCATGCCGAGCCTAGCGGGGAGCGGGAGGACTGGCGGCCGGGAGGCGCACAAAATGAAGACCCTGATGGTAAGCGCATTGTTGGCATTGCTCATCCCGGCTCCGGCGGCGGGGAGGAGAGGAGCGGGGTTGCCCCGGGCACCCTGCACAAGCTTCAGCCTCCTCCGGGCTGAATCCCCGCGGCTCTTCGGGATCGCGCGAAGGCGAACAAAACCCGGTGTCGGCGGCGAAGAACTTTCCGCCTGCTTTCTTTTATTCGTGTTGCTCGTTGTTTGGGGGGTTTGTATGTGTGTGTGCGTTTGCAGGAGCGTATAGAAACCCGATCTGCTTAAAGGACGAGGCTGAAGGTAGCTGCGGGAGGGGGGAGCGCTACAGTCCCCAACACTCGTTAAAATGCGCGAATGAGATGCCCAAAGAGGGGGCGGCTGAATGGGAATTAGAGGCGCAGGGAGAGCCGGGCGCCCAGAGGGGAGAAGAGGCAAGGAAGCAGGGCAGGGGGAGAGGGGGAGATGCAGGGAGCGGGTCGACGAGGGGCTAAGGAGGAAAGGGGGCGGCGGGTCTTCAGTTTTCGCACTTTTGCCGGGTCTCTGGCGGCGGGAAACTTGCGGGCGCTGCGAGTGAGNGCCGCCCGCCGGGACGCGGCCAGCGTCACCCGTCGCTCCCCGTCGGAGCAGGCCTCCTGGAGGGCTACATCAGCGTCCTGGAGCACAAGGTGAGTCTCCTGCCGCGGCGCCGCCCCTTTCACCCGGCCCTCGAGGCAACGGGATCCGCCGCGCTGCCCCGACCTTCCAAGGGACAGCTGACCCCGACCCTGCAGCGCTCTCCTTCCTGCCCTCCGTGACGTGGCCGGTTCCCCTCGGCGGGATCGCGGTGCCCCGACTGCCTTCCCGTCGCACCTGGCCCCGAGTGCGTAGATTAATGGTGTCAGGACTCGGTGTTGTGCCTACGGTTAGGCCTTTGTGGGGGTGTTCTTTATCTCCTCCCTTGCCCAGTAGAAGGTGTGGGGTGAAGTGTCTTGTTTCTAGTGTTGGATGTTAGAGGTGCACTACAAACGTATGTTTATGACGCTATTAGAAAGGGTTAAAGAAGGAAGTTTAGTTACTGGAAGGGAAAGTCAATAGGTAGGTGTTTATTCTTAGATCGTTTTGTCTTGGGAAACTGCAGATAAGTGTATCTCCTCCACAAATGACCTTTTTTTCATCCTCCTGCTGGGAAGCAGAAATTGTCAACCATAGTCTCCATTGTAGAAATTGGGGGCGCCTCTTTAGTGGTGAACAAAATGATGTCCCTCCCCTTGACATAAGAATTACAAGGCTGGATTGTCAGACTGTAATACCCATTTAACAGAGACAGGCAGACTAAGCTTTGGTATCTCACAGGACAGACATAATGACATAAAGTGAGCGAGGTGGCACATCCACGCTGAAGAGATTCTCGGCTTTAGTAATTTTCTCAGAAGGCAGACTCCTCTACTTCTTGTGCAGTGTTCAGTTTGTTGTGTTTACCTAGAAGCTCCAAGGACCTCTGCCAAAGCCCCAGATAATGTTTAGTACACACACTTCTAGAGGTAAAAAGATACTGGAAAAAATAAACAAGGGAAGTGACAATTCTCAACTTTCTAATGTTTTCACATCCAAACTGACATATTTCTGAAAGATACATTGTCAAACAAGTGACTGGGCTCAGTTTAGAGGTGCTGTGTGGGGACTAGTGGCTTTGATATACAGAGATTTTTATTGTTCCTTCTGGCTTCACTTTCTATGCAATAGTTGTCTGTAGGGCTCTTAACACAGAAAAATAGCTCATGATAGTCCCTTGTAGGCTTTATTTGCTTTCATACATGGTTCTCCTGGAAACTCTGAAATACAACATCTGTATAGAAAAAGCAGGTCTGGCCATGGGGCTTCCTATTGTGTGAGGTGTTTTCTTGTAATTCTTTCATTCTTCTTGAACGTGACTGTAGTTTTGAGGTGTAGATATATATACGCACACCATTTTGTGAGAAGTAATGAGGTGTATGTGGTTTTTTAGTGTATATCTGAGTAACCCTCTGACACTGTTAACTCCTTACATTGTTTTTTTTCTGACTCCAAAATGCCTCTTATTAATAGGACATACTTAAAATCACTATTTTGTGTTTATTATTTTTCAGAGTAATTTTAATGTTTCCCTGTGTTTTGGAGGAAGCTGATGCTCTGGCTTTTTAATATATTGTAATATGGCCCCAAACCCACAGATACTCCATTTCAGAGTTTCATTTCACATAGCTCATGCCTCACAGTAATAAACTGCTGAAGATTTAATAACTTTTCCACATAACTTCTTGGGTCAAGAAGAAGAATGTGCAATCCCTGCTCTGTTCCCAGCTTGCTTTGTCTTATTTTAATGCACATGAGATCATGCAGAGAGCTGTGCCACTGTGGTATACAGAGCAGGGAGAACGCTGTATTACCATAAGGAGATGGTGGGGTAGAGAAGGGCTCAAAGCTCTTAGTAGTTTGTTTATTTTAGTAATTTAGTAGACCTATATATTTAACAAGGATTTATAATCCCAGAAGACAGGTTTCCTACAAAATCAAAAATAGAGAATGCGAAAGATTGCAGGCATTGATGGTTTGGAAGAAGGGTGGTAATGATGAGAATAGGGAGAGAGACTGTGAGAACTGAGAAATGGTGGAAGACTTTCAGAGAACATAGGTTTTGGGTAGGACACTGGAAACTGCAGAGAAGATAGCTTGAATAGTAAAGAGCATGAAAGTCCAGCCCAAAGTGAAAGAAAATGAAGGAATCAGGATGATTTAAGGAATAGTAGGAGAGCTGCAAGAAGATAAAATTCTGTAGCTGTGAGAAGGACATGATATTTGAAGAGATAGTGAGGTCTGCAAGGAGATGAAAAGTCCTTGTTGTATGAGGATAACAGGCTTGGAAAAGTATGGGAGGAATGACTTCACCAATGCTACGTGTTATTTTGATGGCACAGAGGTGACAGTGTGAAATGACAATGGATGGCAGATTTTTTTGCAATACAGCTTCCTTAATTTCCCATATGGAATCTTGGGCTTATCTGCCAAGGTGAATGACCTGAAGTGGAATGACCATTACACAAAATTCATCCTTAGTATGCGTTCATGCATGAATGACAGTCAACAGTAGACTAAATGTCTAGATCATCCATATTTAGGAGCTGAAACATATTCTTAACTTTGGAAAGACTTTGTTTCTAGATGTCATAGTTTTCTTTACTAGGAAGACCTGGTTTCATGTTTGTGGTGTTGTACTGATGATGGTGAGCGCCCAAGTGTGCACGTATTTGTAGAAGCTACATGATAAGTACTGAAGTTGTTATTAATCCGTAATTGCAACATGAGTATTGACACATACAGAAATTGTTCTATGGTTTTATATTATGTGGTAATATAGACATTTCTCTTCAGGGATAAAATTTAACAATTGTCGACACTGTGAAATGTCATGTATTGCAAATGTCTGTCACTACTCGCAAGACCATTCTTTTAGTAGTGCTGGGTGATCGTGCATGGAGACTATTGGCCAGAAAAGCAAAGTACTTAGGAAAGTACCAATGGTTTTGAAATGTAACTTGCAATATTGTAATTACCAATTATTTTTCTCCTTTTATATTCAGTAAGAACTGTAGTTCCTCATCCATCCTGTCAAGATAAGCAGACAGTCTCTTGAGAATACAGCTAAACCATGTAGTATTCTTTTTACTGTGTTGAAGAGTCTTTTTGCAGGAGTCTCTTGTCGCTTGGTCAGATTTGTGATGTTTTGTTTCTTAGTGCTTTGCCTTCATGGTTTCTGCAAGCCCATTTTCCCCTGAATCAAGCAGCAGAGATCAGAACCCATGTTATTAGCTTTAGCAGCCTTTCACAGTTTAGTGGCGCAAACTTTGTGTTGAAGTGAACTCTTAAAACAAGAAAATTCAGAAATGTAGCAGATTCAGAGAATGGTTCTTGGCATTTCACCTCTGTGTGTCCCAGAGAACCAGCAGTTGACAATCAGTGTTGATGGATGTTTGAAATGAATGAATGATGCTTCTTTTTTTTTAGTTCCCAATAGCCAGATGTTTCTATTCCAAATGTGAGCTTTTAGGATATAAACATGGTTTGCTGATAGTTTCTGTTGAGGTCAAGGGCTGAAACAAAGTGGAGAAGTAGCAGCTACCCTTCTGCTTCGAGAAGCTGTTGCTTCCTCCAGAGGCACACTGGCAAAGCACAGCACTGCTTTAGCTATTGCATCTGCTCTGCAATTAGGAAGGACAAGAGTCCCAAACTGTCAGACTAACACCCTTCGTGAATTCTTTGAGTGTAATCCTGAAATTAAAGGATTTTGTCACTGACATGGAGGCAAGCAGAATGGTGCCCTTCCGTGGGAAGGCATGGGGATAAGGCTTTTTGTTGATCTATCACAGTGCTAGCAAGAAATTACAATGCTAATATTTTTAAAGCAATTACTGCATACAAATAAGAGACTGTTAATGAAAGTAGGAAACCTAGCACTGTTCCAGAATTTACAAGAAATAAATATTTAACCACTGTATTACTATTCTGAAATGGATGTGAAAACATGTCTCTGGATAGTTAAAAAGCTTTTTACCCAGTATTGACTCAACAGTTGGTATTGTGAATAAAATATGAGTTTGTCATGTATGTAATTGAATAATATTTCAAACCATCAAGGATTTTTGTTTTTTTGGAAAATAAAAACAGCATATCAAAATCAATTTTGCAGACAAAATATATAATTTTTTTAGAACCACATTTAAATACCTTGAGAGCATTGAGGTCGACATAATTTAAGTGATCGCAATGATTTCTTAATTTATCATAATATAAATTATCATATGCAAAGAAATCCTCGTGATCCCTTTACATTAATGCAAATCAGAGAATAGCGTAGTTAATGAAGTGCTTTTGGAAGAGCCATTCTGCAAATAGTGCTATAGCTCCTTAATTTTTGAGACACAAAAGTTGTTGTAGGATGAACCTTTTTCCAGGATAGTAAGTTTTATGCACTTAAAATGGGGGGGAAAGGGGGATCTTGCTATGTTCTGTATTCTTTTAATAAGTATTAGAAAGATTTTGGAAATTGATTTTTTTTTTTTTTTTACCTAAATAGTTAAACCATTGATGATTTGGGGCTGAATAGTTTGCAGAAAGGGTCGCTAAACCAACCTTCATAACTAATTTATGTGGAGATGGGAATGAATTTAATATTTTTAGTGTTTTAGTCTCTTTCAAATGACTTTATCACGGAATCATGTCGTTTCTTACAACCAAACTGCTTATCTTACCTGAGGTGGGATCAAGCCCACTGAGCTGAAGTGAACTGTGGACCATGATTTAATTATAGGTTCCTTTTTGCTCTGAAATTCTTAACTGTAGAGGAAGGAACACAGACTTTACTACACAATTTAAGTACTTGATGAAGCTTTTATTATATGAGAGATCCACAAGGGGGAGACTTTATTCTAGAATAGTTTTGTTGGGTGACACTTCCATGCGTCTGAGATCTACGCAAAATGTGACTCCAAAAAGCCCCTTGTTCAGTGTTTTGTTGGCTTCCTGACTTTTTTTTTTTTTGGTATTTTGGGGTACTGTAGTTACCTTTTACATTGATAAGCGGTAGGTTTATTAAAGCCCTCACAAAGCTGACTGAGTGAAAAAAAAAATTAGGACTGTGACAATTAGAGAATGTAACTGAGTATCCACACTCACAGGGCAGAGGCTGATTTACCCGACCTTTGAATAAGGACTGTCTTGTGCTGTACACCTTTTTGCTTTTGAGTTATTGCAGTAGTGTGGTTTTTTTCAATCTAATGAATGATAATACTGGATTAATTTTGATGACTGTTGTCTAAAATCTTTAGCATCTTTTGTGTGCACTGGATGATAATACCTAGAGTGCAATACAAAGCATGTAACAATGATTGGAAATGATGGTACATTTTGCTGTTTTCTAGGTTGCTTGCACCTCTGCAAAGACTCGGTAGTCCTAGTCTGGCACTGTTCCTACTTAGAGTATCTTGAAATATTTTCAGATGTTTATGTATAGGTATCAGTTAGCTGTCCAGTTTATGCATTCATTTTATGAAAATGACCATATTCTGTAGTTGGACACATTGTTTATAACTCCAGCGTCTGCTTGAGAGAACACAAATATTGGCTATAAGGATAATAAAAACAAGTAATATTTTACATTTATTACTATTGCCTGATTTTTTTCTAAACTAATTGCTGTTAAAGATGAAATCCAACTAGTACAGATAGTGACTTCAGGCAGAGGTCAGTACTTACTGCTTAAAAGAATTGTCTAAAAAGAATATAGGGATTATTAAATATTCAGATGTCCCTGGAAATTGAAAGATACTTGGTATCCATTTAATATGTGGTATTATTACATTCATTCATGGAACACGATGCACAAAAACCTCCCCAGTCACAAACTAGCTGTGTTCTGATCATTTCCTGGTTATTGAGAAGACAAAGTAAATAGTCATCATACTGAAAACAAAGTAAGTATTAGAGTGGTGAAGATCTTGCCCCATGTAATTTGTGACTTTTAGTGATGTAGCTCTATTACTTCATAGCAACTGAAGGAAAATGATTATTTCAGATACGGTATCACAAAATCTTGATGATTGATTTCAGCACAAACATAACCAGTAGGTAGATGGTCAGGTCAAGACAGTTAATGCAGAATTGTGTTTTAATTTTCTCACATTTTAAAAAAGTCACATCTTGTAGTAATATCTGATACCATGAAGTTGGTCATAATATCTTATCGTGTTTTTACAACTGACTTAAGACAAAAGGGTGTGTTTTTCTTTTTTTTTTCTTTGTAGAAGAAAAATTGAAGAAGCCTTAAGATGTTTTTATTTTGTGCTTCTATTTTTTGATTGATTCTAGATTATAGCCTTTATTCCGAATCTTGAAAAGTGAAGAATGAGTAAATGTGCTCTTTCCTGTTTTATTAATAACCTATACATCATATTTTAATAAGTGGGTGCTGTCTGTTTCCCATATCTGCTTCCCTATCTTCTTTTGTCAACATGCAAAATTCTTCATTCGCTGGATATACAAAATACTTCCAGGCAGGGAATTGGTGGCGCTTTGTCTGCTAGTGAGATTTGCATGTCTCTCATGCAAAAGACCCTCTTTTTATTTTTTTTCATTTTCATCATTAATTTCAGTGACCACATTTATATTTCTAGTATGTGCTGAAATATATTATGTTTGATAACCATTTAAAGTTACCGTATTGTGCACTTTTTTCACATAGTCTTTCACTGCGAGCATTTTAGGCTATTTTTGTCCTCCTGTGAAGACAAAGTGTTCTTTGGGAAGGTTTTAATCCTTAGTGGAAGCAAGTCTGAACTAAATGAGATTTTCAATGACAGAAAATGTAATTTTTGTTCACAGCTGATGGATATCTCTCAATAGAGTTCTTTAAGTTCTCCCTTTCTGCTTGTCCTGGTGCTGGATATTGAATGTCATCCCAACTATGTGATATCCCTCAGAACAATAGACTGCAGGTAGTTTCCCTTTCCCGATGACCTTCCTTATTAGTTTAACCTGTAACGCTCGGTATGCACATCCTTGATGCTGAGATGGCATTGATAGGAAGAACTCAGTGTATTAATTGAACTTCTAATTAGGGCAATTATGATGAAATCAGCAGTCGTTTGGTGCTGATATAAGCAGATGTAACAGCACAAAAGCTACTTTGAAGGTGAGGTGAAGCATCATGATGTTTCACTTCGCTGTTTCACCTCATCCCTAAGCAATCTCCATTAGTCATCACTCTCTTGCTCTAATAGTTAAAGCTTAAGGTGTTAAGACCAGGTTAGTTACTGAAGTTTGCTATCAGCAGGAAAAGCAAATATTTTCAGTTCCCAAAATGCTGCTTATTGTTCTCTACTATCATTCTGAAAATATCCAAATACAGTCAAGAATAAGAGTCACATAGGAGGTGGGGGAACAAGACGAAGCTGAAACCTGCCTTCAGAGAGTCTGTTTGCAACAGAATGCAAAATACCAAATGGACAAGTGGAGCTCTGAGGTGTCCCTCGATGGTGTTAGGTGAAAGACAGAGTTGGGTGCTGAGAAACTGAGAAACATGTACATGTTCCTATGGAGAATATACCATATTTGAGCAGAGATTAGGCAGCTCTGGTGATACTGGTAGTGCCTGGATTGTATTCAGAGAGACATAGAATGTAAGAGAAGCACAGTGTGTCTATAAATAATAAATACTAGATTCTTGCTAGAACCTTATAAGAAAACTTCAGAATAAGATGGGATTATTTTAAAACATGAAGGGCAAACCGATATATTTAATAGATTACTCAAGTATTTATTTCACAATGACTGTGAACTATGCAAAATGTTCATTGTCCATTAAAAAAGGAACAATAATGGGTTTATACAGTATACAGACAGCATAAATCAGGCTTTCTTAATGCAGATTTAATAATCTGCACTGTGATAAGTAACATACAGCAAGAATATATAAATGTGTACTTCACTGTTCATTGCAGCTGTAGAAACATTTCCATTACAGAATGGATGGCTTAGTAAGAAATAACCTGGGAAAGAGGAGGGGAATGTTTCTCAGTAAACAGTCAATACATTTGGAATATGCACTTTTGTTTAGCAAATATTGTTTTTTGATTTTAGTGTTTGATTAGCATCCTCAGGTATTGGCATTATGTTAATATTGCAGAAACAAAATCTTCTGTAAATTTTGCATTGTTGGACAATACTAAATTATATCTTGCCCTCAGCTATAGCAGGTCATTGAAAGTACATGTAATAGCACTCAGCAGAGCGTCAGTCCAAGAGTTATCTCTAAAGAAAAGAAAAATTGAGTGGTGCAAAGTTTGTGCGAATGGACGTCTGTATCAAGCTTTGTGCACAGGAAAGTTAAAGGACTATTGTTATGCTTATAGAAATGGGTCGCTAAGAAAAGGTTTCTGGAGACTACATTCATCACCGAGTACATCCTACCTACCAGATTGCCTGCATGAGGTTAAAACCTTTTTTCCCTGGTTTGAGACACCAGACTGAGTTTTGTAGAAGTGACATGAGTTACACTGAGTCTCATTACCTTCTAAACTTTCTCTCCTGTGCTGCATTCTCTGTGGATAGACCTTTTTATTCTATTTTAATGAAATTCACCCTTGTGACTTGCAGGAAATCTAAGTGTGATACAGAGATCCCAAAGCTAGTGGAGGCTGGGTCAGTAAGTCTACATAGTGTAGTTCGAGACAGGCTTATTAGCTGGAGTTTGAAAGCAGAATAGTCACAGTGTGTTTGAGCAAGTAAATCCTGACCTTTGTCAGGTACATTTCTTTTGGAGCTGGCCTGGCTCTGCACTGTGCTTTCTGTTGCATTCAGGGTCAGGGGAGGCTCAAGCTGCCCAGGGTGCCAAGGGAATGGTGCTTCAGACGTGCCCAAAACACTTCTGGATGATTCTCAAGTGCACTGCCAGGGACTGAAGCTGCAGTTGAGATACTAGTTGTTCTTTCACCCTCTATTTGCACAGACTGAACATTTGGCCACAGCAAAGATATGTTTAGAAAACATATTCGCAAGACTTTTCCATAGTCCTTACGAGAAAGCTTTTGGCTAAACACATGGAGGGAGCACTGCTTTCCCAACCTCATCCTCAGTCCTTAGGCAGAGTGCCGAGGCTCACAGGGAGCGTGTGCGTTGTACAACCTGTGCTGTCCCTTCCCTGCTTCGTTCCAGCTTTCAGTGTGGGGCATCTTTGGGTTGGTCAGTCCTTCAGCCACATGGCTAAATTTCCTCCTTGGAAAGTAGAATAATGACAAATGTGCTCCTAAATTTTGTTGCTGGCCATTTTATCCCTAATGCTACTACAAACTGGTTAGTTTTACATATCTCAGCATATTGGTTGGTTTTAAAATAGGCACATAAACCCTCAAAATACAGCCTGTGGTCTGACTGCAGCTGCCAGAGTAATGCAGGGTTAATACTGCCTGTCCTTCTCCAACTCATCTGCCTGTGGCTGAATAATTGTAGGCGAATTCTTTTTTAAAAACAAAATGTAACAAAACATGTCTTGTTTTACTTAGAAGCATTAAGAAAGAAAGTATCTATCCCATAAAATGGTCATTATTGATATTACTGATGACTACCCAAAATATATTTTACAAATTGAAAACCTGTGGCAAAGTCACTGCTATTTCCATTTGTTCATCTACTTATGTATTCTCTTTGTAACACTGCCCCCAATTTCTTTCTGTTTTAATAATGATTCATGAGCCTTACAAAGACTGAGCCAGTTTTTTTAGAATACTGCCCACATTATCCATGAGAACTACCTTGGCCATGAATGGGACTAGAGATAACAACCAGCACTTCAGTAGGGGTTTCCCCCTCTTGCCGAGTGCCAGCTGACATGGTGTCTGAGCATATGTCTAGATGGGATTTTGCCAGCAGACGAGAGCATGCTCTGCCCTCCCTTTGAGCTGGTTGGAGATGCTCTGGCTCTGCTCTGGCAGCTGAGTAGCTGCAGTTAGCATGTTGCTAAGCCAGAACTAATAAGCTTGACTGAGAGGCAGAGTTTATTATCTTGGGCTCAGCAGCATATTTAGTGTGGTTATGTGGCTTACACCATAGAGCTTCTCTCTATCCTACAATTTTGATGCATGGGCAGAGCTTGCTTGTGGTTGGTTGTACGGAGCATGGTCAGTATTTGCTTGTATCTCCCTGCAAAAACCTGCTACTCCATATCCTAATGGTTTTCTAACCCTTCTCCACAGGAGTATTTTCAGTCCTCTGCCACGCCACTAAGAATTCCCTACCTAATACGATTGGAGTATGTAACTACAACCTATGGATTTACTGTACCATTGCACAGTTCTCAGTATTACACACCTCACAGTACTCGTTACTTAAATTTTGGTCATTAGATTGCCACATATTTAGTACACTTAACAAAAAAAGACCGTTTTTCAGCATTTCTATTTTGTACAGCGGCCTAATATGATAGATTACATTGTGAATCAGGTTTTCAAAGTTTGAAATGAGAACCTAAATTAAGTTCACAGAGAATGATTTAAACGTCTAAGCCACCATTTATGACTAATCTGCTATTTTCACTGGGTACATACTTATCAAAGAAATTTTAATTGCTTTGTTTTAGAAAATCACGTTAGAGAATGAAGCGAAGAGGTGTTTTGATTGTAACATGGCTATTTCTATATATATAGTTTATTTCATGTGTAATGTTTGTGCTTTCATTTGTGTATTCTGGTATTCTTACCATGTATATTTCTTTGAAAATGTTGACAGCTGTATATTCATTTTGGTCAAGGAAGAATTTTTGCTGATAGGATATTTAGTAGTATATTCACTAATGTAAGACTGCTGAGTCTTAATGTTACTCTTTCCTTATGTAATTATCATATTAATAGATTTAATTTTGATTTATCTTTTAATTTTTATGAATAGCCAAAAGCTCTATTTTTTACAAGTAGAATCAAAACTGGAGTTAAATGCTTCACTTTTTCTATATCTGCTTTGTCTCGGTAGCAGCGCAAAGAAGCAGTGAACCTAGTTAGAGATATGCTGAGTATTTTTTCTCTGGAGTATTGTCGGTGTATTCCTGATGGTTTAAGGGCATAAATGAGGTACTGTGTGCCACTGGTAGACGTGGAGGAGGGATAGCAGGGCCAGGAGGGTATCTGGTATTCATGTGTCTGATTTCTTCCAGCACAGTGATTCTTTTTGATCTGCTGCAATTTGTGCAATACAGAACAGCTTTCAGGGTATCTTTAATTATGCCTGTGGACATTTTGGCCTGGAAAGTGAAATGAGGCTTCAGGATCACCTTTCACTCCTAGCTGTGCTGATTTGAAACTTCATGCAGCTTGTTACCCGCCTCTGAGCGTAGAGATCATGTTTCTGCTCTCATGAGAGACACAAATGCACAGCATCCTGGGCTTCAGAAGAAGGTGCAGCCGGCTCTCAGTCTTGCTGTCAGAGCTCTCACTGCTCTCAAGATGTAATAGCAACGTATCCTGTACATACATATACATATAACCTGTGTTAGCACATGTCTTCACTTCAAATCTGGATTTGAGACACTTCACAGGACCTGAAGACCTGTCTTTGAGGTTTCATATTCATAGGTAATAGAGTGAAAAGGTGGTGTTAGGAGCACCTTAGAAATAGAGTTTATGCTAAAACCAGACAGAACCATTATGCTTATATCAGTGCTCTCAGACACATAGAGAATAAATTGATTGATGATAAGATGCATCGGCTTTATTAAAGTTTCTCAGAAATGATTTTTTATAATTATACCACTTCCTAGGGATATTTTTCAGCATATTATGAAGATGACATACTCTCTTTGTAGTGCATAATGGGAAAAAAAATTGTTTTAACATAACAATTAGTGTCCTAACATTTGAACTTTCAGGTATGATGGTTAATTTTCACGGTCTATAGCAAATAGGAAAAGAAGATTAATTTCACTTGAAGGTGCAAGAGGTGATCTCAGCAATGTCACACTAAGTCCAAGGACCGAGTTATTTAAGTTCTCAAGACTTTTTATAATTGAGTGCATTGTTCACAGGCAGTGCGTGAAAACCTTGTGACTGAGATCAGAGGTAAAACCAGCTATAACAGTGCAGTGTGTAAGCCAGTTTATCTGAAATTGTAGTCCTGCTTCCTCTTGATCATCCATCTGTTTGTCTTTTTTCTTTACTAGAATTGCTTTTTTATGTACCAGTCTGTGCAAAGCACCGAGACTTTGAAACTCAAAATAAAAATAATCTTTAAAAAAATAGTAAGTTTTCTAGTTTCTTTTTTTTTTTCTCCATTGGAAAACAAATAGATCTGTCATTTTTTTTGTTTTGTTTCATATCCTGTACTTTACATCAGTTGAAAAAATTACTACTGAAAATTACGTTACACCATGTTTATTAAAATTTGCTCGTATGCAGTAACACACTTAAGACATTTTATACTGCCTTAAGGATTAAGTTAAGCTCCTTTGACAAGCCTGTTGGTATGGCAGGACTGTTAATCTTTAACTGTCAGAGTCTGGTTAGATCCTTTTTTAGAGTGAGGCTATGTCTAAGTGCAAATAAATTAAAATGAATCAACTCTCCTAATATTTACACCTTCATATTTTTGCACAGAGCAATCAATAAAAGAAGAAGCTGTGTTAGACATGCATATTTTTAAGAGACAATTGTGTTTCAAGCTCTTATTTAGCAGCATCATAATTTGCTTTATGTTTATACTTGTGAAATATGAAGACAAAAGTTGACAGAAAGTGTCCAAAATACTAAATTGATGAAAATAAGATATGCAGTGGGTGACAGCTTATTGAAAGAAGGACAGGGGAAGTTTCGTGAAACTGGATTTCCTAGTTAAAATCCCATAGAGTTGTCTACAGTATGTTTGTTTTTTAGTACATCAGTAATTACTCTTACATTTTCCTTTCAAATTACAACATTGTCACAAAAGAAGAAATGTGCTATAATTACATCGTATTTAGGCAAGGCAAGACAAAAAAAAAATGCATGAGAAGAGTGATGCAAGGAATGTGTACCATTATGCATATTCTGTGCAAGAATGGGAGTCAAAGTTCAATTCATTATGAAAGATTAAAGTTAATATTTTTAGCCCTAACAGGGTATAAAACTGGTAGTAAGGAACTATGTTATTGTGCTATAGGTAGAAAAGGTTTACCGTTCACTGTGGATGTCTGTACCATTTAATTGTTGTCTTAGCTAAAACCTGTGAAGAGGAATTTTTTAATAATTATCTGATAATGGCTGACTAGTACAATCTGTGCAAATAGTCATTCAAAGTGGAACATAATCATGCAACGAAGTGATACTGGTTACGTGTTGAAGCAGTAGGTAAAACCTACTACTAAGAACTTTTTGAGTGTGGCAGGTGCCTAAATTGTACTTTTCTAATCAGGCTATGTTTTGTTGTTTTTTTTTTTTTAAAATAATAGGAAAAGAAACTCTCAACAAGTAACAATTTTCTTCTACATACTCCTTCAGATACAGTTTCAAGTGGCTATTTTTATATTTACACACACACAATCTTCCCATTTTCTGAAACAAGAGGTTTTTTCCCTCAACTTATTAAACAATAATACCTCTGGCTTACATGCCACCTTACTTCTGAGGATCTCAAAGTGCCATAGAAGCATTAAATGGAGACTCTTGCCTTAAAATACAAGAGTATTCATTTCTTATGACATAGGGGGATAGTGAAACAAAAGTGCAAACCATAGCTTTGACCTTGAGTGTCCAGTGAGGAATTTCAGGTAGGAGTTTGGAAAGTGTTCAAGTGTTGAAAATCGAGGGGACTCAACTTTGGATAGGTGCACAGGTAATCACTTGAGATACCTCATTTTCATGCATGACTTGGATGTGAAATTTCAGACCGTGTTCTATATGATACTGAAGTTATATACAGTGGTTTGGAGAGTTATGCACGTGAAATGGATTTTGGATACCTATTCTGCTGTGTACAGCTGCCAAACAGAGAAATAAAGTGCACTTTCAGTCCAGCCCTTCTGCTTAGAGAGTTTCATGGTGGAGTATGGTTTAGCCCAGATAAAAAATGAAAGAGAATGCAATTTGTGTCCTGAGTTGGGTATCTTACCTGGAAATGGTGTGTAAAGCATTTGAGTTCCTGCTCCAGAAGCTATTAAAGCATGTATTTTGAGCACATAAATTGGAGATTACAGCATTACCTTGTAGCTTTCCAAAGAGCTTTCTAATCTTTTTTACTGAACTGTGTAACTCCCCTGACTTCATCCTATGTGGCAGCGCTAGATATCCTGCGAGGCTGCCAGATCTAGTCCCTCTCAGATCATAGTCAGACACACAGAAAGGGCAGTCCTCAAGAGCAGGTTTAGATAGTGGTTGAACAAGGCTTCTGAAGACCACACTTCTGGTTTTGGCACTCAGGTTCTGACAAAGTGTCATTGACTATGTCTGAGACACTGAGATCTCACTCTAAATCAGGACGCAGGCACTTAAATAAATCACCTGATTTTCAGAGCATGTAAACCACTTGCATTTTGCAAGAACTCTGATGACTTTGGCGTGTTAACTCTTTAAGGATGGTATTTGATGTGCGCAGCTGGGCTGCACAGTATTTTGGGCTCTAGTAAACTTCAGTTTACAGGCACTGAACAGTGTTAAATAAGCACCCTTGGGTCCTTAAGGAAAGGGTGTCTGCATCATAATGGCACCAACTACTTATGCAAAGTTCATTAATTTATTATGCCTTAAAAATATTTGTTATGTATTTTTTATTATATTATAATGTGCATTTGGTATCTATTATATGACATTATATTAAAAATATATTCTGCTTAAAGATCAAATACGTGGATTTCAATGACGTGGAGAAGAATCATGTTGATGTATCTCAGATTTCTCTTTCCATATTCAAGTACTCCTGTCATATTTTAGTGTAAAGGAAAACAAAATCTTTGCCTGACTGCAGAAGATGACCAACAAATAGGAGGATATAAAATGTATTTGACTATAAATGTTGGGCTTGTATAAAGTACCTGACCAGTAGGTTTGGAGTATGAAGTCTTTCATAATCCTGTGAAACAAGAACGGTTTGGAAAGAGCAGGAAAAATCTTGCCATGTACCTGTAAAGATCATCTTTGAGAGCAAAGGTAGGTGTAGTCTTCAGGCTGCCGGCTTAGGCCTTAACCTCTCTGTGAATGCTGATCCAGAGTTTCCTTGGACATTGAGTTGTTGCAAAATCATTTGTGGTGTGACTGTATTTGATCTAGAGGATGAAAAGGTTAGGTCTCCTGAAATTCTGTAGACTGTAAGGACATCCACTATATGCTTAGTGTTTAGATAGCCTTTAATTTTCTTTGCTTAAAATTTGCAGAGTCTGAAGTACAAAAATTATAAATACGAGAATACAGATACAAAAGTTTTCAGTTGTTTTCTATATAGCAGTAGTGAAATATGAGCAACTGGATACAGAAGTATAGGATTTATGGAGTATCATCTTTGAAAGAAAATGAAGGTCATCTTTCAGGCTTAACTGATCTCTGACTCAATCCTCTGTTGATGAGGATTGGATCAGAGATCAGTTAGGCAAATTGAATATCCACAAGTCCATGGGTCCTGATGGGATGCACCTGCGAGTGCTCAGAGAGATGGCAGATGTCATTGCTAGGCCACTCTCCATAATCTTTGAAAGGTCCTGGAGAATGAGAGAGGTGCCTGAGGGCTGGAGGAAGGCCAATGTGATTCCAGTCTTCAAAAAGGGCAAGAAGGAGGACCCGGGTAACTATAGGCCGGTCAGCCTCACCTCCATCCCTGGAAAGCTGATGGAACAGCACATTCTTGGCGTCATCTCAAAGCATGTTGAGGAAAGGTTTATCACAAGTAGTCAACATGGATTCAATGAGGGAAAGTCATGCTTGACTAATCTGATAGCCTTTTATGATAGCACAACTAGATGGATAGATGAGGGGAGGGCAGGGGATGTGGTCTATCTTGACTTCAGCAAAGCTTTCGATACTGTCTCCCATGGCATCCTCACAGACAAACTTAAGAAGTGCGGATTGGATGATTGTGTGGTGAGATGGATTTGGAACTGGCTGAACGACAGAGCCCAGAGAGTGGTCAGTGGAGCAAACTCTAGCTGGAGGCCTGTGACTAGTGGTGTCCCCCAGGGGTTGGTACTGGCTCTAATGCTGTTTGAGATTTTCATCAATGACCTAGACGAGGGGATGGAGGGGACCCTCAGCAAGTTCGCTGATGATACAAAACTGGGAGGAGTGGCTGACACACTGGGGGGCTGTGCTGCCATCCAGTGTGACCTAGACAGGCTGGAGAGCAGGGTGGGGAGAAATTTAATGAAATTCAATAGGGACAAGTGTAAAGTTCTGCATCTGGGGAAGAACATCCCCATGTATCAGTACAGATCTGTTGGAGAGCAGCTCTGGAGAAAAAGACCTGGGAGTCCTGGTGGAGAAGAGGATGACCATGAGTTGACAATGCTCCTTCATGGCCAGGAAGGCCAATGGCATCCTGGGATGCATTAGAAGGAGCATGGCCAGCAGGTTGAGGGAGGTTCTCCTCCCCCTCTACTCTGTGCTGGTGAGGCCCCACCTGGAGTACTGTATCCAGTTCTGGACATCACAATTCAAGAAGGACAGGGAACTACTGGAGAGAGTCCAGCACAGAGCCACTAAGCTTATTAAGGGAGTGGAGCATCTCCCTTATGAGAAGAGGCTGAGGGAGCTGGGTCTCTAGCTTGGAGAAGAGGAGACTGAGGGGTGACCTCATTAATGTTTATAAATATGTAAAGGGCAAGTGTCAGGATGACAGAGCCAAGCTCTTCTTGGTAGCACCCAATGACAGGACAAGAGGCAATGAGTGCAAACTGGAGCATAGGAGGTTCCATTTAAACACAAGGAAACACTTTTTCACAGTGAGGGTGACTGGGCACAGGGTGCCCAGAGAGGGTGTGGAGTCTCCTTCTCTGGAGACATTCAAAACCTACCTGGTCATGTTTCTGCATGATCTACTCTAGGTTCCTGCTCTGGCAGGGGGTTTGGACTCTATGATCTTTCGAGGTCCCTTCCAGCTGCTAATATTCTGTGATTCTGTGATTGCATAGCTGAAGTATAAATGACCTCAGTTTTCTTTGCTTTCTATGGATTAGGAGTAAATATTTTTCTCTTCACATTGAAAGAGTAAAAATAAAGATAAGACAATTCTATTCTTCTCATTTAGATTAGGAAGGGTGGTGAAAAGAATTGCAAGTGGTGAATCCTGTTATCATAGGTAATAAAGCTGCAGGCAAAGCTGCACTGCACAGCTTTCAGAATGCGGGTGTACAAACCAGACCAGTCTGATCAGACACTGAAATACATATATTTCTGCCACAGCCTTGTAGCTTAAGCTAGATACATGGCTCACAAATGGTGAACCCTGACAAATAATCCATCAGGTGATTTTGAGACTCCGTCAGGGAAGGCATCCTCAAACAGCTTTTTGTCTTTATTATAGTCCATCGCTTCTTCTTGTGCATCTGCTAATGGTCTTATATTGGCAGACGTTCTTGGAACTTTCTCTCTCTTTGTATTTCTTGGGAGAACAAAAGCGTAGCACTGGGTGACAGGCCATTCCCACATGCTGCTTTGCAGAGCTAGGAAGAGGTGCACAAGGTCAGGAAAGGCTGCAAATGGAAGATCTCTATTCAAAGAGTTCAATCTCACTTCTACCAAAACTCTGTGGAATTCTCCCCTGGAAATCAGCGGAAGCAGGATTAGTTCCCAGGTTTGCAGCCCAATCAATTGTTATTAGCAGAAGCTGCTGGTGCTGTGGGCTCAGGCCTGCAAGGTGTTCAGCATTGGCTGCTGATCACCTAATAGAGCACCTCTCATGTTGGTGCATAGACTATTCCTTGGTTCTGCTTTGAAGTGTTGAAATCTATAGATCAATAAGATTTGAAGACAGAAAGGGCAAGTAGCGTGCAGGGTCAGGTGCTCTCTGTCAGGTACATACAGATTAGGGAAAAGAGTGGGAGACTGCAGGCTAGGGCTAAAAATCGTTAGATCCTGAATACTTCCTACACTGAATATTTCTGAATATCTTTGTATCTGAAACTCATCGTTAAAGGAGCATGAGAACTTAGGATACTGCAGAAGAAATTGGAGCCATAGTGTTAATATAGAATTGGAATTGAGGAAATAATTATGTTATTTTAAAGCATTTTATAGGATTTGCTGTATTAAAGGGTGACAGCGATAGAAAGTGGCTTATTTTTCTATCAACAGGTCTAGATTTTAATGAAGTTCAGACTTTGGCAGTGCTTATTGTCACATGTTATTCTGATAGTGATCATTTGTAAGGAGGTCCCATTTGAGGGTTGATATTTCAGTGGTCATCTTCAAATCTGAGGAAATCTATATGGTTTTATGAGAGGTGTTAAAATTATACTGTTAAAGGATGCTCTTTCTCTTATCTTTTCATTCTTGAAACTAGCACTGAGCTCAAGTCCCAGTGGTGTCCTGAAAGGTCAGACCTTCCTTTCATAAACCACAACCTTTCTTCTTGATATCTTTGTGAACTGGTGCCATCTTTTAGTTAATGTAACTTTATAATCAGGTTGCTAAGAGGGGCAAAATAGAAGTGACACTTTTTGCTGCTGCTTAGATGTTAATGTGAGCCCTGAATGGCTTTTAAATATGTTATTCTAAATCTGAGGAAATGGAGAAGAGCACTTGTATGTATTAAAAAGGCTGGGAAAAGAAACTAACAAACCATTTTTCTGATGAAATTGAAGGATGTGTCACTCAACTTGAAGCTGAAGATACAGGGACAGAAACTCTTTATGAATGCATAAATACAATACCTTATTATACTTTTGTACGCTTTCTTGAGACATTTACTATTTTAAATATAAATCCCATTTATAAATATTACTACACTGCAACTGGCTTCTGGCTTAGTCCTGCACTTGAGACTGGAGGAGAAATTCAAACAGCAAACTATTTCTGGGCCTGGACTGTATCGTTCTTGGCCCCTGGTGAGAGATGTCTCAGCAGCAGCTCCATGTTAGCTCTAAATTTATTCTCTTCTTTTGGTATTATCCTTCGTTACGGTAAACAAAATAGTTAAATTCCATACTGTTTGCTGCAGCCTCTACAAATAGCTAAGGGAAAGACTGATGTGAAACCAGTTCTTGGACACTTCACAGTATCTGCACACTCGAACATTCCTATATAATACTTTAAAAGTTTGAAATGTACTTAGTGTAAAATAGAACCAAGCTAGCTAGTCTTAGTTTGAAATCTTTCAATGTTAAATCCAGCATTTCAAGATGAATCTGAATGTGCCCCAGGTTTCAGAGAGTTTGCCCCTCCCAAGAAAATTAAGGTCCCACATTCTGAGGTGTTACAGTCTTTCCATATATATGGAAATGCATATACTGCATTAGCAGTATATTTAGGTGAGGGCTGAAAAAGTGGTTGTGAAAGCTCCATGTCTCCTAACCTTTGCTTCTAGCTCCTGCTTTTAAACACTCTCATTGCTACACAGGCTGTGGAGAAACAGTGAAGATATAGAAAAATGGTGTCAACACACTCATCTGACCACAAATTCAAAAACCCCAAGGAGTGTATTTTCCTGTGTTAAGCAAATTCTTCAAACATTTCTCTAAACACTCACTGTGGACGTATTCTTCTAGGAGTGATGTTTTCTGCAGGATGTACCACCCATGAAATGGTGCTCACCTAATGCTTTGTATTGAAAGCAGCATTTTAAAGAATTTGCCTTTAGCGAGTGATGTTTGACAGTTCATTTGCTTTCTTAATACAGCAATGAAAATAGTATGACAGTATGTGAGAAATCGTTTATTCAAGGCCGTACAAGAAGTAGACTGCTACAAACAGACCTTGCTGTTGTTCCTGGCAATGGACTGTTTGCTCCGAGGGCAGTGCAGACAGGACACAGTTACAGAATAAGGTGTATATTTATGTTAACATTATTCCTTTAAGCCTTCTTGCAGAGCAAGCTCTGAGGTGCCAGGTGCTTTCAAACACAGGGCAAGGAGACAGTGTCATTCTATTGATTGTTCTTTTAACATGATGCACCTTGCACATGCATAGCTCTTCCTAAAGTGCTTTGAGCCCTTAGGGTGAAGAATGGATCAGTGTTATGACTCTCATTTTAGAGATGAAAGATGAAAGTCAAAGTGATAATTTCACTATAAACTATGCAGCCTATGGATTCAAAGTGATCCACAGGGCTGATTCTTAGACTGAAAGGCAGCCTCTGCTGTTTGCTTGGGGGTTCTCTATTTCTTGGCCAGTGGCTAACCAGGAGGAACCCTGACAGCTGATTGAGATGTGCAGCCTGGCTAGCTACAATAAGACTTAATTCAGTTCACATCTGCACCCACACTTGCTGGGCTTGCTGAGTGGCTGTTGTGGTTGTTTGATAAAAGGCAGGAAATTCTTTTTTGTTTAAGGAGGCTGACTTGGAGCCATGAAATGGGATAGAGAGTGAAATTAGTTGTAGTATTGAGTTTGCATGACAAGGTTTTGGTAATGAGAGGGCTGCAGAAATGGCTTCTGTGAGAAGCCACTAGAATCTTCCCCTGTGTCCTACAGAGCCAACAAGACAGACCTGCTGCTGACCAAGGCTGAGCCCATCAGCAACAGTGGTAGTGCCTCTGTGATAACATATTTAAGAAGGAGGGGGAGGGAAACTGTGCAACAAACTGCAGCTGGAGAGAGGAGTGAGAATATGTGAGAGAAACAACTCCGAAGGCACAAACGTCAGTGAAGGAGGGGAAGGAGACGCTGCTAGTGCTGGAGCAGAGATTCCCCTGCAGCCTGTGGTGAAGACCATGGTGAGACAGGCAGGTGCCCACAAATGTTAACGGTGCAGCAGATATCCACCTGCAGCCCATGGAGGGACCCCATGCTAGAGCACGTGGATGCCCAAAGGATGACTCCATGAGAAGCCTGAAGTAGAGTGGGCTTCTGTCAGGACTTGTGGACCCATGGAGAGAGGAGCCTGTGCTGGAGAAGTTTACTGGCAGGACTTGTGATCCCACGTGGGACACACGCTGGAGCAATCTGTTCCTGAATGGACCCACAGAAGAACTGCAATCCGTGGGAAGAACTTGCATTGGATAAATTTGTGGAGGACAATTTCCCATAGGAGGGACCTCACGCTAGAGCAGGGGAAGATTGTGAGGAGTCCTTCCCTTGAGGAGGAAGGAGCAGCAGAGACAACATGTGATGAACTGACCACAACCCCCATTCTCTGTCCCGCTGTGTTGCTTGGGGAAGAGGAGATAGAGAAATCGAGTGTAAAGCTAAGCCCAGGAAGAAGTGAGGAGTGGGGGGAAGGTGTTTTAAGATTTAGGTCTATTTCTCATTGTCCTACTCTGATTGGTAATAAATCAAACTAATTTCCACAAATTGAATCTGTTTTGGCCATGACAGTAATTGGTGAGGGATCTCTGCCTCTACTTGTCTTGCCCCACGAGCCTTTCATTATATATTTGCTACCCTTTCTGGCTGAGGAGAGAAGTAATAGAATGACTTTGATGGGCACCTGGTGACCAGCCAGGGTGAACCCACCACAGATATTTTTACTTTCATCTTAAACATTTGTCCTGCAAAGTTGCATAATTCAAGCATTACGTGCTAAATCCAGGTAAAAACATCCTCATCCTTAGATAAAAGTATTCAAGGAGCATCACAACCAAGTGTTGGTATTTTGCATATGATCGTCATGTTCTTTTTTTGTGAAATGATGCAATGATGTTTATTTTTATTTTTCTCTGTGTAGCATATCTGGCTGCAAAAGTAGGAGGCATTATTTGCTGCCTTTGGCGTTTATTCCGGTGGTGTGTGTGAAATCAGCAGTTTTGAAGGTGCGAGGGAGAGGACACCAGGTTCAGTATTTTCTCACTGATAAAGATTTTGGAAAGATTTTTCTAGTTTTTGAAATGGCTTAGTTGTGCCAGTTCAGATTTGCATTTCAGAGTGGTTAATTTTCTTATTTTCAGTAAAAGTGAAGTTATAGATGGGATGTGGGATGGGATACAGATGGGATATGTAATGCACCTGCAGTGAATTTGTGATACACGGTAGATTTGGTTGAAAAAAAAAAAAGAAAAAGTTTGTGCTTTGAAGCTCGGTAATGACACTATAAATAGCTTTTAGTTATATTGTAGCTGTGCTTACCTCAAATTATTTTGAGAGGCCAGTGCTAAATTGGAACATAGTGAAACATTTATTCTCAAGTCAGGGAAACTAGTGTCTTGGTCTGCTTTCATTAAAAGTTAAATCCTGTATTGGAAGAAAAATAGTCTAAAAAAATGCCAGTTCTTCTGTATGTATCCTCTAAGCGTGATTTTTTTTTTTAAAGATCTTTTTCATATATGTTATTTCCTCCTCTCGTTGCATCTCAGTGCAGTCTGTTGCTGTGCATTCAAATGAAATGTACCATTAAGATCTATAATACTGAAAGCCTCTGCTCTGAAGTCCAGTGAGACGCATTTTCCCTTTTACTAGTACATAGTCATAATGTAAATCTCTGATCTCATTAGTTTGAAAGAACCCCTCCTAGCACTTGGGTGCTTTAAAAAAGCAAGGAGTAGAAGAGACATGATTAAGTTTTTAGAAATTGGAAGGAAAATGTTTCTTTTGAGGTAACAATACACTTAGGCTAGCTCAGTATTAATGTTCTGGAAGACAATGGAAGAGTCTTTGATGCTGAAATTAATTTGCCTGTGTCCTGCATGAGAAAACTTCATATTTTGCATTACTATGTTTGCGACACAACTGCAAAATGGCATGTTGATGTTTTTTACTACTTGTAATTTGCCTTTTTGTCAATATTCTTTATGCTGTTTATCTTCCCAGCCTTACTGAGAGGACTTGGCAGCTCCATTTTTGTTTTTAGCTGCAGTGTTTATGATTATTCTCAGGTGTGTGTTGCTACTCTTGGCAACTACAGAATCTATCAGCTCTTCATAAACATGTTTAGTAAGCAAGTAGCATTATTGTTTTATTCAAGCATTTAAATCTGACTGATGAGTTCATCTGTGTGGTTTTTGCAAAAGTCTGTTAAACCTATTTATTTGATATTCTGATATAATTGCCTGTGCTTGTGTTGATGCTGTTTTCCAGAAGGTTAAACATATGCTATAGAATCCAAATTCCATTTTTTTTGAAAGAAAAACACTGATGATTTCAGTATTTGATTTAGATAGAAAATTAAGCTTGGTAGGGGACAGACAAGAAGCAAGTGGTAAGAAAATAAATGTCATATCAAGTCTTCATGTATTTGCTATTCACCTGAGCAATTTTACTGTCTGGTTTGTATGTCCATCCCATGCTTCTAGGTGTCACAAGTCTCTTTTGCTTTCTGCTACACTTAAACGTAAATGTCATCTTAAATTTGTTTCTCAGCCTGTTTTGTTGAAAACATGGAAAAAGGCTAAAAGGTCAATCATATTTATCTTAATCCAAGTTATTTTCACTCCTCATTAATTCCAGTGAAACATAATGTATTATATGTGCCCAAAATCAATATAAAATACAAAGTAGTATTTATAGAATTATGAGTTAAAAAAGGAGAAATATTCATTATTATTCATGTAATGCTGTATGTGTTTTATCAGCTGCGCAGTATAATTTATCGGATGCGGTATGTTGAATCCTGCTGAAATCAATGAGAAATGGATATATGACTATTCACCATGCTCATTTATTGTAATGTTTTGGTTATTTAGAGCTGCTAACGGTTTATTACCAAAAGCATATTTTTGTGTGTGCGGCAGTAACTTAAAACTTACCATGTAAATTAGCACTCAGAATGGAATAATTTGCTGTAGCGACATTTCTGATACGTGTGTCATGTCATGCCATTTCTTATCTTTCCTCCTCTTCCCATCCCTCAATTTTCCCTGTCACATATATATCATACACACGCATTTAAAGAGTAGTGGTGATGATGAGGGGGCTGCGCGTGCGTTTTAATGTAAGCTTGATTTATCCATTTTGAGTCTTGCTGTGGAGAAGAACTCAGTTGTTCTGTACGTAGTGAAGCAGCAACGTTTAGAAGTCCGTGGCAGCCGGTGTGAAGACTTACTATATATATGTTATCTATGAGACTTATAGTAGATTATGAGCCACGTTAAGAAACAAGAGGAAGGACAATCAGTAATCCTGAGGTTGTAGTATAATTATGTTGAAATTGGATGGTTATTGACTGTACACTGCTCTCCAGAAGGACAGGTGCTTATTTAACATATCCATTATGTTATAAGAGAACTATACCAATACTTGAAGAGTTACAGTCTAAAACTTACTCTTTCTCCTTGCCCTTTTGCAAAGCTTATCTTCTCACTCTGAAAAAACTCTTGTCCTGTAGGTACCTTAGTTATTAACTTTTTTGATAGGAATGCATATGGCACCGTATTCTCATCATTTGCTCTACCTCCTGTGAGATGGTTCTCCAAAATACAGTGCTTTTCCAAACTATCTACTCAAATGCATCCTTCAGTAGCACATCCTCCAGTAGTGATTGTGTCTTCTGGAATGTTAATGACTAGTTCTTCCTTAAGGTTATCTTGATTTTCATCCTGAATGTCAGGTAGTCCAATGTGATGAACACATTAGGCATTCCAGGAATGTAGACAGCTCTTTCATCTTGCACTTGGTTAGAATTTATTAAATGAAAACAGTTTATGTTGTATTCTGATGTCCTGGAGTCAATATCAAATTCATCAGTGACTTCTATGGGGCATTGTAAGGGATAGTAATAAATACTGAAATACATTCTGTGATAGTTTTCTATTCTATTTGTTATTGACCAAAGGGGTGAAAAAAAAAATCATTCTTTCCTTTGGGACAGGCAGTCTCTTGTCTCCAGGAAGCTAACAGATACGTTTTCTTTTGCTTCATTTTCTAATTATGTAGAACTGAAAGCCCCAGTCCTGCCAGCCAATATGCATAAGTTCAAATGTTAAGCTGTTCTAATAAATGTATCAGTATTTTATTTAGTAATGTACATGACAGACATCAGAGCTTGTACTGCAGACCCGCAGATTTAAAACCAAAGGATGCTGTTGTAGCTCCTGAAGGATCAACTTGCTCTGCCTTGAGCTGTAGGCATCATAGACTGATATCTATACTAGAATGTACTTTTATTAGAAATCTATATGGGTATATATACACATTATGTGTGATCATGTAATACACTATTGTAATTTTCACACTGAAAACTATTTTGGTTCCTGGAATGTGAAAAAAAAAATGAAATATGGAGGAACCTGTGTCATGAATCTTAACGCTCTAGTGCAGGAGTTCTTGAATTGGAAACTGACTTGTTCATATAACATCTACTCACAGCTTTTAAGTGAATTAATTAAATGCAAAGTGCATTGCCTGTCTCCCATCCTATATATGCATTAGCATAACCTCTGGCTTTTTGAAACCAGAAAATGTTTACAATTTTGTAGTTCTCCTTCCTTTTAGAATAAAACTTTATGATTTTTGGTTTTATTTTTTCCCAAGATTTCAGTTTAAGTTCTCAACTGAACTCAGTCTAGTATCGTTCAGACTTTTGAACACTTCTGTAATATTGGTGAAATAATTCCTACTATCTTCATGTGACTGGAACTAGCACGGTTCTCATTCTCTCCTCTCTAAGTTAGGTCTTTCACTTTCTAAGAAAAGTCCTTTTTGACATTCTTATTTATTCTCTGCAAGATTTCATTGTTGTTACGCAAGTGCTTCTCTGAAGAGGTGGTGTGTCCTTGTAGTAACTTAGCTCTTGACACTTTAACTCTCCATGTAATAGCTTGTTTACCCACTGATGGTTTTGTATTGTAGAAGATTTGGACCGAAATTTTCCTGCCTATAGCTGTAGGTTGAAAGCAGGTTGCAGCAAGTCCGCCCCTTAAGAAGACCTCTGTGCTTAGCATCGCACTGTGGAGTCGTCCCGCGTGGTGTTAGTGTGACCCGGCCCCTCTCCCTTAGGTGCTCCCACAAGCACCTGGCACTGTATTACCTGATGGGCTGGCAGGTGGAGTGTGCTTTTCATCACCTTCCTTTCTTAACCAGGTTTCCATTTCAGGAAGAAAGTTGATGAGTGTTATTTTTTCTGATTCTCTCTGAATACCAATTGCAATTGTGAGATGTGTTTGAAGGACCATGACTTGTTTTCCCACTTACTGAAAAAATTTTCGTGAAAAATTGTCCTGTATTATTATGCATTGTATTTTCTAGTACTCTCTTCGAGGCTTTTGACTTTTGCCTACTCCATAAGTGTACTTTTCTTCTTATACATTACAGTGTAAGGCTGTTCATGAAATTTCACATTTTCTTGCCTTTAGCCCTTTCTTCTTCTCTACTTTCTGCTTCCTACTGCCTCCTTGCTGAGTTATTCCTGTTTCTTGTTTTGTTTTACTTTTGCCTTTCAGTTTTCCCAGACTTAAGTTGTATCTTTGTGCTAAGTACATCTTTGAGACTCATGGTACTAATCGGGGCTTATGATGCTTGTTTTGCCTGTTACATATAATAAGGATCAATACATCAGCTTGATTCCACCTCAGAATTCCATGTGTTTAAACAGGAATTAAGTTTGAGCCTCATAACTCCAGCTAATGCTGGACATCATGTCCATAACCAAACTACCTGTTCAGAAACAGATGGGCATTTAGAGGGCTGTAGCTGCTCTATGCCCGCTGTCTAATTCCCTGATATTCAGAGCTCAAAAGTTGTGCCTTTTTGCAGTAGATCCAGTCAGGCATCCAGCCTGGAGCTGTGCAGAATTTCTGAGTCATATTTAATTATGCAGATCTATCTTTAAATTGTGTTTCTGTAGATGCATTTCTTTTGTCCTAGAAAGCCTTAATCATAAAAAGAGGTGATTTGAATTTAAACATTGAACAAATGTATGGTTTATTGCCTCCCCAAACTACACTGTAATAAAAATGAAGTTAAATTTGATGCTGGGCACCAAAATCTTTACATTAGATCCTGAATAGAATCTACCCTATATGATCAGTTACTGGCAACTCTAAATATTTGTTATTATATATCATGTGTTTATATTGATACTGTGTTTGTTGGGATACAGTTGTAGGTATGTTCTGACAGCTGTGGACATTGGCTTTTTTTCCTATGTGAGTGATTGCACGGAGAACAAAACTTGCCTTCTAAAAGTCTAATGCTATTGAGTGTCAGGTATATTGCAGGATATAACAAATGTTGTTTTAGCCATTTATTGTATAAATTTATAGCCTGCATCTTTCCATTTTTTAATGGGCTTTCATAAACAAACCATGGGAGAGAAGCAATCCTCCTGAGTATTTCTATATGCTGTCCTAAAATGAGGCTGTGGTTTGATGACTGGTTTGTGGAGGAATTGGTGATATTGAGTATATAAAATTACTTTAATATGCAGTATATTTTCCTGTGTTTTGAAGATCAAAGAAAGCATAAACATGAAAACTAATAGGATCTATTTACTTATTTTGCTCTAAGATAAAAAGGAATCCCAAGTGAAATTAAATTTATTTTAATTACTGATTTAATATCAAATAATTTGCATGGTATGAGTGTTTCTTCAGTTGTTTTTAAGTGAATGGAATGGATCTGAAAGTGTCTCTTATAAATTGTATACTTTATGTATTTACCAGTAGCCATATTGTAATAGTAGTGAGAGGGAGTGTTTCTTTTGCCATTCTCCCATACTATGCTTTATATGAAGAGAACAACCTTAAAAAACCCCATATATTGGTATCTGTATATCTGTATTCTTTCTTAGTGAGAACATACCAGAAAATGAAAGCCTTAGGAAAAAAATAAAATAAAAAAAAAAAAATTAATATATCTTTTTTTCATTTTAGGTATTTCAAAACTAGCTTTTCGTATTTTATATTAATGTATTTTTGGTACCTGGAAAACTGTATATATATTTTTTTTAATATGTTGCATTTAAGAAGGAAAAATTGCATTTTAGTAAAGCCAAGTAAACTTGATACTGAGAGAAGAACACTTTTCAGGAAGCTTAGGGGATTTTTTGAATATCAAACAAACAAAAATAACAACAGTGTTCAAAACAGAAGTATTTTGAAAGGTCTTCTGTGAAGAGAATCTGTGTTAAAATTGTCATCAGTATTCTGCTTTTCTTCTAAAGGAATCAGTTAGGAATGGTTATGATGGGCTTTTAGTTTGAAAAGTGAAGATGTGCCATTAAGAACTGTATTTATCCTGCTGAATCATTCATTGCCTTTCACAATGCTGTTACAAGGTTGTAAGTTTGACCATTAAATATATAACTGAAATATTTACCTACTTCTGTAAAATTTTTTCAGGCCAGGACTCATCTAGCTCCCTCGTAGCGGTTCTCCTTCCTAACTTCAGTGAAGTTAGTGCCTTCACTGTACAACTTCAGATTTTCAGAAGAAAACAAAACTCTGAAAACCCGAAACTTCTTTTGTTGTTTGTGAGGTTGTGTTACAAACAAACTTTCAATGCAATAATCCAGGTTCTGAGTTCTGACATCAGTGCTGTGTGCTGTAGCATGTCAGGGGCTCGGTGAATAGTCAGGACAAGTCACATTTCTCTGTAACTATGAAATTTCGTATTTTCAACTGCATCGTACTTTCCAAACTTTATACATGTTTAATGATGGCAGCATTTAATAATGCTTTCACATTCCAAAGATTGTGTTTACCATGAATTATTTACTAGGACGAAGAATTTATTCCATTTTTTGTTCAGCATAGAAGATTTTAGGAAAGGGGACTTCAGAATTGGTTTTAATGCCTATTTAATGCTTAACTCACTTTAGCATTCTGTGGCTTCCTAGGCCCTTGGGGAGTCAAATAATGATTGCTACTGTGTTTTAGAGCATCACTGCATTGGCCATCTGAATACTTAGGGGTATCTCATATAAGGGATAGAGCAGCGTGTGACTACTGACTCCAATGATGCTGAGGAACTATGCAATGGCTCTGCTGTTGAGGCCCCCTCCTCTCCGCTGCGGTTATAAGTCTTACTCCAGAAAAGTCTACACACTTTGGAGAATCTTTATTTAGTGATATTGAGAGATACTGGCAGGAGGAATAGACCATAATTACAGCGATATTTCAGTGAGGTACTTAAGCATCTGACTTCGTCTGTTACTTCAGTGAGAATAATTAAACATTTAAGCAGATGCTTAACTGTTGTGCTAGTGAAGGCTCTAGTAATCAGTGCTGGACTCCTGCTTACCCTAGTCTGATTCCAAAATAGCATCGGCTTCTCCCAGTGCCTGTAAATGGTTCAGGAAGTGACAGTCTCTCATGAAGTTACCGGTATCTTTACGAATATGTGGCTGCTTAATCTGCTCTTGGGTTGCTTTAGATTAATTGCTATTGACATGATGTAATCCATAAAAGTGGTGTTAGTGCTTTTGTGTCCAGAACTGAAGCCCTTGGCATAAAAAGAGCTCCTTTTTCTCCACTTTGAGTTTAATGTTATACCTTAACGATGTGAAAATATATGGATTTTTGTGCATTTATGGTCAGAGTCTGTTTGAAAAAGGTCAAAATAAAGGACAATTATCTGTTGGCTCTACCAGAGAGATCAATTGTTACCCAGTATAAATCACCATAGACTCTACGAATCCTACAAAGTATAGATTATAGAGTGATTTTTTTAAGGATGGTTAAATTCTACTTATTACATTTGGCTGCCTGGGTCAACTTGTGCTGAACTGCCCTTTATTAGATGCAGTAGTTTGCTGTGAGTTGAATGTACAAATTTACGTTGCCAGAGAACTAGAACGAAATGAGCGCTGAGGCTTTAATGGTGAGTAGTGTCCCTTGGGAGCGGCAGTAGAGAACTTTTCTGTTACTGTGGGTTTCCCACCTGTGCCCTAGGATAAACAAAGCCTAAATGTGCCAGGAACTCTACAAATGTATAATAAATGGATCAGAGACCTAAAGAATTTGAGGACTGAATAGGATAGAAGACAGCAGGTAAGGCAAGAAGTTGCAAGGTAAAGCATAAAGTAACAGGCAGGTGACTGCTAAGATACACTTGCATTTGAACTATGAGATATGTTTTTCTAAGTGATGGAAGTGTTACAGATACTATTTCTCTCATATTGATACAATGATATAGTAATTTAAATAACTAATGTAACTGTATCAAACACCAGAATTAAAAGTCAAAAAAAGAAAGTTGAAGCATCACAGGATAAAATAAGTAACCAAATTACCTACAAATTTCTGTGCTTCTTATAAGTGCTGCTGCAGTGTAGGGTTCCTACAGTACTGCAAAATGATTTGAAGGCTCTAAACTCCTATGATCCAAAGTGATCTGTTAGTAGAAATGAGGTTCTCAATACGAGCGTGAGGATACGTGCCTGCGTGTGTCACTCCCGGTTAGTCTGAATGTGTTGTCGATAAACCAAACCAAAATGTTTCACATTGTTTAAAAATGTACTAGATGAGAATAAAATTATTAACTACTTACTAGGCCACAGAGGAAGGTTGAAATATTTCTTTAGAGCAGCATCATCGAAGCACCACATCCACTGTATGTGAAACAGCCACTGTGGGGATTACCTCATATATCAGGCACATTGTTCAGTTAATGTCTGTGTGCCTGTTGCTTTCTCAGATCAACCATCTTATGTCCTTGTATAGGTTCTGATCCATTAAGAATACAGAAGGCCACATTTCTCATGTTGCTCCAACGTGTATAGTAGCGTCACTGCATACACACAGTGAAAGGATATTTTTGAGTATGCAGTAGTGTAGTGGCATCTGAATATTAAAGAATTTAGGTATGATACAGTTAATTTTTTAAGTATAATCTGAAGGAGAAAGCTTACTATTTGGTAGAATATATTTGAAAGATTCTGCTTCATTTCAGTTTGCTGTTGTGACACTGCTCATCAACTGTGTAATACTATAAGGTACTTCAGCATCTGTCAGACTTGTAATCTGATGAGCTATACTTGGAATAAACCTGAGTTGATGAAACAATCAGTGAGCCTTTGGCACTCTCAGAACTGATTAGTGAAAATCTAACCAGTTTTGCTCATGTGACACTTAACACTGCCCTGTATATACTAAGGCTGGATCATTGAGATTTTCCACCATGACTGACCATTGTTTAATGCTCATAGCTGCTAAGGGCGTGATCACCTCATTTAGAGAGATGGTATATCCTTTCAGACTTGGTAGAACTGTGGTTATGTAGATACTTCAGTATTTGTTGACCACCTATTGTGGGGTTTCTTATTCATATTCCAGACAGCTGTGGTCATTTTTCTATAGGTATCAGTAGTGCAGTGACTGCTAATTGCGCAGGAATGATTGATTCAAATTTATACATGTTAATTTTCAGACTTTCTGTCTAGACTCCATAAAATTAACCAGTCATGCACTGAGATACAACTGAATTTCAAAGTACTGCTTGATAAACTCAGTTGACAGCTCATGTGACACACCTCCACAAAAACCAGTGACTACTAGCTGATGTAGGACACGTACGATATCCTGTTCGGAATATACTCTTCCGTGCATTACGCCTTTAATAAATGCAGTTAACACGGTTCAGGGCAACGAGTATGCGCTTTGCTATTTGAGAAGGATTTGTACAAACCAATTGATGTGATTACTTGCATGTATCAGATTATGGGATTGGTCCTGAAGTCTGTGGATTTACTTGAAAGTACAGTCAAGGTTTGTGACCTTTTTCTGCAAGCAAGCAAGACTACTACAAAATAAACTGATACATATAAGCTATGTAGTGTTATACTGAGTGATTTGCACGCAAATCTCTCTAATCATAATTCAGTGAATTTCTGGAGTGTCTTTGGCAGTCTGCATTAGTAATTATCTCCAGCTAAGATAGAATGAGGGTCAAGACTGATCCCGGCTATTAGAGCTGGAGTGTTGCTTGCTTTATTGAACATGTTAATTTAGAGCTGAATGTTAATTTCATAGTGACTTTTGGGGATGACTGGTCACAAGTTGTTTTTAGAAGTTAGAGGATGGCTGTTTGCAATTAACTGTGTGTTGGATGGTTACAAGCTGCCCTAAATTGATACTAGTTTACTATTTCTGGTGTTGATATCTCACATTTAGGGCTCTTAAATGGAAAGATCTTATTATAAAATAATGACACCAGGTTTATAATTTGTCATTTTATAAAACTCAGCAGAATGATACATATGGGAGAAAGATCATAGCCTGGTGTCTTATCCTGACATGCCTTAGACTGGTAAAATTGTAAATGGTGTTACTTGCTTAGCATGGCTTTGTCTAGCCATGCTGTCATGGAGTCCCCGCACCTAGAAGCGATGGGCAATGCCATCTAAATATTTCGCCTGTTACCCATAAATATTATGAATACTCTAAATTCTGTTTGACCTATCTGGCCTTTTCCAATGCCTGATTTCAGATGTTTGGATCTGCAGCTGACATTGCTGTGGACTGGATTCTGCAACCTAAGCAGATACTGGGATCTTCCTGCCCAGTGTTTCCTTTATGACAGGCCCCTTTCCCCACACTGTTGTCTTCTTCACCTGTTTTCTTCTCAAAACCCGCAGATACTTTTTTTGTGAGAGTTGCATAGCAGCTTTGTTTTTTCTTTGAAGAAGGATGTGAACAGCCCTTTCCACCACCCCTGTGGGCCCAGGAGCCCCCTTTCAGCCCAGCCTGAGGCCATCTGTCCCTGTTCCACTAGCACTAACGCTGTGGGAGTGCCAGCCTCCAGCTCTGCCCCATTCCAGCCCTGCCAGACTGACAACCCATGGGCTTACATCCTGGCTTGTCCTCAGTGCATCCCCATCCCCGCGGAGGTGCCTGATGCCCAGGGCTGGGGCTGCCCTCCAGCTGTCCCATTCCCTGACTGGTATGGTGAGCCTCTACCATGCCAGCTCCCTGGGGAGCCCCCATGGCTCCTGCACCCCAGGGAGCTGCTGGACCTCACTTGCACACAGATGGCACAATAGCATGGTACAATTGGTGCCTAGTACTTGTTGTATTTCATGGATTCAGAACCCTGATCTTACAGTGATATCAGCATATTAGCCATCACAGTAGGAAGGGATTAGGCTGCGTGGAACAATATTAGTGTTTAAAACAGTTGGAAAATGTTCAAAATTTTAATGTGAGATTATTTTCTTCAGTGAGGACGGTGCTGCAAACCTCAGCCGATGGATTGTGTGACTAAGCCAATTTCTTTCCTATGTGAATATATTAACTGTGATGATAATAGCCGGAGAAATCCAGAGAGCCAGTTCTTCAAAAGTAGTTTGATGAAAAATCATACTCATTTCAAACAGATTTAAGTGCCTATATGTTTTAAAGATCTAGGCCATGATATTTTAAAATCCACAAAATTAAATAGGAATAATGGAAATTAACATCTTTTGACTGTGACTGCGTCTTGGGTGGATGTATTGGGTAGCTTTGATCGCTACTGTGGTTCTCACCTAACTCTGTAGATTAGTATTTGGAGGTTTGTTACAGTTAATCAATTTTTCATAATGGCCCCTGTAAATCCAAATATAAGAATATATTCTCAGTTATTTATATTCCTTTCTTCTAGCACAAGAGGAATGCTTTAGAGTATGAATTTGCATCAGAATAATTCATAAAGCAAAGTTAATTTCAGGGCTATTTATTTCCTCCCAAGCTCTCTCACAAAGTAGCCGTAGTAAAATTACAGGTATTGTGTACATTTTTGTGAATTACTTGTACAATTGCCCCAGGAGGGCAAGTAGATACTGGGCAGTGGTTTAGTAGATGGTAGGTGCAAGTTAGGATTGCAGGATTTCCCAAGAATGCAGCTAGAGGTAACAGTGCTCAATGCTAGGGACAACACAAAGGTTAACCTAAGTTTCCACACACTGTTGAGCTGTTGAAGAAATCCAAGCAGAGTAAGACATATGTATGTTCATCCAGCACATCACAGACTGGCCACGTTAGGGGAAGATGTAGTATTTTTACATTAAAATCAGTTTTGATTGTACTCAGGAGTTACTTTGGTATTTCAGAGGAACATTTCTGGGTAGCAGGTAGGATGATTCTGTTAGTGCGAGACATTTCAGATTTACTAGGAGATACTCCTGTCTGAGCACCTGTCCTGCAGAGGTCTGTTGCTTTGCTTCGCAGACAGTTTTATGTTGTAAACATTTTGGTTCTTATCAGTCCTGTCAGGAAGCAGACACTTTACTCCTCTGTCTATACATTAAATCGTATTCTGAAAATGGAAATAGTTGGAACACAAATGCTCTGAATAAATATTCCAAGCAGCACAGTGATACAAAGCAAGCAGCAAAAATAATAAAAATGATAGGCTCAGGCATGCAAAGTGATATCTCCATTGAAAGCACCTCCTAACTGTGGGGTTATTTCCATCTTCCATAATTACACAATGCAGAGAACTATTAGTGGGAAGCCTGTATGTGCCAACCCTGAGGAGGACATCAATGAGAAGCAAAGTTTCCTTTGTATTGATAATGGTGCGCCTTTGACGTACAAACAAAAGATAACTGCTTTTTCATGTTTTTTTAATCAAAAACCCTGTTTTTCCCACTTCTGTTAAAATGTGCCTTCTTTTGTTGGGACTGGTCTATGTGCAGTTTTTATTCTATTATGTGCACATTCCTAATGGAAATAGTTGTCTTCTGCCACGGGCATAGATGTATAGTGTCGAGATGCCTTATCCCAGAGATGCCTTTTGTTCTTCTTTTCCAAGACTAGCTTATCATGGAATGAACACCTTTGTACGTTGTAGGTCTGCATCCACATGAAGACAATTGTACAGCTTTAATTGTACTTTTATAATTAAAATGAAACGACTTACGCATGTGCGCTATGTTTCGGTGAACACACTGCTTTGACATATTTTTGAGATATCCATCTCTTTCCTAGCATGTTTGTGTGTAATCCTGCCTGTCACTACCAGTAGTCTATTACGTGTATCTAAGTCCCTGATGGAGCTTTGTATCCTCAAGTCATTTAGCCCTTTCTCTGTTCGTAATGATACCACTGACCACTCTGAGGCAATTCCTTGAAAGGAGATAACAGTTTTTTCCCTGCCCTTGACCAGTGGGCTGACTGTTGTGTTCAGCTCTCCTGAGGACACTGTTCTGTTTCCCTTAGGAATGCGAAAAAGTAATTTCCCCAGATAACAGCCAAAAACCCAATTAAGCTTAGATTAAAGAAAAGGAGGATTTATTGGTATTTTATGGAATAGAGAGAAAAGGAAAATAAAAGATAGGAGATATTAAATTGCCTGAAGTGGAGACGCAGACTGCCCAGTTGCTAGCATTACTCTTCAGTTTACAGAATAATTGTTGGATTTTTAGCTGGTTAAAACATTCGCTCTCCCACAGCCCAAAGCCATGTCTGTCTTTTTCTGTCAGAGCTGGAAAGACTGAGACATGCTGACTTTGAAACACTATGTGTGGCTGGAAAACCCCCTCAGTGACTTGGTCTCTGAATTTGATGTGATGGTGTCAGTAGTTGCAAAACATATTTATTTTCCCAGTGGGATGCTAAAATATATGTAAATTGGGCCAAGTGTACAAGATTTTAATTTCTGCTTTCCTAATATATTGTATTTTAGCACATGTTTTTTTAACACCTTTTAGACAATGTATTTCACGTCTCACTGTGATATTCAAGGGGATCCATTGTCTTCTCATCACCTGTTTAAATGGGACACTAGGTATTTCTTAGCGTGAAACACAAGAAAACAAATTATTTGCAGATCTAAAATTAATTCTCTCTTTGTGTAGGTTAAGGCTGCCTTTAGTAACTCATTTTTCTCGGCCAGTTGGATAAATAACTTCTTGCATGCATTTCAATTACTGCACTTTTATACTGCTAATGAGACTAATGAAGAGTTTCTTGGAGGCAATCTTAATTTAGCTGTTCCATTCACATTTTTATACAGGTACAGTGTTTCAGCTATGTAATTAGTGGTGCCATCTCAGCCATAGTGGTGGATAAAGAATTAAAAATCATCATGACAAATACATCAGGTACAATTCAAATTGTTAAGCCATGTTATAGCTTAAGTTATTTGCATATCGCAGCGTCCCAAACTGTGTTACAGAGTATATGCAGAATATATATGGTGCAGACCATTCTGTCCCCAGAAGGTAGTAGCCAGCTGGACAGTATCTGACTTGAGAAGGTTTAGCCATGGCCAGAGCATGACTCTTGTGAATAAAACATCTTCATTACTGGGAGCAGGCAGGGCTTCCAGGCTTTTGTTGCCTCATTAGGAGCGTTTCCTCATGGCAAACTAAGTGAGCATAGCAAGATGAGGGAATGAGCTCACCAGTCTTATTAATATAGCCAAATTTCTATCAAGCCCAATGTTTACATGTACAATTAATTGCCTGTTTTGAAGTTTCAGCAGCATTCAGAAAGCTTTACGGGCAAAGCTGTCCTCTGACAGACAGTTGCAAAAGCAATGTAAAAACTGTAGTAGGATGATTTGTAAACGAGCCTTAGGTCTTTTGTACTTAAGCAGGGGAAACTTGATTAGAAAGAATTCTCATTATACTATTAAAACTAGAGTTCATTTTTTTTTTGGCCAGATTGCTTCAAAAAGGACTTCAGAGCTCTTTCACCAGAAAAGCAACCAGAGATGGTTATGTGGGCAAATGGTAAAACAGCGTCAGGGAAGGTTAGAGGGATGCATTTGCAAGTCAAGAAGACATTGAAGGGGATCTAATTATAGGCTTAATTGCTTTAGATAATGACAATTCAAGCTACTATATTTAACATACCCTCGATAGTATAACTGAGGTCATCCAACAAATGAATCAACAAATCCAAAGCAGATTTTCAAGAAACATTTAGAAAGGAATGGAAAGTCTTAGATCTGCTGAAGCCAAGAGGGCTTTTATCAGTGAGTCAAGTTTTCCAGCAGAGCTCAGATTTCACCTTATGTATGGAAGGACTATGGCGTTGTTTCAGAAAACATCTTCAATGCAATTATTCATAAATTTCTAGTAATATATATGCTTATCGTTTTGTTGGAGCAGTGCCTGCAATATACTGTGAGTTCTAGAGCTGGAAGTTGAGCCAGGGTACTATGATCCAATTACCAAATCCATCACTGGCTTGTGTGATGACTTTGGCTGAGGCATGTGTGAATATTGATGATTATTTGCTCCTGAGTCTCTCCACATGCTGGCTACCTATCTGTCTTCCTAAAAAAAGCTTAAACATCTATGATGAATAGTGATCTATAAGTACAGTAACGTGGTATTTTCAAGGAGGACACAAACGAGGGCCAGTGAAAGGGTAGACTTAGATGAGTGAAGGTAGTTGCATTTGCTGCATTCCTATTTGTCCATATTTGTAGTTCACAAAAGCGGAAACAATGTGGTATTAATTCATGGTCTATAAAACAAAATCACATTTTTAGTCTTGCATTTCAATCGGTCTCATTTTTATGAACTTTGCAGTTGTATTTCACTTGGGATGTATTTGGCTGCTTGACAAAGTGACTGGAGATTTATAATTCCTTATTAGTAACTCAGGGCTCTAAAGGGAATAACAGAGTACTTATTTACTTTTCTAGGTCAGACTCATGATGTAGGAGTTTAATGAACTTCTGCTAAACAGGAATTGAAGGAGAATTAAAATCTGAGAGTCTATCTGTCCAATAAGGTTATTCATCTTATTTCTATAGGTTATATATTTTTTTTGCTGTGCAGGGCTGTTTAGGCTGCACTTTCTAAGTAATCAGCCAAGAATATGAGACTCATATAGAACTTGGTATTAAGTCAATGCACTGATGTGATTTTACTCTGAAATTACATTATGTCAGATAACTGTATTTATGTATCGGTGTTCAGGGCAGTAAGATCCCAGTTCAAATGCGCTGAAAAAGAGTTTGTGATTCATGTTAGCATCTAAACTAATGCTGCAGTTTTGGTGCCTCTCAGATACTGTTTGAATCATTAAAGTGAGCACTTCTCTCTCAAGAACACATTCATATCTGTGTTCAAGAAAAACAGTGCAGTATCCATGCTTCCCTGTAAATGTGAAGGGAATACAGTGTCTCATATTCTCAGAAGAGATATACGTTGAGATTTACTTGAAATTACAAAACTAGCGATGGAGATAAAGATGCATGGAAGAAACACAAGTCAGGTTACATACCACAGCCGTGCTTTGCATTGGACTTGGATTGCAGGAAATAACATCTCCTTCTCATTGAAGAGTTTGTATCACATTTAGAAATGTCTGTGGATCACATGTGTAAAACACAATGACATACTTGAAGATCCTGAGTATTAAAATAGATACGACTTAAGCCTGGGAAGTATAATGGTGTGTGCACGTAAAATGCCAAATCTCCTTGGTTTACGCTGTATGTAGTAAACCTTAACATATGTTTAGGACAGTGTAGAATTATCTGGGGGAAAAAAATACAAACCCAGAGATAATAGAAAACAATGAGTGAGGGCTTATGTCTTAAATACTCTATCTTCATGCTAATTCATGACTCTGATGAAACGCTTTCCTTCGTGCTGTCCTAAATGTTGATCCTGAAATAAGTTCCTCTGCTGTTTTCTCAAAAATCAGAGGTCAAGATTACCTTTGCAAAAACCATCTAATCCTCAATTAAACAAGAAGGTCTTCTGCTTTGCCCTGAAGAGTAGCATAGTGGTTAGAATGCTTATCTAGACTGCAGAAGGAAAAACCTTCATGTCTTCCTTGGTCAGAGGTGATTTACAATTCTTTCTCTAAGGATACAACCCCAATCTCTAAACTACAAACTAATGTGGGGGTCAGAATACTTTGTACTTCTTGTTGGAGCTGTGCCTGTAGGCAGAAAGAACTGAGGAAGCGGGAGCGCCAGCCAAAAGCAGTGAAGAGTTTGGTTCAACCTTTGCTCCTCTTGCCGCATATTATCCAATGACCACTTTACTTACAACTTAGGAAAGTCCTCGAAGCATTGACTAGCTTCTTTAACCTTTAGGCAAGCATATTGTACCATCTATGTTCACTATTTCTTCTCACATTAGATTCTTTTTTCTTCTCTTTTTGGCCGATTTCTGCATTAAGTGATAGAAATGGGTATTGAACTTTTAATTCTTTTCTGCCTTACTCCTTATCAACCAAGTTGCCAACTGGCAGAGAGTGCGGAATCCTAAGTACTCTCTGTGATACAAGAAAAAGAACCTTTCTCGACATTTGGATCTCAGGTCCTAAGAGAAATGTGGGGGGAAAAACTGGCCTTTTTATTAAATAAATCTGATGTAGAAGACAGGGAGGAGGGATTTTGTATTTGCTTTACTGGTTTTGACCAGAGAAAACTTGGCTCAGGAGCAATGAATTACCATTATTCTTACTTGTAAAACGCACTTAGGAGGCAGGACTGCAAATAGTAGATGAAGTTCCTATTTAATAGTAAGCAAAGCTGTGCCCATATGACAACTAAGCAGAGGAGTGTACAAAGGAAACTTTCGAAGCATTACTGGTCAGTTTGATTTTGTAGTTGGTCAGAGGGAGGTCCAGATGCAGTTGTTAGTTTGCCAAAAATAAAGGCTAAAGAAATAGGAATTTCAGGAGCTTTTTAGGGGAATTCCTTACTAAAATGCTGGCGGAGGTTGTTGGCTTCTTTAGGATGTGGATAATGGTAATAATTTTGTCTCTGCTACTGTTGATGGTGAAGGGAGGAAATGGAACACCAGACCTATGCTGAGGAGCACTTTAGGTATTGAGAGAGGAGACAAGGCGTGATCACGGATTAGCACAGCTGTTTTGGAAGAGACTGTTATCGGAGAAGCATTTGTACATTTAAATCTGGTAGTGTTTGGCTTGATTGTGAGGGGGGATGCTACTTGCCTAGTACAAAGCACTTTTTTACCATATAACGGTATCTCTGCTAGGACTGCTTTTTTTGGCATAATATACTTATTTTGCTGTGACAATAAGGTTCCTTCAGAATAAAAATTACCTAAGAATGGGAAAGACTGAATACAGAGGAAGAGTGCCTCTCTTTCTCTTTAGGAGAGGTCAGTAGAGACAATAGTGTAATAATAGAATTCCTATCCTATTCATTAATACAGATTTTTTTTTCCACTCAGATATATGAACTACTTTGAAAACTGGGTCAACTTAAATGCTGTCACAAATGCTCATCACCAGGTGTATATTGCTGCATACCTGTCACACGCAGCAGCTGGAACATATTTCATGAAGAGACTGGGGTAAAAGGTGAAGTTCAGTAGGATTATTGGCTCTGAAAGAATCACGCTTTTAGTGTTCATATGGTACAGGACAAAGGAAATGGGGCAAAATTACGCTTAATGCCAATAAATACAGATAGTATTTGTCTTTTTGTGTTAAAACTGATATTTTTTGTTAGTCAAATTTACTTATTTACGTTTGGTGAATGCAGTATTATTTCCATGGTGGATTTTTCTTGCTGCTTAAGAGACTGAATTTATTGACATACCTAGACATGGAAATTTACTGGGAATTACTTGAAACTCTTTAGGTTTATTAAAAACCCCTAGAGTTGAAAGTTCTTTAAATGGAGTTAGTTTCAGTGCGATAATGGGATTGTTGGTGATAAATTGCAACATTACATATTTACTGCTAACCGAGGAAGAGCTTTTTAGAAGATGCTTTCTTTTATGCCAAAATGAAGTTACATGGATGAAAGCCATGGTGTCCTCTCATGGCCTGTCTTTGCTCCAGCAACTCTTGATGATCATAGTTCAGCGTAGAAAACGGAGGATTTGTGCCGGAGAACAACAGCAATCTCATCCTAGTTGAACTGTCCAGTAACGCTTGGGAAAATAATAGCACATATGATTGATGTGCTCCTGGGTTGCATGTAACTAGGTAGCTTGCCAGCCTGGAGAGAGCCAAGATCAGGGCTCAAGCCTGTACTTTCCTCACTGTGTTATCAAAAGCTGAAAGCGTACTCTCAGACACATCATCAGCTTTCCTGTGTGAGTACGAAAGTGGTAGGGAGCAGTAGTTAAAGTTCAGTGTAGCTCTGCAGCTGAAGCCCGCCCTAGGAGTAAGGGATTCTCATCTGCATCTATATCCCTTCAGTCCTTGGCTTTTTCACTGACAATGCCTTCAGGATGCCAGAAGGCAGTGGTGGCTTTGTGATGCAAATCAGTCATGCCAAGTCTTGCTAAGAAGGTAACTCATTCATTCCGGATCAATTTTTAAGGCAGCTTGTAACATTTCTCTCATTTGGCATAAAGGATTTTGCCAAGCATTTCAATGAGACAGTTACAATCTCACTCAAAATTTTTATTAAAAACATTTCCTTTTATTCATGTTGTCACTCAGACTTCTATGTGAGTGCCGAGAACTGGACAGAGAGACTGAAAGGCAACAGATTCGCTCTCCTAGGGTGAGCAGAAGTTTTGTCTGCAGGAATGAGTTGAAGAGTCACTGTGTTTTTTCGTGGGAGGAAGGCAAGAACACAGAGGACAAGAGTGGTCCAAATGACCTTACTGTTTTTAGCAGCACATATGGCAAATGACTCCTTAGTAGCCTGTTCTTCAGAAGGAGGAGTGGAGAGGAAGCAGCACAACAGACTGTTTAGCTGAAGTGGGAAGAGTAAACCAAATAGAGGCTCCCGTGCATCTGTTTGAGAGAAGAGGGGCTAGGAACAGACTCACTGAAACATATGTGGCCTGTCCTGGGGCACGGGGATGGAGCCAGCGGCAGGGTGGCCAAGCAGACAGGACTTGCTGTGATGCTGAAGGCATGTTACCCTGCAGAAGCTTTGTGTATACAGGAAGTTCTCAGGTTTTGCTGCAGAACTGATTTTGGGGAGGTGGACATGTTAAACTGAGGCAGAAGAAATGCTGGGCTTGCTTAGTTGGGAGCAGGGCACCTGAAGCACAGTTCTCCAAACCCCAGGTGAGCATCCTAACACTAGCAGGGTTACAGAAGAGAAAATGATGCAATGTTTCCCAGTTAGGGCTACTCAAAACTTTTGGATAGAGAGGAGATAACAGATTAAGCAGCAGTATCTCACAGTATCTTATTCGTGATAACTGCAGGAGTCTGAAGTGAGCATATATAACCATTCTTCACACATTCCCTAGACATCATAGCTCCGGACAATCCAAGTCAAACACTGAGAAATTGTGTCCAATTAATATATTGGTTTAAAAATTGTAAGGTATGAACACTGATTATAATTTGAGTTTATTTTTCCTTTGCATTTGAAGTTTCACTGTGTGCTTAACAATACACTTTACAGTTTGTCAGCTGCTCTGAGAAGCTTGTTCTCTTCTAATCCTACCACTCTGGGAGCTGAAGATTTAAGAAAAACATGCAATATTATGAAATATAGAATAAATCATAACAATTTGCAATATGGTAAGAAGAATAAACAGATAATTGGTCTGAAACTACTATATGTAGGAATTCATCCTTCTCAGCTGGTGATGCCTGAGTGAAGAAAAGCCTTATGTGGTCTCTAGAAGGAAGGTTGTCTACTAAAGACCAGAAATGCTGTTGATTTGCAGGGTATGTTTACGACTTCATAAGCAACCGTCATGGTATTTCTGAGAGAAAAAAAGTCCCAAATGTAGAACCTGAACTTGTAAATATATTTACATTATCAACATATGCTTTATTACAGTAACAGTTATATGTTTTTAACATGTGACAAATACATACAGAAACCACGTTTTATGAACTGTCCATTAGCTGCAGTTTGTCGATGTGCCATCTTTGGTAACCCTGTGCTGAGAACAAATAAAAAAAGAAATAGAAAAAAAGATTAAAATCTCTAGCATGCTCAGCTGATTACTGTAGCATCCTAAAATTCACATTCACCTCCTCGAAATGCATTTCAGGGATGTTTCAAATAGGTTCTTAATTTACCATATGTGCTTCATTTCTGTTGTGTCACTGCAATGGCGTATATGTGGCATAGAGATTTTAGCCTAGAAAATAAAGATATACTGGGGAGTGAGCAGCTCTGAAAGAAAGGAAGAAACACTGAAAAACAATAAGTGGAGAAGCTTGGTGCAAAGGAAGCAGCCTGGATTTGAGAGAATTCAGTGATGCCAGCCTGCCTTTGAAAGCTTGCTGAAGTGTGTTAGACAGTAGGAAACAGTTATAAAGGGGGAATTTAATCTCCTCCTTAGAAGACAGCGAAATTTAACTGATGCTGGATAAAGAGGAACCTCCTGTGATGCTATATGGCTAATTTTCACAGAGAATGTTTAATTCTTTAAGATATTTCAAGGCTGCATTTACTGCTTTAGTAACTAGCAACTGCTGCCTGTAAAAACTTAGTGAATGTTATTTTGGAGGGTATTTGCATCTTATGCAGTACTGAGGCTTCTTTATCCACTTTATCCACTGACCTGCTAAACAACTGCATTTTTTCCTTCATTCAGAAAGCTTTAGCCGAATTAAACCCACTACCAACTCTTTATAGAATAATCAGATAAGAAAAGGCATGGTATTAAGATGAATGTTTAATGTGTGGAAAGTTATTCAAGACAGAAATAGACTGACTGCAGTTCTATTAATTTTATCAATGCATATATAGTGCACAATTATGGTATACAAGAATTATGTACATCCATGTGCAGTAGACTCTTTGATATCTACCAAATCTTTACACTGTAAATAATTTACATTTCTTGCCAAGCAGAATCAGAATTTTCTAGTCTCAGAGGAAAACAAAGTCTTGTCAGCCCATCATGTTGTCGTTATTACTGAATGCCTAGTAACCATTTCCACAAATGTAAAAGTCTAGACATTCTACCTCTTCTTAGATGAGATAAGTTGATTGATTCCTGGAGCCAATTTGCTCGAGATGCAACTGTCTTCCTCAGACGTGATGTAGCATTTGCTCTGGGTAAGAAGAACAAAGAGAATGCTAGTACTTGTTTGTGCTTTGGGCTAATCTGGAAAGGGTAGAATATTTTATTTTATATACCTCCTTGCTACTAGGCTTGCTAGAAGGGAGAAAGGAGGCATTTTCCTACCATGGTACTCACAGTGCTTAATTAATACTCATCAGAACTAAGCCCTGTAGAAAAACACAGATAAGGGGTTTATTTTCTTTAAAAAAACCGGGGAGGCCAGCCATCTACTAAGACCCAGATTGCCATGGGTAACACAGCAAATATGTGGTTATTTTTGATGAAGGTGGTGTGCTGTCATTTTGTCTGTCTGACAGTTTGTCTGGCTTGAGTTGGTCATTCCAGTCTTTTACTCAGGGGTGACAAACACGTGGTAAAATACTGCAAAATAATGCTGGATAATTGGTCTTCAAATAGGATTAAAAGGCATCATTCAGAACATATGAGAGAAAGCTGTTTCAACATGCACAGAACCAGATAGCTTCAGACTATATTCATCTGCAAATAGTAAATATATACGTAATTCACATTTCTGCAGTAAGAGTGCACGCTGCCCAGAGCTTGCATAGCCTGTATTTTGTAGGCAGATACTGTTGTAGCAGTTCAGGGTGGTGAACAGTCCAGCTTGTGTCACTTTCTTAATTTGAAAATCCCGTTAAGAGAGAGTTGCACAAGTAAGTTGATTTGACATGAAAAGATATACATTGAACTTGTATCACAGGCAAACTATATATTCAAGTGCTGCCTCCGTAATGCAGATTTCCTCTCTTAAGAAACATTCACATCAAAGTGTTATGCAAAGTACTGCACTACAGCAGCAGCCATAGCAATGCACTGCAGCATGTCCCAGCTATTACACACACCTGTCGAGCACAGGGATTGAAAAATCAATCCGCCGGCAAGAGCTGGGATTGCACTGGTACTGTGTTTTCTGCCAGTTGAAAAATAAAGACCTAGGATAGGTCAGTGTAGTGTCCAAAGGAATCCGTGTATGGATATCAAGCTGCGGCATTACGCCTTTAACCTGCTGTCAGCCCAGAAGGAAAGATTAATCTCTTTTCTTTGGATTATCTGAGGTTCCACTAGCTGGCAAAGCAGAATTGTCTTTCATTTATGCACAATAAAGTGAGCATTAAGCAGGACATGTCTGTATTAGCTCTGGAGAAGAGTCTTCCTATTCTTGTGTTAGCAAAGGCTAGGATTTACTACAGTGTAGTGTGGGAAGAAGTTAGTCATCCATGATGTGGAGTAGGATATTTTCTCTTTCACATGGTTCCTCTGTTTCTGCATGATAAGCTACTAGCGCTTTCCTTTTCGTTTTCAGTTTGTACATTTCCCTTTCTGGTTTTGATCTTTGTTGGCAGATCAGAGGGGAATAGATACAATAATTAAAGGGGAAAGGTGGTGAGCACCCAACACCACAGCAGAATGGTTTGGGGAGAAGTGGTGTCTTTAGCTACTGTTATAGCATCTGGATACTTAGGAACTACATACATGCGTGGGAATTAAACAGAAATGCCAAGGTACTTACAAAGGGCCCAATTTACAAGCCGTGTATCATTTTTGCACTGAATAACCGATTTGTGTTTGCAGTTGACACAATTTGTAGCTGAGATAGAAAAGCAAATGTCGTGACCCTGTTTGCTAGCACTTCAGACTCAAGACCCCAATGTAGAGTCGAATGTTGGGCAGTGCCTGGCCTGGGTTAATTCCTGCCTTTGGGACAGCTCGTTACACACCTGCTGTGGGACCAGCTGATGGGAGGACAGAAACCCTCACCTTTTCATGTGCCCTAACAGCAGATCTCCTGGTCTGCGGAGCTTTGCTCTATCAAAAGTAGATTAAATCTTTATCTAAGAATCACAGGATGAGGATAGTGCTTTTAAACAGTAGCTGCTATTAAAATGTCAGTATTGCTGTCAGTCACCACCTAGTACCTGAGTTAGCGCTCTTTCCCCTGATACTGAGAACTGAGAATAGACAGGCAGACAGGCTGCTACTTAAAGTGAACTATTGTAAATGAGGAGCACAGATTTAATCCTTTTTGATACAGTTCATTATTAATCTGTAAGATTAAAAATGTATATTGCATTACTTCAGGGGTTACACTGACCTCTAGATTTCATGCGTCTGGATTTTACTACTTCTTATGTACCATTATGTTTTTATTCCGTATTTTGGTAGTATCAAGGCTTAGTCATATATGTGAAAGGAAACTTAAAGTTACAGATAATGTGGTAATTGTCCATTTTATGAAAACTTCAGGACTTTGTCTTGTGAGCTTTGTGCAAATGGTAGATATCGATACCTTAACTAATTATTCAATCAAGGATTTGGCAGGTCAGTCAATGGGAACGATGTACAATGGACTAGAATTGATCACACTTCATTTCCCATCAATTGGCAGATCAAATGGTACTTCAGATGATAAGTTAGGATCATCAGCAGTCATTTTTGGGCCGACGCCTCCTGTTTTTTTCTTCCCTTTTCCTCTTCCAAATGAGAAGCCCTAGACTATTTGATGAAAGTGAGTGTCCTCTGACGTTGGTGAATAAAGAGATGCAGAGTTTCTGTAGTCTCTGAGGGACGTGAGACTATTTCTGGCTCCATAATGGATGCTGCTGCACAGTCCTATAATCACCTAACCTTATTGAATTGTCCCCATGTGAAGATTTGCTTTCAGATTTAGTAATCATTCTACATCATTTATTTTCACATAGATTACAGGTTCTTCTGTAAAATGACAGAATTTCACCCCAGAGCTCTTTAAATGTTCGGCTCTTCACTTTCACTATTTTGGATATGCTTGTGACACTTCCAGCTTTGGAGATTTACTGGCAATTAGTAGGCTTCCACAACAGATTTATTGTAGCTTTCCAAAGTGATGAATCAGGTGTGTGGCTACAAAGAAGTGGTTCTCCAGGACTTTTATTTAATACAGGAACACAGAGCTAGATCCTGTGAAGAGCTTTGCTGTGTAAAGCTGGACTTAACCCAATTAAACTCCACTTCCAAGCCTATAAAAAAAACTTTGCTTAGCTGCTGCCTAACCCTGAAAGCACATAAACCAGCTCTGTGTTTCCTCATTTGGATTTCAAGTGAACTGGATGCCTACACTTTTTTTTTTTTTTTTTTTTTTGCATCTGCCAAAGTCTTTGCCTGATTCCTGCACAAAGCTGCTCAGAACCTGGAAATTAGCATTTCTTTCTCCCAAAGGCTCTGCCTGGTTCGGCTGACCCACCTTACATTCAAACAGCCAGAAACGTAGCTGGAAGGGACGGTGCCATCTGCCCAAAGGAGTTTTTTCTTCATATCACTGTTGGCTAAAGGGCAATTCATACATGGCATGAGGTTTTTGTACACGTTCTGGTTTCTGGAGTTGTATTATTTTGTTCTTGTCCAAAAGGTTATGTACTGTGTAGCTTTTGGGATAAGGATTGATTTGTGTGGAAATGGTGAATATTCAAAAATAATGTAGTTGTGACAGGACCAAATGTTTTTGCATTAACAAGCTTTCTTTTGAAAATATATTGATCTGTTCTTTTTATTTACTTTCCCAGCTGTCTATTGCTCAATACAGATTGAAAAAAACCAATCTCATTTCTGATGTGAAACCATCTGCATGCTAAACAAATACATATCGAACCAAAATAAACTTAATAGCTTATTTTTTTAATTAAATGCAAATTTGGCATCCATTGCAGTCTGTTAAAGCGAACAACCCCCCCCAGCACATTTAACATGTTAAAAAGAAGATTTTTGCTGTGTTCACAATGTTACACAATAATTAAAAAGGAAACCAGCTAAGCCTTCAGAAGCTGTCCCCTTCTATATCATATGCTTAATTTCCATTTAATTCTAATAGTAGGGCTGTAATGTGATAATTATTTTTGAGGGGGAGAAATCCTGCACTGTTGCTTTTTTTTTTTTGTATTTTGGGAAGCAGAACACATGGCAGAGAGGGAAAGATCTGAAGCACAGTCCAGCTGTAATTAAATGCTGACAGGTGGAGTTTGGCTGCTCGTTTCTTCCAAAGTGGCTTTCCAGGTCGGAGTCTCTTCTCAGCTGTGCTGTGCTAACAGGAGCAATGGTTTCTCCTGGGAGGACGTGTTGTTCTCTCCTCAGATGTGCAAGTGTTGGAAATAGGCAGGTCTGACACAGTGCAGATGCTGTCATGCTCCAGGTGAAATTCTCACTTTGTTCACACTGTTCTTTTAGGATGTCAGGGTGCCAGCTGTCCTCAAGGGCTCTCTTCTGCGAGTGGTTTGGACACTGGTGGTCCGCCCTGCCTGCAACCAGGCAGGTTGAGTCAGGGTTATGCTCTCGTGCCATCTCCTGGCAGATTGTCACGATGTTTGCCTCTCCCACACCGTGTCCCTTGCGCCCTGCCCTCCGCAGATGCGTTTGTCACAGCGTGCCAGCCCTGTGAGATCAGCGTGAAAGCTCGTGGGGCTGCAGGTGGCCTCGTGTGGGCACGGTGGGGGATCAGAGGGGACACTGCGCAGAGCCCTGCTGGGGATGCTGCAGGTGTGGGGGTCAGATGTTCCACCTGCACAGGGTGCATGCAGAAAGGTGGACACAAGTGCTGGGCGCTGAGGGTGTGCCAGGAGTGTGAAACTTCAGGCAGCTCCTCAGAACCGCCCGATAATGTGCAGGTGTGCGGGCAGCAGAAAGGCTGGCACCATCTCACCCTGCCAGTGAGGCAGTGGGATTGGGGCAGCTGCAGGCAGAGCCTCCTGGCCCATTCTGCCGCAGGGTGAAGCAGCCCCCGAGGGCAACCCAAGGGCTATGCAGTAAAGAGAGGATAAACCACCTGGTCACATCTTTGTTCAGTGGAGTGAAGCAGGTACACCTGAGGAGTAGTTGGTCTACTTGTTTTTAATTCTTTGCTGAAAGATTCCCATACAAAAAACTGTCAAAGAAAATATCCTGCCATCTCTCCTGAGAGTTGAAATTGTGGCTTTAGAGAAGTCTAGATTTGTCAAAAATGCTGTTTAGGTGGGTGAGCATTATTTGGGGCAGTAAAGCTAGAAAGATGACCTACATGTCAAATACGGAAAAACTATAGAGTATACCTATTGCTCTGAAGAAGCTGTTTGACAGAAGTTCATTCACATGAAACAAGAATCCTGGGCTGCAGCCAGGCATGGTACAGAGACCTGAAAAGCAAATGTTAGTTACAGAATTTAAAATTCCCTGCTGATAGGTATCAGTTAGATGTCAAGGCATTCGCTATTGGTGATTTGAAACAATGAAAGATTAAGAGATACTTTGAAAAAAAACCTCTGCAGCCTCGCCATGTTATCCTTTTCATTCTTACATGACCACGACCATCATCACCCATCTTATCAGAGCGTTTGGGGCTGAATTTTATGTACATTCAATGTCACCAAAGAAAGCAATACCATCCACCTATATCTTTTTTTTTTTCAACCCTGCCTTGATTTTCGTTTTATTTGCCTCCTGTTCCCATTACAAAATGAGATCCAACGAGTGAGCCAGTGAAATATACTCCCCAGCTCAGGAAGAAGTGAGCAGGAATTGTTTAATGTCACTGCCAGCTAAAATGCTTTTCAAACAACACACAAATGACATTCAAGGAGTATAATTTAGGACTAGTAAGGTAAAATAAAAAGCAGATAAAGTGTATAAAGCACCCACATATCCCCTGGGACTCTGGTACTCTGCATTTCACCTCTTTGCAGGCAGGTTTTGTCTCTGCTGCTGCTCACTAAAAGATGATTTTTTTGTTTTTTTTCATTATTTCTGTAGTATCTGTTCCTTGACCAAATGCATTGGGTAGCTGTGGATTCAAGTTATATCATTTCCCCAGTTAAAGATAAGCTGCATCTTTAAGCAAGGAATATTACTGAAGAGTGTTAGCCAAGTGCCTGGAAATCATACTTCACTCAAATCAGTTGATGGTGACACATAAATAAAAGCATTTATGTGCCACAGCCACAAGAGATGGCACAGTTATAAACGTCTTTGCAATAGGTAGACACTGAAATAGACTTAAGTTCTCACAAGGCCAAACCCGCCCTCTCCCTGTAATTAGCTGACTTGCTATCAGTGCTTTCCTGGCTCAGGTTTTCAAGGGCTCCCTCTTCTCATCTGCCCTCCAGCTCAGGGTACCTTCCTCCAAGAGAGACCTTCCTATCTCTCCAGCCAGCTTTTTTCTCCATTTCCTCCAGAGATTCACCCGAACTTAATTACCCCTAACTTATTCAGAAGATAGTTTTGACGTTCTGCAATAAATTGAAGAGCGTGTCTTTGGAGAAGCAATGCCAGGTTGGCAGGCAGAGTGCCATCGCTTTGTACTTGATTGCCTAATTAACCCTCAGTGGTAGGTACTTTTCAGTGCTAAATATTTCCATCCACTGAGTGTTTAATTTCATATTAACCTGCACACTGACAAATAGGCTCGATACAAACATCCTGATTGGATAAATGTGTTTGTTTATTTTTGTCTCCTGATCAGGACTGTGATACTAGTAAACAATTGGAGAGATGTGTTTGGAACCCCAACACTCAAAAGTGCTGACCCCTGAATTCAAAGGATTATTTTTCAGATTTAGTTGTAGTCCAAAACCAGTTCAAAATATACTGATACATAGTTGCAGATATAGATAAAAATTTTTAAACATCTGCCTTCAAGATATTTTCTTTTCATCTAGTTTTAGTCCAAAACTGAATATACAAATATTTTAGCCAAAAACACGCTCTTTTTTTTTTCTTCTCTACATATGTGCATGGAAGAAATTCCCAGCGACTTTCTGCATCCTGTGGCTGTTAAATGAAAGGGATGCTTTGACCATTTTTGCTGCCAGTACCTGTTTCTAGCATCTGTCTTTAGTGTCACTATGCCAGTGATTACAGAGATTACCTTGGGATCCTACTGCAGAGGTGGCACAACTTTGTGTATTTATTGAACCTCGTACATCCTCAGATAAACATTTTAAACTCAAAGGCAGTATCTCCTAGCAAAAAAACAAAACAAAACGAATCTGCTTTCTTGAACAAAATTTTTGAACAAATACTCTTCAAAGGAACGAGGAGCCTTATTTTTTATTTCAGTCTACTTTGACAAGATAGAGAAATACAAAACAAAATATATTTTAGAGAAAATTCTCTATAGGGTCAGTAACTTTCTGTGATATTTGGTCTTAAATTTCATCTGACCTGTTCTCAGGACTAAATGTGCTGTGCTGAAGTTCTGTTAAAACTGGGTGCCGGTGGAAGGGCTTGCCTGTGTCCATGCAATGCTATCACATTGTTACCTTGTAGTGACATTAGTTGTAGTGAGACTTTAGGTATATTTGGATGTGCCAAACAATGTCATAGGAAGAAATAAGCACTTGAATTTGAAAATATAGACACAGACTTTAAGGATCAGTGATTCTTAGCTTTAAAGAAGTGGGGTTAGATAAAAAAGTGACCCTGCAAAACTTGAAGCCCAAAAAAAAAAAAACCTTGGACAGCCTTGACGGGTGCAGAGAGCGCAGCCGAAGGCATACTCCCATGAAGCACTTAAACTGGAAAGAATTGCCAGAACTTACCAAAGCAGATGAGCAAGTTGATTTGAAAACTTTCTGAAGCAGAAATCTAAACTGTCCAATACCTTTTCTTTAGACCGTTGAAATAACTCCCATTTTTCTGACACTTCAGTGATAACAATTTGCATAGTTAAGACACTACGCTTGTGGCTTTATTGCATTTTAGCGCAAATACTTTAGCTGCAGAACAAAAGTAAAGCAGTTTGATGTAATATGGATGTCTATTTGCACTCCCTTTAAGATAAACATTGGGCAATAACCATTTCTTTAGAGCCTGTATATTGTTCATATGATTCTCTCTCTTGTATAACAGCTCATGTTCATCAACATGATACATTCCTGCCCGATTTTCCAGTTCTGTCTCTCATTGAGGATGTTCTTTTCTTTCTCTGATTGCTTTTTCTTCTTAGACCATTACTCTAGTTGATAGCTTCAGGTTATCGTTGTATCCTATCTCCCTCTCCAATAAGCCTATGATTGATACTAATCTTCCTCATGGGACACATTTATGGGATGCAGGGTGGAAACTACTCTCTAAATCTTAGCTTTATATGTGCTGACAATTTGCAAGGTTGCACCTTATTCACTTCAGGTGGCTTAGGGGAAAACATCAGCACCTGGTAATCATGCTTCCAAATAAGAAGAGAATCGCACTCCATATACTAAAAGTTATCTTGTTGTTCAGTCTCTTGTGCTGCTTCTGCTTCTATGTTATGTAACTAGAAAGGACTCGGTGTCTATAGGTGGTCAATGTCTTGTAACCAAACTCATGCCATTTCTTTCCAGTGAGAGGAGCCATATTTTAATTAATCTAATGGAAGCTTTGACTAGCAGGCTGTCCCCTGAAAAAGAGTTAATGTGCCGGAAAACACTTCACACAAGCAGAAGACTGTTCATTGACTAATGTACTTGATGGTACTTTTTCTAGGACAATTATCCCAGTGAAAGCTTTATGGAGTTCATTTGTTTTTCTATTTTCCTTTTCAAAATATAGCCTCATGTTTTGAAATTGAATTAGATATGTCTGAGGACCTTTAGAAAATAGAATTATTACATTTTTTAATTACAAGTTTTGTAGATGCCCATCAGTATAGTATCATGGAAAATAAAAATATTCTATTCCTTGGAGGAATAAAACCTAGGGTGCTCTGATCACTATTGTGATGAATGCATTTGCTGAAGTTTGGCTGTTTCACTTTCTCTACTCATCAAGTATTTGAAGGCAGAGTCCAGTTATATAATTTACTCTGAAGACTCAATGGGAAAAGAAGATGCTAATGTTTCCACAACATTTGCATATTCAGGCTCTACAGCCCAAGAAACAAAGAGAAGTAATAAGAAATTCATTTGTTTTATCTTTTATCTTTTCAAACAGACATGCATTTATCTTTATGAACAGACTTGCTAGACCTTTTCTGAATTGCGAACTTTTGCTGCAAATGCTTGTTATTTGGATTTGCATAAGGATTAACAATGTTGGGCAAGTGGTATCTCCTAACCCTTTCTGTTTACTTGTGTAGTATCAGTCATTGGGATACAGTTTTGAAAACAGTTGGTGCTTTTAGTTCAGTGGATTATGCAGTTTGTTTTCATGGCAGATGATTCTCTAACGTTCCAAAAGTCTAGTTCAACAAAAATTATAAATGTATTTGATAAGAGGATTTCCCCCCCCCCCTCTTTAAGACCTCTCTGTCCCTGCCAGCATAAGGGTTAAAGAAAGAAAATTTATGAAACTTGAGGAGAAGGTCTGAGCTGGCATGCAGAGTGTAGATACTAAGCTACATTCCCTATCTGAACTTACATGAGAAAATGTCATGGTCAAAGCAAAATCACCTCTTGGATCAGAACTTGGAACCACAAAATCAAAACTCCCAGAGACTTGAAAAGGGCATATACCACAGTAAGCTGAATTTAGTTGAAGTTCAAAACTCTCCTCATGCTTTAAGTGTTTCAGTCAGGGATTTTTGTTCCATCTCTTTATAAATAGAAGTGATACCTAAAATACCCCAATAGGCATCTGAATGATTCAGATTCGGAGAGCATCATTTTGTAGTGTGTCAGGTAGATGGGACTTGAAAAATACCAAACCAAACTCTTTGTGCTTGTATGTTTTTTTCGATTTTTTGATACTTTTCATATTATTATGAAAGCACTGTTCCAACATCAATATACTACAAAGCAAAAATGATCAGGGAACTTGCATTATTTTCTCAGGATCATGTCTCCCAGAGTACTTGCATTGTGGAAATCACTTCTGAAGCGCAGAAGAGTGAGCCCCACAGCTTGCTGCACTCACAGAACAGAAGTTCTTTTGCAAATGCGAAGATTCAGGGTTTCTATTCTACTTTAAGGTGATTGTTGGGAATTTCTCAAAGAAAACTGTCAGTCTTCTAGGGCAAATACTAAGGTAGGAGGCACACTGATAGAAACAATATGTATAGCTTGCTCATGAGGGATGGATGTAATGCCAAGAGAAGCTTCATAGCTTGAGCTCCTGAGTGATGGGCTCACAAGAGCTGGAGCAGTCATTTGTGATGTGCCAGCAATGGGTTGGGCATGCCTGGAACTCCTGCAGAGGTTGCTGGGCCTGCTGTGACAAGGGGATTGTCCTTGGAAACCTCCAGGAAGGAGCAGCCAGCCTAGTGGAGCAGCGGTCCTGAACCCCAGCAGCTTATGAGAAACCTCAAAGCTACAAGAAAGTAAAAAGTTACAACTGAAGCTGCCAGTACAAAATATTTTCTTACTGACCAATGCATTAATTACTCAGGGTTGCTGCCAGTGGCCAATGACCCAGCAATCAAGAACAAGCCATAAGTAATAAATTACATTGACCGTGGGGTGAACGCAGGGTTCATTAACATCACATATGAAATGCTGATTATGTTTTGTGCACAAGGCAAGGAACATAAAAAGCAAATCCTGAGGTAACATACAGCGAGTGTCAGAAGCTAGCTGTTGTGCTGAGGCAGGCACAATAGGCAGTAGGTACGGGAGACGTGAAACTCCTACCAATGAAAATTATCTGCTTTATAACAGAAAGAAAAAGCTAGGCTGCCCTGGAATAAGCTCACTTCCTCCTGAATCAGTAAGACTGTCTCTGGTAGTGTTTATGGGTACTTTTCCAACCATTACTATAGCCCTATACCGAATTATTTCAATTGAAAACAGAAAGTTTTCTTTCCTGTAGATCAGTCTTCTTAATTCTATCACTGCTTTTACTTTAGCAGTCAGACTGGGAGCTCTTGCAGAGGTGGTTGTTGGTTCAGTAATAAGGTTCAGGTACTTAATAGAGTGAAGAAGCCTGATGATAGCTTTTCATTCCAGATCAGACAGAAGACAAGCATGCTGGTGCTGGCTAACAAAATGCTGTGGAGCTGGTGTAGTGCAAGAGAAAAACATAGCTGTCAAGTACCTCACTGAGATTTTGCACTTTCAGTCTCAAATTCTTAGTTAAAGGTCATTCATCCAAAAGGAATTTGGATATTCTTTGACTGTTCTCGGTCTTTCTTGCTTTCTGCCCAGACACTTTGAAGTCATCTGTAATATTTCCAGATATACCTATGAGGAGTGCTGGTGTTCACGAGCTGACAGGTGGTCTTCTGGTGAACTCAGTAATTAGCTGTTCTTCACTCCAGAAGATCTTCTTTATCTTGCTTTTGGGGTTTTTTTGGTGGTGGGTTTTGTTTTTTTTTTCCTTTTTTTTTTTTTTTTTTGGCTAGGTCATCAGTGCCAAGATAAAATATTATGGTTTTTTATTTATAGAAGGGAAACTTCTATACCACTGATAATGCAGTGATCTCAACCCAGAGGGCTTGCAAGTAGGTCATTGAGTACTCAGTATAGGAAAAAGTGTGTTTGTTTCCAGTTTACTGGAGGGAATTGTCTTGTTTTCTGAATCTTGGCTTTAAAATCAAAAGACTTTTATAAACAAAAAACTCCACAATTGATCATTTAATTTCATCACAAGAAAATAATTGTATCTAAGAGTAACGTATTTTGATTCAGAAATAACATTTTTCCATTGATTTTTTTTCCAAGCAATAAAGTATCTGAAAATAACATTTTTCTATCATTGGACAACATAGATTTTAAAGTCAATAACAGAGCAGATTGTCTCAAATTGGAAAATACAGAAACAACTGTGGCATTCTTTTTTTGTTTCTGTTTGTCTGTTGGTTGTATTAAATAAATCAGACATATATGATATAGCAACAGTGCTTACTGGGCTGTAATCTATGGAAGTGAAAGTTGCCAGGAGTCAGTTTGGCCCATGATACTTAGCGAGGTTGCATTCATTTCTTGTGGCCACTAAGATGCTGTTATGGGGTTTACCAGAACCTATAGCAAGTTCACCTGCTCCCTTGCTGTCCTGTAACCTCTGTTCTCCTGCTCCTCACATGCATTTTTAGATGACTGGAATTGAGTGGTAATTTGGGCAATTAATTTGGCTGATGCTTGGCTCGTTCACTGTCTGAGTGCCCTGAGTGACTGACTTGTGTTGTAGAAGTATCCACATGCTCTGTCATGTCGTGCGAGATGCCGTACCTGTAGTTCAGCTACACATGAAACCGTGGCTGCTTATTGACAATGGGCACAATTAAATGCCAGCAGCATTTACATCCATGATAGTTCCCTCTAAAGTGATTAACACAGATACCATAAAACTCACCTACCTCTCACTCTAGCCCTTTTCTGAGCATTTTGAAGCAAGGCTCACGAAGTAAGGGTTGCATCACCTAACTCGTATGTCATGGGTTTGTTTTTTTTTCCCCAAATATCACTGTAATAATTACTGTAACAGAGAGCTTTCTGTGGAGTTAATGTTCTTCCGGCTTAATGGCCCCTGGTTATTCTCAGGCCATCAACTTTTCCCAGCTGGTCATCAATCCAAAAGAACTGCCTTCTGCCTTCATTATTATTGCTTAAGAAGATGACATTTCTGGTGCAAGCACTGCCTCCCAATGAGATGATATTAAAGCCAATAGCTTTCCCCCCTTGCTTTCAATATTGTCAAAGAGTTATAAACAGCTGGTACGAGAATGTTGTGGCTGTTGGCTGTGAATTCCACTGACAATTTTTAGATGCCAGTTCTCTAGACTTCAGCTGAAAGAATCTGAGTGAGGTGAGTGAAAATGACTTGCCCAGAGCAACTACATGGGCTCACCCGCCATGCATCATTCAAGAAGTAGCTAGGCAATACCTGAATGTTTCAGGCTAAAGACTTTTTCCCAGAAGGAACAATTTTCAAACGAGACCTGGGACAGATGTTTTGGGGGTGTTAATGTTTATCATCTAGCAAATGTTGACATCCCCTCCCTCATCCCCCTGCCCAAGTTTCCACAGCTCCGCTGACGGTTGCTCTCGTTTCCTAACAATTGATGGATTCTCTGGCAGACTTTGAAAAGAAACAAGTTGTAGCTCAGTAGGCCAGAAACCAGCAGAGATTGTTTAGGTGAAAATGTCTTGTTGTGTGGATATTCAAACCCATGTGAGTGAACATTGGTGCTGACTACATTTCCTTTAACCTCATTAGCACTTCATCTTGCTTTCCCAAGCATGATGGTGGAGCAGCTAGTTCACCTTAGAGCCTTTTGCTAGGTAATTCATCAAAGTGGCAGATGAAGGCTTAAAGGAAAATGCATGTAAATACTGCATTAGGAGCCCTGGCTCACAAAGGCATGAACATTTCTACCCATTTCATTAGCTCTGGATTACAGTACACATATGTGAAAGAAAAGGGACTTTGCCGTTTGGGGAAGATAGCTGTACAAAACTTACTGGTTGTGTCATTGCACAGATTGCATAGTTCAGTTATTTTGTCTTTAATTGAAAAGCACTTCATCATTCAATAGCTATTCTTACAGGGAAAAAGCTCAGACTGCAACCACTTGGTACCTTCAAAATTAAACCGAAGTTACCTAACTAAACTATCCCCTTCAAATAGCAGGGGCCAAGAATTTTCAAACAAACAGGGGATTGAGATTATCTCAGTCCTAGGTTATGTCTTTTCCACTTCAGCATTTTAAACTGTGCCTCACTGCACACTGATTATTCATTTGATTCTTATATACGTGTGGTTGATACTAAGTGTAATTATATGCCACCATAACTTCTCCTCATTGCTAATAAAGCCACCAAGTTTATCCCTGGAGACACGTTAGCTATGTTTGTAATGGCGTGAACAAGGAGCTGCCATGGAGCTCCACAGGGTTTGATTTTGAGGTGCTGAGGCCCCCTTGTCATCTAAGATGAGTTTAAGTTGCTAGCGCTTCTCAGAGCCAGAGAATACCATCACCTCCTCACTATGCTGCAGGATCAGGCCAGTGCAAGAGACAACTGCTCTCAGCATGTCATGTGTCTAATTTGGAGCTTCTGAAATTAAACAAGCCTGTTACCTAGGAAGGTACTGGAATGCCATTTTGTATGGGTAATGATGAAAATAAAATTCTGATGGACATCTTTAGGGAAGAAGAGTGGTAGACCAAAAGGATCATGACCCAAAATTGCCTTCTAAAGCAACTCAGACCAGTGAGAAACCAGAATTGTCTGTTTGCCTTTTTTTTTTTTTTTTCCCCCCAAAGAAATGGTAAAATAGACACTGTGTATGTTCTGTAATCTGATATTACTGGTCTTAAATACTGCAAGATACTGTTTCATGGAGGGCCACTAGGGCACACCTTCAGTCTTTACCTCCCAGTTTATTGTATTCTCCTTATAAAGCAGCACTTTAGGGATACTGTTAACCCTTTGCTCCTTTTTAGTTCTCATGCTGAGCAGCGGCTACACTTACATACTCCTCTTACTGGTATGTATATTGGTGGTATACTTCAGGAATATGATTTATCATGCATTTTCATGAAAGCTTATCTTACCCTCCTGATTCCAGTAGGTCAGCTACTCGCTGAACAGGCACCTCCTGTTCCATTTTACTATGTAACTTTTAAATGTGACCTGACAAGCTAGAAAAAGTTCAGTGCACTGACTCACTGTCATGTAAAATATACACAGACGTTAATGACCAGCTCTGACTGCTGAACCACAAAGAGGTACGAGAGCACTGCAAGTGGTTTTTGGCACCAACTTGCAAATACCATGGAAGGACTGGACTGAGGTATGATGCTCTTCCCTTAGCAAAATGTCCTGCCCTCAAGGTTGAAAAGCTGTTCACACCTTTGCTTACAAGGACTTAATGATTGATTGATTGCTGAAAAAAAATGGAAGACTCAAAAAGACTCCAATTGCAGCTCATTTAACAGCAAGCGGAGATAGTAGAATCCTAAGCATAGAAGCTGTTGTGATTACTGTATGTGAAACAGCAGTGGAAAGGAGAATTTAAACAGTGGACTGACTTAACTCCAGAGAGGAACTTAGATCTAAGGGCTATGCACCTATACCACATTCTCCCCATCTATCAAAGGGACTGGTAATGTGTCCCCAGTTATTTGAAAAGACTGCTGGGAGAGATTTTATGTAAAGTCCTCTGAGACTTTTGCTGTAAAATATGCCATGTAAGCATATAATATGGGAAGATGTCTACAGCTAATTTTGAAGTATGTATGTCTTTGCAGCCTTTAAAAATGCACTGCAAGAGCTGTGCATTGGTGACCAGCTCTGGACACCTTCTGGGAAGTAAACAAGGTGACAGAATCGACGAGACAGAGTGCGTAATACGAATGAATGATGCACCTACTCGAGGTTATGGAAAAGATGTTGGAAACAAAACGAGCCTTCGAGTCATTGCACACTCCAGTATTCAGAGGATTTTGCGAAATCGCAACGAACTCTTAAATATGAGCCACGGTGCTGTGTTTATCTTCTGGGGTCCCAGCAGCTACATGAGGAGAGACGGTAAAGGCTTGGTGTATAATAACCTGCAGCTGATGAATCAGATACTGCCTCACTTAAAAGCTTATATGATTTCTCGCCACAAGATGCTTCAATTTGATGACCTTTTTAAACGCGAAACTGGGAAAGACAGGTGAGAACTTACGTGGATACATTTGGGGGCGGTCCTACAGTAATAAAATAATGTAGTTTACGTATACCAATTTCAGACCTGCTTAGAGGGATCACCACACCTATTAAATCCTCTGCCTCATGAGTTGTAATAGGGTATGACATGCCAAATAAGATCGCTTGAAACATAAGTTAAAAATATACATCAAAATAATTTGCACAGAGTATCGCCTTATCAACTTAGAATACCGGAATCTGGATGTACTCTTTATACAGCCAAGGAGGCAGGAGCTGTTTAAATCTCATTTTGCTGTAATATACCTGAAAGTTTTTCTACTGATTCTGAAAAATCAGAATGGATAGGCTATGTTTTCTTACAGAAGAAATGCCACCATTCAGTGAATTATAATTGCTGTTTATTGAATTTAAGCATTCTCGGAACATTGCAACTGTAAAGCCTCTTGTAAAACAAATAAACATTAGTCATACATTAGGTGCTTCAGAACAGTTCATCTTGTATTTCCAACTGGGAAAAGGAAACTTATTGTGATAGTTACATCTTTATGAGACTGTTTATGACTTGTAGGCTCATCTTCAAATCAAATTTTTAGTAAGTGACCCACTGCAGGACTTGAGCATTTTCACATATAGTGTTTGGAAATAAGCATTTAAACTAAGGACTTCATAGCAAAAAAATACATTTATTTTTAATGAACTCCTATTTTTCACTTATTAAATATGCTGCTGTAAAAATGGAACAAGGTCCCCACTTAGATAAAAATGAAGAGGTAGTTTTATTGTGCAGTAACTCATGATAACATTTTCTAGCTTCACAAATAATGTACATACACACCAAAGCTTGGAGCTGAACGTGATCCTCTTATAGATGGTGAGGACTCGAGCATGGATTTTGTTTTCTGGGCTGCAAAACAAAGGCAGAACCAGCGTTAGAGGAAACTTCTACCTTTAATCGGATGGCAACTGTACCTTTACTGCCTTTGTCACACCCCACATGGTTTGCTTGCAGAGTTCTGTTCAGTTACAGTGGGTCAAACTATGGATCTAAGTTCTTGACTGACTAACACTAGAACACAGAGTAACTTGGTCAGTTTCTTACCATTTAAGGTCCTTTTCTCTTCATCCTCAAATCAGTACTTCTGAGTCTGTGAGAGACTCTGCCTCTGCCAGAACAAGAAGGATAAATATCAAACTGTGAGGGTATCTCCACCTGTTATGTTGCAGTCTTTTCCAGGCCTGTTCACCCACAGCAGAGCAAAGTGAGAAGGTAAATTAAACATCTGAACCTTTCAAGAAAAGTGTGAAGGATGATCTGTATGCCCAGTGTTAACAAAGCTGTAGTTGCACTGTAACATGGGTTACAGTAACATCAACCCTAAGGGTCAGACCCTGTACAGGAGGACTGGACCCTGCCACCTCCTTTCCTGGATTACTCTTGCAGTGTAAGACCACAGACCGCCCCCCAGTTTTGAGCAAAGGCCACCTGCTCTGCTTCAGTCTGGCCAGTTCTGCCACGGGGAGCCAGGGTCCTTCCTGGTCTTTCCCAGACACTTGCTGTGTAGTTCCAGGCAAGCCGCTCTTTCTGGTTCTGCAGCACCCATCTGGAGACAAGGCCCATAGCTGTTCATGTGACAAAAGTATTTCTTTTTCTGCCCAGGCTCAGTCTTGGCTCCTGAAATATTCTCAAGGCATTTGAGGCATTAATGACATTTTAAGTAGTTTATAGTAGACTCAGTCATGGGCACCCTGACCTCCCAGTGTGAAACAAGGGCACGTGGATGTAAGCAAAATTCAGCCTCATGAACAGGTCCTTTTGCTTTTAAGAAATCACAGGCTCTGCTGTGTATGAACTGCTCCTTTAGTGGGCACATACTGATTACTTGAAGGACTAAGAAGATTAAAATGGAAGATGAAAATAAATGAATAGGCAGCACAGAAAAGGAGAGGGAAGATGAAAAGAAACATGGGTCAGAGGAAATTTGTAAGAGAAGACAATTTATGTAGTTGTGGGGGCAGGAGCACAGCATTGTACAGCCCGGAATGTTGCTGTTCCCTGGGAGATGTCTGCTGAGCTCTTGACATTAGTGCCTGCAAAAAAACAAAGGAGGGAGAGAGAGGCCTGATTGAAAGTTGCAATAATCAAACTATTCATTTCTGTCTTGAAAATGATGAGAAAAAAGGTAATTGGATGTATTGTGCTTTTTGAAAAAAAATCTGATTTTTGAAACTAAGGGAAACCTTCAGAAAACACTGCCAGTTAAATATGGTGAATGACAAAGGCTGCAGAGCAATATACTTGGTATTATAAAGTAACTGTACTTGAAAATAACTTTATAATTGAATAAGGGTACATTAAGAAAATATGATTCAGAACCAATATTATAGTAATTAGATAAAGGAAGCATAAATGAAATAACTGCAGGAAGAGTATTTCCGTAGAGATTATAAATGAGATTTTGGTGGAGCAGAAAGGCCTTTAATTGTAATTTAGTGTGCACTACAGAATTATCAGCACAGTGTGTTAGTTCATCGTATAAAAGAATATCTGATAATTTCCCTAATAAGCACATGACAGTTCTTCATATTCTTTCATTACAGCTGATTAGGTATAAAAACAGTATTCTTTTGTTGGTCTCTTGTTCAGATCTTTTATGAAAAGGCAAGACACAGTAACCTTGTTTCTATACTGCCATCCTACAGACATGTATTTAAAGAGGCCAAAGTGGCACTTGAATAAGTTTTTTAATCTTTATTTCATTGTGTAGTTTTTAAGCTAGTCTATTCAAATTCAGTTATTCTCCTTTTCATTGAAAACACTGAATTATAGCATAAGTATGTGTAAGCAAAAAAGAAAACTAGCCCAGCAGACAGCCTGGCTGGGCTGCCTGACCTGGGCAAATCCCAGCCAACTTCAGTCATGGCCTAGCTAGAATTGCTCCATTGCTTTTTGCTGTGTAAGGGCTTAGGCACCTAACACAGTAGCTTCGTGCAAGCTTTAAAGTACTCTTAGCCTGAACGTGTTCCTGAATTATCTAGTGATTCGTAGACTCAGAAACTCTCAAGTGCCAGGACAGCAAATCTTTTAGACTTCTCCCTACTCTTCCCTTTCCTAGTAATTCTGAGCCAAAAATGATTTATTGTTTTGTATTGTTGAAGTGCCTGAAGGCCTCTACTGAGCTTATGACTCAGCTCTGACATCGTGACAGCTTAAGTGCAAATTCAGAAAATAAATAAGGCCTCATAATTGGAACTAATGGGATGCTTAAATCATGTTATTCTCCAAATCATAGCTTAGCCTGAAAGTCTGTATGTCAGGAGCAGTGAAAACATACATATTAGGAGTTCATACATTACCAGGTGACCCACAAAGGACAAGACAAATTACCTAGGCTCCCCAGCATCTTTTCAGCCGTTTTGCTTAAAGAGTTCCCTTATATTTAGAAGTGCCCCTGAATGCTGGGATCAGTTGCGCTTCTTTTTTTGAAAGATTTCCCCCAGCCTGCAGAAAAGGCCGGGAAAGGAGCTGCCTTAGAGGGCTCCCTCGCAGCGCTGTCGTTCACATTCAAAAGTCCCACTGGGCAGGGATGGGGCTCGGTGCAGGCAGAGGGGTAGCACCTCAGATGGAGGTTTCCCAGGCTGGCTAAGGGACAGGTGTAGCTGCAGCTCACCAAGAGTTTCCTGCCAGCAGTCACAGTGAGTGGCTGGAAGCTTCCAGAAACCAAATCACAGACAGGGTGGGAGGAAAGATGGTTAAATGAAGCACTTGAGGCCAGATCTTGCTCCAGCAGACAGGCTCCTCTATGCTGTGGGAGCGTTTTAAGCAGCCCTCCTTAGCCGCTGTGCTGTGTCTCAGTGTGTAAGCTCCAGTAAGTGATTATAGATGTGTATAGGTTTCTAACAGAAGAATATAAATACAGGAAGTGACGTTTCAGTCACTTATTTAAAGTAAACTTATCATAAAGGTCAGCTAAATATTAACATTGCTGTGGTCAAAATGAATTACAGCAAGGGCAGTCTCTGCATAGATTAGTCCACTGTCACTAGAAACTAGCAAAATCATTAAAAGATGAATGAATAAAGTAGTCTTGGTTGCCCAATTTTCATAACCTTTCACAAGAATAAAAAAAAAATGCCCAGAAATTGCTTCAGATACCTCAAGAACTATTTGTCAGCCTAGAAACTTAATTATGTTTTTGCTTTCAGGAAGATATCCAACACTTGGCTTAGCACTGGCTGGTTCACAATGACTATCGCATTAGAGCTCTGTGACAGGATAAATGTTTATGGCATGGTGCCACCGGATTTCTGCAGGTAGGATTTATTTTGAAACCATTATTAGCCAACAAGTTTGTACGTTACAGATAGATATGTATCTGAATTTTTAATTTTTTTTTCTCTGCAGCATGTTTTCAGTCCTCTTAAAGTAATTAATTAACATGTCCCAAGATCTGATTCTGAAAACAACAAACAGCATTTAATTATGTTCTATAAAATATTTAAAAATTTTGTTTGTAGTGTGGGAGAATTAATCCATCTTTTTGGTTTCTTTTAGTCTCTGAATATTTATCAGCTAAAAGTAATGTAATAATTGGCATGAAATTAATCTGAAAAGAGGAGTACTGGAAAACATTACTCTTAATTTGTTTTTAAAGTTTCCCCCCAGTTAATAGAGGAACACAGTTCTCACAGTGACTAGTTTCTAAATTGAACTTTCTGCACAACTCAAACTGACTGTTGTATGTCTGTCACATGAATCCTAGTCTTCAGTAAACTAGCTGTCTAAATAATCCCCAACAACAAGAACAAAAATCAAAACAGAATTTGCACCCGCAGGATAAACGATCGGTGCTGTAACCACCCCTGTAGGTCATGCAGAGCGTGGGCCACAAGTGGCAGGAGCAGCACACATCTTCTGTCAGCAGAAGCTGCATGACTCCTTCCTGCTGTTTTATAAAGTAACAGCTTGCGTACGTCTTACGACTGTGCTGCGTCTCCAGCCCTATTCAGGACTCGGACCCAAGGTACTGGTTAAGGTTTCCCACTATGAATCAGTCATACAGGGAAAGAGTCTTCAGGACTTCTAGTACTGAACCAAAATCAGGTTACCCACATGATGCAAAGTACTGATCCAGTATAAATTCACACAAACTTGGTTTAACATCAGCAGCCTTTATGCTGACTCAAGTATCACCTGTCCATCCATGACTAGGCACTAGCACTTGGCCTTTCCGCCCACACCCCGTCCTGATCCCACCTGCACTGCCAGGTGACCCAACAATGCACGGAGCTGGCACTGGCAGTCTGGAACGATGGCACCAGTGTAACCTTTCATCACCTGCTCATGAATCCCTATCATAAGAAGTACTCATCTGAATTTTCTGTTGCAAAGTTAGTGATCTCACTGAAGTCTGGCTCATTGACTAATTCAAGACGCCTTTCTGGGGCAAGGGCAGCAAGGCTGCGATGACAGGTTAGTTCATCTATCAAAGCGCAGGACTGCTTTGGATTTCTTCTGAGTTCTGAAAAGGATCACTCGGGAATCTGCATTTGTCCGAGGCACTCAGTAGAAATCCCTGAAGAAACTACAGTATAAAATGTCAATACTAAATTCTACTTTGTAAGAATTTCTACAAATTATAACAAAACACTGATGATAAATGCCATGATGTACTGCCAGATTTAATCTTGAATTCTCCAAGGAACGTAACAAACTAGATCAGACACTCAACAACATAAATACTTTCCACAGCACAGCATTTCAGTTCCCCTGTCATTTCAGTTGGCCAAGACACACTTCAGTTTCTGTAAGTGGCCGGTCTGTTTTACTCCAGAAGTGGCTGTATTCCAGTGGCACAGGGAAGTAATTCTTAAATAAACTGATGATCTAAAAATGCAGAAGACAGCAATTCACCACAAAGCAATGCTCAGTGCTAACTCTTCAACGAAGTCAGATCAGTTCAGATACGTATACTTAATTGAAAAACAAAACAAACTAAACTAAACTTTTTGAGAGGCTAGAATTGTCACCGAGACCATATGAAAAGCTTTCATAGAATTGATACACTGAAATCAAATGGATATACTATTAAATTATAACAGAAGAAAGGCTGTAATCAATCCTACCATTGATAGATGATGTAATAATACTTACGATCTGCATTAAAAAAACCTTAACATAAAGATACACCCACCTAGTTGTACTTCAGGTTTATTCTTGAGATGATGAATGGGAAAACCATAGTTGCCATGCCTGGAAGAAGAGCTATGAAAGGAAATTCTTACCATAAATACAGTTACCCTTCTTAGTTCTTTGGAAGGAAGCACTGTTTAACTTACCGACTGACTGAAGAACAAAGTAAGGCAACAAATAGAACAGCAGAAATAAAGAAATAAATTTTCTGTACTTTTAAGCCATATTTGATGTTTTTCAATTGGACAAAATACAAATCTACCATTAAAAATACTCCATAAAGCAACAAACCCCAAAACAACCCCATCCTACCTCTCGTGTGTGTGCAAGACAGTATAGGTGCAATTAAAGAATCATTAAGATTAAAAAAAAGTAATACTCTAATTTCTATTCAATTTCATCAAATTTACAACATCAGCAGATGCCCATCATTTTTTAAGTATTAATTTATGGAGTAAGTAAGGAATGCGGGCAATCACTGTCATGGAACCAAATCAGTATCACATCTGTAACGTGAAGGACATCTCAAAGGTATCATCAATGTCATACTGTTGATTCTGATACAAATTATTAGTTTAAGATCATTAACCAAATTGCTTCCCACCTGTGCAGGAAAAAAACAGTCTAGTGAAGGAACCTGAAATACAGATTAAAAGGTTTGTCACTGTTAATTGAAACAATACATTTCAAATTCTTTTCTATTTACTTTCAGTGGACATTGATTTTTATCGCTGAGCTAGAATTGGTGACCCGATCATTATAAATTTCTAGTTCTTTACAGCAAACCTCTCTTTACTTTGCTGCAGGTGTATGCTGCTGTAAGGGTTAATGGCTTTGATACAGCTCTCGTGCTGTTACACACATCTGACTTGCACATTCGACAGCAAGATGAAAGCTTGTGCTTCCGTGCACATTACAAAGATCTTGGAGAGTGTGTGCACCTCTCGCCCTTTTGTCACAAGAAAGACAAGCCACCTTGCAGTATTTTTTCCCAGTGCTCAGGGATCCGATCCTAGCTTTTGCTGGAGCAAACCAGCACCCCAGCTGGGAAGCATTTCCCTCTCTGAGCATCCTTTGGCAGCCTGCTGTAAGCACAGGACTCAGTTGAACTGAGCCATGGGGGATTTTCCTCTTGCCACCCTACATCAGTAGCCAGCCCGTGGCACACGGATAGCACCGCAATTTCTCAAGGCACAGCAGTGCTGCTCCTTTTCTTTGTGGCTGCTCAGAAGAATCAGTGGGAAGGGCACAGAGAAGCCTTAATGCAGTCTGTAGTAGCTCCAGTCCCTGTCCATTGGAGTGTCGTCCACAGTGACGGGCAAATTCCTCGCCAACATCACTGGGTACTCGTGCACACAAGGAAAACTTGAGGTTCAAGTATGAAGCGCCCTCTTTAACCTCTCTGCTCATCATGGGCCTTCTGGAACTCAGAGAAACTTAAATTCTGAGCCTTATTTTAAGTAATATGAATAATTTTTGCTCCAATTACAGAGCCTGATTATTTTCCTATAAGAATCCTCGTTTGACTGCCAGACCATTTCCCATCTGTGATAATTTGCCTGAAAATTGGAGTATGAAATCCTTTAATTTATTCCTTTGGGTACAGCTTTTAAATCTAATGTTTTCTTACCTCCCTCTCTCCACTTTCTATGGCTTTAAATCAAGTACAAAGAAGCAGTTGTTGCTAGTTACATTTCCTGAGGCTTATGGAGGGGCTTGATGGAAAAAGGGGTGCTCACAGGATTGTAAACTGTATGGGAGATAGGCATGGTCCATATGCCTCAATCTCGCCTCACTACCTTAATAATTTATTAATAAAATGCATACATGGTTTGGAAAACAGAAATAGTATGGAGGTCAAGGAAATGGGATTCTGGGAATAGAAGGCGAAAAATTACCCAGAAATCTGCAGTCCTGGCACAGCACCTTGCCCATCACTCAACATATTAACGCCCCTTTATTCACCCTTCAAAATATGAATTATTTTACAAAGCGTGTGAGTACATATAGTTTTAGTAGGCTGATTTATAATGGCTCTTCATTTGCAAAAGAAGAGGTTGATCAGAATGCGATAGGGGATGGCCTTGTTCCGAGTCAGTATTTGCTGTATTTTCAGCTTTCACTGTGGGTGGATACCATCTGTGGGAAAACGTGCACCGAAGTGGCAAACGTTAGATGACTGCCGTTGGGTACAAGCACTGCCACGGTTGCTTTGCTAGCAGGCTACTAGGCAGGAAGTATAGTATATTTTACAGAGGAACTTTCCTAGATTTCTCCCAGCTGGGATATTACTATGCGTGCAAAGTCTGACAAAATACTGATTAATGTCCAGTATCAGTCAGTGATAAAACAGCATCTGTTTTAATGTTAATAAATGAGGTGGCAAGCAATTTCCGTATAGAAATTACTCATGCATTTCATTTGACGGTGACACAAGCTAATTGCAGAGTTAGAAGATAACACAGTACAGTTAATTTGGGTTATGGTGTAGTTACTTAAGCCAGAGTTCAAATCCAAACCTTACCAGCATACAGTCTAGGGGAATCCAGAACTCCCACGAAAGAAAGACTTCAGACAAAATGTCCTAGGTGTCTAACCGCCTTTCAGAGTTCCTAAATCCAAAATGTAACATTTGGAATTTAGCCTCAGAGTCTCAATAAGCTGCAGAGTAAAATGTCCTAGGTGTCTAACCACCTTTCAGAGTTCCTAAATCCAAAATGTAACATTTGGAATTTAGCCTCAGAGTCTCAATAAGCTGCAGAGTAGTCTTGCGGAGATGTCAAGCCACCAGGACTTTCCTTTTTGCACTGAATTCACGTCCAGTTCAGCCAGTTTACCTGCATACAAGCCTTGAAAGCACCCATGAAGGGGATGCCTGAACCCAACAGGGTGCCTGGACGGCTCTCACCTGCCAGGCCCTGTGCAGATTGCTGAACTGTTTCTGATGTGACGTTGCACAAAATATAGTGACCCCTTACAGCCTGGAGCTGTACATACACTTAGGAGACTCTGGTGTTAGCTTCAGAGCCTTTGACATAATGTAGAATATCTGTCTTCAAAAGGGAAATCCATTGCTCAAATAGCCACTGGTAGAATACTGATAAGAGATAAAGCTCTTGGCTGGGAGGTGCAGGCTTCAATATGTTGCTTCAAAGAGGTAACAGAAGAGCATAACCCTAAGCAGACACTAGGTTACCACAGTGAGGGAGAAGAAGGATCACTATCAAGCCTTCTCTCCTGCTTCTCTACGCCTGATCCACTTACCCCCTGTACCTGTATACTGTGGATTTTGTACGGAGAAAAAAAGGGACTAGAATTCCTAGAAATGCTTCATGAGAAATCTGGTTCCAGTTATCACCATCATCCATGGCTGCTTTCAGCATACAACAGAGGAATAGGGAAGAGAAATACAATGATTAATTTACTGCTTTTTGCTCTTCCAGCTCATGTTCTGCAAACCCGACACAATCCTTCATTAAAAAAAAAAAGGGTGAGGTGGGGCAGCGGAGGGAGGATCCCAACCAAATCTACCCAGAGGTATTGGGGCCAGCAGCCTTGCAGGCTCCTTTAGCAGTTAACTTGTTTCCACTGTGACTGCGTTTGTTCAAATTCTGTTGGAAATACGATTTCAACTTTACTAGTCCTATTTTTAAAGCAGTAAATTTATACCCAGCAATACAGATTTACCTGTGAGAACGCAAGAGTAAATTCCAGCTTCAGTGCAGCAAGGAAGAGCAGTCTAAATGAGAGGCAGCAGCCTATTTGTTTAGTAGTTCTTAAGAAAAAATAAATCACATTAAAATATATCCTGTTAGATTTACAGTAAACATACAAATTGTTTATTTAAGAGATTACAATACAAGGTCCAATGTATCAAAAAAAGTATATGGAAAAATTCATTGGAAATTGAGATCTACTAGTTATAGTTAAACAAAAAGTATTAAATGTCTATATATATGAAGGGTATTTTTTACATTACAAACGTGCTTTTCTGTAGGTGAGGTATTGAAAGATTTTTTTTTCACTCTTATGTTTTCCAGTGAGAATATTTACAGTAAATTTAGAATCCATCTTATTCTAGAAATGTGATTTTATTGTTATTCTGGTCTTGTAAGATTGATCACCGTGTAGCATTAGCAGGAAGCTAGACTGATCAAATTAAAGCGTTAATCTAAGGTATAACTGGAAAGCAGCAGCAATATCATACATTACCACTGCATAAACAATATGGATAATGGTAAAGTAAGAAAAATTAGAGAATTGTGTAGGTGACAGAATTACACAGTAAAAATAATGACCAAGACAGAACAGTGACAGATTGTAGATGCATTCCATTGGAAGGGCTCTTAAATATTAGCTCTTCAAAATGAAAATAATCTACTCTATATTAGAGCTGACAGCCCTGAATCTGCATCAGATTTCTTGCTCTGTAGTAGGGTCCTGTTCAGTTCAGGCTTTACCATAGAGCAGTTCCAAGGCTTCACTAAATGGCAATAGCTGGATTAACTTTTCTGCCACTACAAAATAGTTCTGTTGGTAGCAGCTGTGGAGATGATTGATACAATTGGGTTAATCTGTCTGGGACAGGTATCTCTCTTTGAATTTCTGATAGAGAGGGTTGTACAAGTTCCTGTCAGCCCAAAATGCCTGTGCCCAAAGTGAAAACATAATGGGTACAGAATAAAACAAAAGGTGAATGATTCACTCTGGCTTAACATAATACAAAGGTGCCTTTTACAGAACAAGCACTGAGGTCAGAACTGCTAAAATGAACTTCATCCTAAATATCTAACTGGTCTTTGGCATATCCTCTGTGTCACCACATGAGCGCTCATCTCCTGCTGGTTAATGTCAATGGACACATAAGGTCAGAAAGATACTGTGGGTGAAGGATTTTCATTTTTAGCTTAGATACATGAAAGTTGCCATTGTAAAGTCAAAAAGAACTCATTTGTGCATCAGATGTTTGATTCTAAACCCAGCAACAGTAGGCTGTACCGCTGCCCTGGCACGCAGATACACTCATTGAAGTTGTGCACTCAGAACCTCGTGCATCACGCTGGGAATGTTCAGCTGAGCTGATGTGACACAGATAACCACCTTCCCTCTATCTTCCCTTTCTCTTTCTTCCCCCAGTTCAGTAAATACCTCTACACGGCTTTCTACAAATCACAATCTGGATATAAATCTCTTTTAAGCAGTTTGCTTCAAATTTCAGAGTAGTAACACAGCCCTGCAGCACTCTCCTTTGTTTTTGAGCTACTGCTGTCCTTTATTTAACTGGGAGGAGGGCATCAAAGGAGAGCAATAGAAAGAGCAAAGAAAACTCCTTTGCCCCATTCTGATATATTAAATATGCAAGAAAAATACAGCTACCTGCACATTTGGTTTAACTGGGAGAAAAAGTGGATTAGAGCCCATCAGCTTATTAAAGATAGCATCTTTTCAATCAGTAAAAAAGAACATCTCGGACTTCCATCTATTTTTGTTTCTTCCGCAGGGATCCTAATCATCTTTCAGTACCTTATCATTATTATGAACCTTTGGGACCTGATGAATGCACAATGTACATTTCGCACGAGCGGGGACGAAAGGGCAGTCACCATCGCTTCATCACAGAGAAACGAGTCTTTGAGAACTGGGCACGGACATTCAATATTCACTTTTTCCAACCAGACTGGAAACCAGAACCACTCACTGTAAATCACCCGGAGATTAAACCGGTGGTCTGAGGGATGAATGCACAAGACGTCAATCACGGTCACCTACCGTATCAGCCTGCAGGGTGTTGGACCTTCTGGGACAGCAGGGCAACCCAGAGGAGAAGGGTAAGAGGATGTGCAGCTGTCAACTGCAACAACAGCCAGGAAGTTACGATGAAGGAGCAGAGCACACCAAGAGTACTTTCTGTGGAACTGCGTATTACTCCAGTGTATCGCCTTTCTTGGCCATCTGACTTCCTGTATGTGTACGTGATTTGTGAAAAACAACTTGAGTATCATTAATGGATGATTAATTCATTATGGTTTTTTAAAGTACAATGCCACTGAATTTTCATAGTGAAAACTTACCGTATTTATTTAATGGAGGTTTTTATGCAACCTAGGCCAGTATTTTTCTAATTCACAGTTATGTGGTGGTTTATCTTTCATAATCTTTCAAATCCAAATTTCATATTGCTGATGGTTTGAAAGGCCTAGCTTTTTATTTATAAAATTTGTTTGAAAAAATATGATTCTATATAGCATGTAATTAATATTTGATCTGGAAACGTTGCATTTCTTTTCAAAATTTTGGGCTCCGTTCCAGCCTAAAGCCTTTAAGAGCAAGAATGGTCCCATGTGCAGATCTAGCTAACTTTACATTCTGACATCTCATGTTAATATGAAAACAGTAGTGAAAATTCTGTTTGATATTAATGTGCATTTGCTGCTGTGCTATCGAGCTGTATTTTAATTGGGGTGGGAGGAAGGAGGGCAAAGTTTACCCCAAAAAAATCACTGTCTATAGCAGCATGCTTTTCAGTGAAGAGACCAGGCTAAGGCTGGAGGGACTGTGTTCTGGTTTGCCTCTTGTAGTCCTGCGAGAGGCTGAAGGAGCAACCCTCCTGAGGCAACAGACTACAAACCGGGCAACAAGTGCTCGCAACAACATGACCAAATTTCTGAAATCAGGAAGTTAAACTATCAGCTACTACAATACCTGCCCTACTAGACAAAAAGATTATAACGCTGCACCTGCAAAAATCTCTGCCTTCCACTGTTCCAAGATCATCACTGATCTTAGAGATCCTGGATTGCATCGAAGTTGTGATGTGAAGAATTCCACGAGTATAAAATTGTCCCCTTGAAAAGAGCAAACTTGGCAGTTTTTTCATTAAGTGTGTGGCGAGTTCCTGCGAACCAAGGGGACAGACAATGCTGGTGCTGTTTATGGAACCTCACAGTGTGAATTACTGGGTTACATTTGACTTGTGAATAAAGAAGATTTCTGTTACAGTACCTTTTTCCTTGCAGATATTACATCTCTAATTTCTTGGAAGTAATCAGTAGGAGTACCTATTGCATGAAGCATTATACCTCAGGTGACAAAAGGTGTCTCTCATTAGACAAATATTGAAGCTAGAACAAAGATATTACCTTAAAACGTCTAAATCCAAGAAGCTGAACTTCAAGAGGCGATACGTAGAACTGGGACCAAACTCACTATCACTTAAACCCACCTATAACCCACGGTCTTCCAAAAGCGGATAGCAATAGCTGCAGCTGGCCCACAGAGACCCCGGTTCCCTGGGGACAAAGTGAACCGCCCTGCCAGGGGCAAAACACTGTTAGCCCTGTAGCACTGCCTGGACCTGAGAGCAGGCCTCCCAAGAGCCACTCTCTTTGCTTCAACTCTCCCTACTATAACCTGTTTTGCCTTAAAATCTTTCTCCTGGTGTTCTTGGTACGCACCACTCGGCGTACAAACTGAATGCAAAGCTCTACTATCGCCAACTGCTTGTAACCTGCCTTTTGTCAGCTGGTGTTTAACTCTCCCTCTTTCACTGACTGTGTTTTAGTCCTTCCACTTGATTTCACAAGTCATTCTACAAAACACCTACAAAAAACAGAATGGATTTTGAACGAATGGTCATTTGAACGTTCCTTTCAGCATGTGTACTGGGGCATGTATCCAGCATATATTGCTCAAATTGATGAACTCCATCAAATTGATTTACAGATAATTTCTAATGTGACTGCAAGAGATGGTACAGAGCTCAGCAGGCCCTCTGATGCTACCATCCTTTTGTTATTTTATTAATGATGTAGTAATAAAAAGATCTTGCCATTCTGAAATAGAGCTCCTAGTTTTTCCATTAATCGAGGGCTGCAGGACGTGCATGCTGTATGTTTAGTTATTTGTCAAGAGTTAAATCACCGAACAGAATTAGTTCTGTTCTAGCTCAAACCAGGACATATTGTTAAAAACGTATCATTTTAAAACAGATGATGCTGATCTACTTTCAGTATTCAGGACTTGCCAGACTCCACTGCGCTCCACGTGCTTGTTTCCTGTCTGCGAGACACCAAGTAGATCAGCCGAAGCATTAATAATGTGAAGAAGCAACATGGGATGCACTGACACTACATCTCTTGACTTCCATCAGTGAAGCTAAAGATTGTAAATATTTCTTCTTCTTCAGTTTCTAACAACTCTGTGTTCCTGTTACCCTTACCCACACTCAAGTCTCTTAAATAAAACAAACGCGAAACTCACTTTTAGTCTCACCAACCTCCTCTGAAGTTTCAGCAGGTTATCCCATCTAATCACAAAAAGGATGAAGGAGTAAGCCACACCTGTATACATTAACCTCACTGCAAAAGGAGTTTGATGAAGCCACGGCGACAGCAAGCTTTAAATAGGATTGATCACACAGGTGTATATGAAATATAAATCCAGTCCAAAAAGCACGTTATAGAATGCAAAAGAAATGTAAATAATTTTTGCAGTGCTGCAATTTTAATTTACAAATTACTGATGTGTTTTTCTATAAAAGCACAATTTTTGAACTACCAGATATCCTGCTACATTTCAGCCTGAAGTAAGGTTTTATGGCTTAGTTATAAACCAAACAGATTTATGATGGAAAATGCTGTCAGACCAGAGATAAGTAGGCACTGCTGCCATTCTCTGGTTTATGCTGTCATCTTACATTCTTCACTATAATTTGATCAATTCATGATCTTCAGCACACATCATTTCATATATTAAAAACTGTTGCAAAACAGTGTTTACAGACATCAGCAATTTTAAGATCTATGTTACTTTAGCTTTGAACTCCTTGCATACCTTATGCTTTTATGCTTGGCTTCATCAGAGTAGCTATTTTTCATCCCAAAGAGCCGTAGCTCTTAGGCTGTGATATGTGCAACGGGATTTGAGAATGATAAAAGAAAATATCTCTGTAACTAAGGACAGAAGAAAACAACCACAGCTTTCAGTTATTTTGGCACAATGGTTGCAAGATCCCCAACTAACAAATGGCATCATGACACAAAGCAGAGACACGGTGCACCTCAAGAAAACCAGTGTTAAAGCACCTCAGAAAGACAAATGAATACCGTTTATTCCTGAGTAACGAAACAGAGGAAAGCGCAGGTTAAGAAACTTACTAAGACCAAGTCACAGCCTTAGAACTAGATTTCAGAGATTCAAGTCTGCTGACGGCTCCCCCTGGCTCCAGTCAGTAGAACACACACTGGCAGTTCCATACAGTATCCATACATACACAAGAACAAGAGTGTAAACTGATAAAATTCAGCAAGAGGTGCTTACCTGAGTCTTGTCCTGCAGCATTTGTCAGGCAGACTTCATAGAAAGTAAGTGATTTTTACCCAAAATAAGGAGGCAAGGACACAATAAAAATAGCTGGGAAAACTTTGGGGAGTGGGATGAGGGCAATCTAAAGAGTAAGGAATAAAACATGGTTTGTGCTGTCATCTAGGATTATTCCCCTGGAATATGAAGATCTGTCAGGCTGGAGCTGAAAGTCATGGCTCAATAGCAATGGTGGTCTGCAGAAGTTTCAATGTTCTACAAATTGATCACATGTGCTACAAAAACCTCTTCAAAAAAATTCTAATAATCACCTCTAATGAAAGTTAGCGATGCAAGGATTTTATTTGATTCAATTAAAAACATAGCTTAGGGATTAAAAAATAGGAAATAAATAGTGAAAGTACTTGTAAGATGGCAAAATGCAGTGCAAAAGAACTACAGAAACCTTACAGGTATCAGTACTTCGCCTTTCCTGGTGCATCGGTTAATAGTAATCACTTTGCGCTGCCTACTGCAAAAGCACTCCTTGCATATCCCAAGTGCAAGATTTTCTAAGGAGAAAAAGAAAAAAAAGGACAATCCCCTTTAAAGAAAATTAGGAAATATGAAACGACAAGAGTCTCAAGTGGTGAAAAATTTATCCATACTGAAGCAGGAAAGTATAAAACTCAAAGGTTGTTTTATAAAATAGCTCTGCTTATGCTAAATACCTTTAAAACCACTAGACTGTTAAATGTTTTCTAACTGAAAATTGCAACAAAACATGAAATGTCAAATGATGCCCTTTGACCACCACCATGTGGATGGAATTTCAGTATCACAGTGACTTCTTTCACAGCTGAGCGTAGAACAAGCTCCATGGCAAACGCAGACGTGCGGACACAAGCCGAGCAGCAGTGTCTCCTTGTCTTCTGTGGCCGTCCCGCAGGAGTGCCAGCGAGCGCACGCAGCTGGCACTGCACACTCCCACTGCCAGCAGAAAAGGGAGACGTTTCTTTGCGTTGTCTGTTGACGAACAACAGACCAAGCCAGAGAAACTACCCAGCAGATGATCAACAGAGTGTCCTTGTTCACTGTGAAGTGCTTTGTGCATGCACCGGGGGAATTCTCAGAAGACAGAAAAGACAAGAAACTACAGACAAGCAACCCCTCAGCAACTCAGACACATGACTGGAAGACTTAAGAAAGAACAGAATTAGCAGTTTTAAAGAAGATATGCTGGCTAAAATGCAGCTTTTCTAAGAAAAGACGTCATGCCTTGCAAATCTATTTAAGAGTTCTTAAATGTTCTCTGAAGCAAATGGATGAGAAGATCCAGGTGATGAATCCGCTTGGGAGTTCCACAACTAGTTTTGCAAGGTGTCTCTTAGAAGCCTTCCAAAGAAGCTATGGTACCATGGGGTAAAAGAGAAAAATCCTCACCTATGGGACCTATTTGAACATAGGAAAATAAGGTTAAGAGGATACAACATCAGCTTAAGGTTACAAGCAGAATTCCACAGGAAAATGTCACAATGTATTTTGTGCTTTTCTGTACTCTTCCCTTAGCATCTACCATAGGTCACTACTAGACACAGGATACAGTATTTAGACTGTCTAAATACAAAGATAAATAAAAAATATGACCAAAAAAATATTATATCCAGTGAACATCAGCTTGTACACGAAAGCCCAGTTACAGTCTTTCCATATTCACAATGTGTCAGGCAGCCATGAGATTTAACAACAGTAACCCCGTTCTCATTTTACTGAAAGCACTGTCAAAGCATCTAGCTCAGATGCAGAGCAAGACTGGACCCTGTTTAATGGCCAGAGAAAGTCATCTCAATGATCTGGTTTCTCAGAATAGGTTATGGGACGCCTACTGATATTTAAATCTGCCGGCTTCTTTACACAACCCAGACAGCTGTTAAGACAACAGCAGTAGGACACTAGATACATCCTGAACTACTGGGAAGATGATTAAGGGAATAATGCATATTTAGCAAGGTGTAAGGTTTTAGGAGTCTGCTGACTGCACTTTGGCTATCGGATCAGTTGGAGCCTGTTAGCGTCCAAACCTACAGTGCGGTGCGAGTCTGTTCGTAGCAAAATGAAGGCAAAACTGAAGGGAACCATTTGGTGTGTCTGAGTTTAAGGTGAGAGTTAAGTTAGGTTTATAGCTTAACAAAAAAAATGCAAAAGAAGCAAAGAGATGTATAAGCTCTGAGGATATGCTTCCCCACCTTGCATCCTTGCTGTGACCAAGCTGCACGCAAAGCCAAAACTGAAAGAGGCTACTGGTATTCAGTGATACTGTTCATTTGTGATGGACAAAGTTGGAACATTTCCCGTGACCGCATTTTTTTAATATGGCTGTACATCTGTAGGTGAGCATCACATAAAACGCTACAAAGATAATCCTTGTCACTCCACTGCAAATGAGAGTGCAGAGAAGCAGCAGCTATACAGAAAGGATCAACAAAGCAAGTGCAGAAAAGCTTCTAGATACACACCAAAAAAACAAAATACAAAGAAAGGTATATAAAAAAGAACTGTACACAATACAAACACACATTGCAGTGATAAACTGATGGCCCTATCTGCCATTCCATGTGCATTATAAAGACCAAGGGAGGTAAGGGGACTCTAAAATCAGCGCAATTTGAGCCATAATATTTTGAGCTACAAACATAACCTGGATGGGAAAACCAGTACAGAAAAAGTTACTTAACAAAAACCAGATGCTTGGTGATGTTCCTCATTGGTAAATACTGAAGCATTTGGCAAAGGAAATAAGCACCATTATACCAAAAATAGATATAAAGTAGCAACAGAGCCTAAGCGTAAAATGTTCACTACACACAAAACCAGTGGGCTTAGTGAAGCTTTTAAGATATGGCAGCATTATTCCAGTTACGTCCTGTTGAAGACAAGGAAGAAAATACATTTGCTATTTCAAATTAGTCAACTTTGACATGGGGACTAACATGACATGTCATGAATCAAAACACCACAGCCTGGTGGCCTGCTCGCAACAGAGCTGCGTCAACAAAGCTATGTAGTGGTCAGCAGTGGGGAAAAAACCCACTTCATAAGAAATAGCATCTATGTTAGAGCTTTGCCAGCATTGCTTTTATTGAAAGAGTCTGTTTCTGGCACGGCTTGCTTTGCTCAATGGATTGCTGTAAACAACGCTGCCAAAATAACTTCTGCTGATACAACTCGTGTCAGTTAAGCCTGATGGCCAGAGCAGCAAAAGGGACTCAGTTTTGGACAAGGCTTATACAATACAGTAAAACAAAACAAAAATGTTAAATCCAAAATTTGCATGAGGAAGAAGACACGGCACAATCAAACATTAATAGATGTGCATCTTCATAAACTTTGAACTACAATCTTAAACACTATCAATTTAATCACTAAATCAGGCAGAAATCCTCATTAAGGGAGAAAAAGTAACTCACTTGAAAGAACTTGCAAGTGAAATTAGTGCTATGAAATGCTGATTTCAGAGTATGTTATGCAGCCCATACAAGTTTTCATCGTAAGGCACCAGTGCTTTCAAGATGCCTTTCCCTACAGCTTATTATTTTTAAAAGTCCATGGAAAGAGGGAAAGCAGAAATAACAGTGGAGTGCACACAGCAGAGGACAGTATCTTCCACAAGAAACACATTTTTCCTTTTTTCTTTTTTTTTTTTAATTTGCCTTTCATCACTTAAAAAATGCAAAATCTATTACGCTCGTTATTGTACAGAAGTGTTGAAGTGATGGTTGAGAAGAGCTTTTGTGGCACATATGATAGATTTGTAGAATATTAAAAAGAGAGTTCTGCAGACAGCCATTGCTACTGAGCCACAACTTTCCACTCTGTCAGCTCCTGCCTGACTTTGATCTTCATATTCCAGGGGAATAGAGCTAAATGGTTGAGAAGACACTTTCATTATATACACTGCTATTTTCTGTAGTTCATAACTTTATGGATAGATTAGCCTCTTGGGTGAAATATTTTATGCTTGTCCTCAGACCAAAGGTGAATCAGTCTGGAAGCATGATAAAATTCTACCAGGTCACACACAGCTCTGGAATGCAGTCAGAGCTGGAAGATCTGTACACAGGGACACCGAGTTTTCTGTCGCCCCCCTATCTTTGTCCCCATATTGTACCAAATATGAAGGTTGTCTTCTCTCCAAATGCCACAGACCCACTGAAACGCACCATTCCCACTTTGTGAATTGCCTCCTGCATCAAGTCCAAATGATGCTGAACTTGTAGGTTTTCAGTTCACAACACAAAAGTGGTGGATGAAATCTACCTAAGTACCAGCAACTGGCAGCATCTTATTTCCCCATCTGTGTTGGAGGGGTAATTAGCTGAGATTTTGGAAGTCTTCATACCAGAAACTTCTTTTTATTCCTTCCCTCTAAGCATCCATCAGAGAAGAGAAAGAAGCAGCTCTCAAGCTTAAAAAAAAACCCTCTTGAATTCCATGACACAATTGTCAGGGCTGCAGACTTTGCTTTTCTGCCTCAGTGGGACAGTTAGTCCTTCAAATCTGCCTTACAGGAACACGTTACACCACCTCCATGTCCTTATCACTTTACAAATCCTCTCCACCCGTGATAAATTCATAGTTGAATCTGGTCTTTGCTCCTTCACAAATCACCAATTTAGTAATAGGCACAACTCAGCCCTGCTCTAGAGCACAATCACGTCCATCTGAAGGCACATCAGATCATCAGATCCATTGACTTCCAGCACGTTTCATGGATGTGGTACCAGAGAATGGAAATCCCTGACTGCTGAAACAGGAGATGGAAACTGGCTCAATTTGCAGATGCTCAGCAACAGAATCAGAACCAGATTACATTCACTCTTCTCTAATCGATAACAGAGAAAAAAGTCCGTCTAGAAGATACACTATTGCTAATGATATTTGTAAAGATACTTCTGAACAGTCTATGATCTTTGCTTACGCCTAGAAGATAACATTTCATGGTGATAATCACATAAACATAAAAAGATTCAGCTGGCATAGACCAATGAAACGCTGATTGTCTCATCACTGCTCAGGCTTCTTTCTCCACTTATTTTTGTGAGAATCTCACTTTTCGGTCTGTTATGGAAGTGTGGCTTAGTCATACACTTGTGTAAATGTTTGGGCACGGTCATACAAAATGATATTCTCAAAAGTATAGAGCATTTCATAGACCGTTCAGAAAACAAATGAAGTGAAGAGACACGAGAGAATGCGTATGTGAATATAACCCTCCTGTAACTTATCATTTCTTCTGTTCAATAATAATAATGCATTTCAACGTGATCCTGAAAGAGAGTGGAAAAACTGAAACAACTTCTATTTTATATTCCATGAGTATTCTAAACAATATCTAAGAAACCCACTGCAAGATCTGTCAATGCATTTACATAGTACAGGGTGCAGACATGAATGTACACAATTTTGTAAGCATGAGCATGCTTGGTTCAGAGACCTAATTACGTAGACTCACAAATGCTGAAATTTAATTCTGCTCTGGAAGTTTATAGCCAAAGAAACATCAAGAAACTGTCATCTGGCTTGTTTTCTGGATTTCATTAAAAAGATCATCTGTGCACAATGAAGGAAGCATCTGTACTGTACAAGTACATTCTTTGGCCTGCAAAACAGAAACGGTTTGTGAGTGAGAAAGACCTGGCTGGTTCCCAGAGCTGAGATCCCAAGAGCTCCCAGGGAAAATGGAAAGATTACTAACTTTTAAGTAAATAAATAAATATACAAAACACATTTACAGGCACTTCTGTGGCATTTCTATGCATGCTTTCAGACTATAACTATTCAAGGAACAAAAGTTATCACAGCATAGAAAATGCTGCCTCATAAGCATACCACAGGCAACTTTCTGGTGACTCAGAATGATCTATTTCAACTCCTCACTTTGTGCATATAAAAATGTTAGAAATGCCTGAAGCACAGTTTGCTGCATTCCAGTCAAATTGTTGTTCTCTCTTCAATTTAATCACCTTCACAGGCACACTTACTGAGGGCTTCTATTCATAAATTGCATTTTAATAACCCACTTAATTGCATCCTTTTCCCCAAGCAGATAAGTTTTTAAAAAGACAGCATCTTCGGTATCTTCTGCTATTTGCAAAATTCAGCTCAGTTCTGTAGATGTTTCTATCTATCACTTCCTGCAAAAGGTGGCTGAGAGAGGGAAAAGAAAAAATGAATATGGCCTGAAGAGCCTGAGTAAGTAATTGCAAGTAATTACTGAGTAATTGCAACTGAAGCAAGGCACAAAGCTCTATCAAGTTCACCTCAGTCACTTCGTAAAGTGTGACAAAACTTGATGATAAAATAAACATTTTATTACAAACATTTACTACAATTGAATATCAAAAATGAAAACTAAGCAAATACTCTAAGAAATTCTGTAGGGTTCATTTCTGTACCATGTCCACATCTTTTTATAATGTCCCTCTGTATTTCTATACAGTCTGTCTACAACAGCTCTTAGTTGCTCGTTGCATTACAAACAGCTGGAGCAGGGAAGGTTTTCTGATTTTAAGAAAAGTCACCATTGCATGAGATTTTGGACATGAAGTCATTGCTTATGTAGAGCGCTATCCAAAAAACCAAAGGCCAACACATTGTGTAAAGATCCAGAGATCCAGCAGTAGGAACACTGCTTAGACCTGTTCAACTCCTCCCACTCCAAGGGAGGCACTTCCAGCGAACAGCTGTCATCTTGCACACGAAGCTGCGTTGTTGTTGGTAGGGGATGCCAGCGCATCAGTTATAAAAAACCTCCTCATCAGCAAACTGGGAAGAAATCCCTGGTATTATTTATCACAGAATATCACTTTACAGAACTAAAAAGGCAGTGGTGTAGGAATGCTTTTGTTTTAAATATAGATTAATTCCTATTCCTGCTGTTCACCAAAAAGCGCAACAAAGAGGTGGTGCAGAAAAGTGTTACCTCCTGATAATACATCATTTGGTACCTTTAGCCTCTCCAATCCTAGAAGATGCATGGAAGAAAAAAAAAAAAGTTTTAATACTCAAGAGATGTATTACACTGCTGTTTTGATTGTTCTCTGGCATCAGCCGTCAGAAAGAGCTGGAAGCCCCAGTAGCTGCCTTCTCTGCAGCCCTCCCAGTCAGTATATACACACAGCTCTGACAAGTTCACTACCCTTAACCCAAGGCTATGATGCCACAATCAATCTGAAAGAAAAGAAAAAAGGACAACAGAAATGTTTATGCACTCACATTGTAAGTTCTGAGCAATACGAAAATGCTCGATACCATCCATATTCTAAGAAAAATATCTTGTCTCTGATATTATGTGTGATTACAAATAATTCCAAGTAACTTTTAGATACGTGTCTAGAATTGACACTATGTATGCATCACATAAGCTTTATTATAATTAAGCTAGAGAACAGGTTCCAAAAGCATATTGCAAAAGCTTCTCCCTGCTGACAGACTTGTTTTAATACATGCACGGAGTTGTTCTTCTCTTTACTAATATCATTTCTATAATATACAAACAAAAACCTTTTACCATACATTCATCAGTAAATGTCCAAGAAGAACAAAACAGTATGTCAAACCAGAATTTACAAAACCTAGGCGATAAAGCTCATTTTCCAAGGGCTCACAAAGAACAGAACACAATAGTACATTTTCTAACGTTTTTCATCCTGATGCCAGAGTCAATTTTCGTCTGCTGAAAAATCCAGTGCAGTGAAAATCCTGAAAGTATACAACTCCATATTGTAAGGAGTGAAAATACAACACCTATGAAGGATTCCTAACATACATGGTGAAGTTGTAATTTCTTTTTTTTTGGGGCATTTTTTGAAGTAGGTTGAGTGAGATCATCATGTATTTTTATTTCACTTTGACCAACTTATAGAATCCTAGCCTCAAAACTGCCTAAGATGAAAGGACTGATCTAAAGGATGTATTTAACAGGAAAGGAAAAAAGAATAAGAAAAAAAAAGAAATCCATATATTCTAGAGTATTTTTATTTTTGAGAAGGAAGGTTTCAATACGTCCTGCCAATGTCTGCAAAGTGGCATAAGGTTTTTATTGATAAAACGACATCTTCAATAACGTTTTGCACAATGTCTGCTTCTTTAGTGATAGGTTGACGACTACTAAGATTTACTCTGAAGTATGGGGGAAAGAATATGCCCATTTACAATTCATAGTCAACCTCAGAAATTCTGTTACTGTGTTTAGGTCCCTCTTTTATAAGTTTAACCAGAAAGAAAAAAGGTTCAGAAAAGCATTAAAACAAGACAAAGTGAAAAGAACCAAAAAGTCTACTATTAAAAGACTTTGTTAAACTCTTTTCAGAAAAAGGAACATGACTCCAAAAGAACCTTTAGAAGGGAAATCTCACCACTGTTTTTCACTAAAACCGTAACACACAGAGAACTCGGATGACACCAATGAATTCAAAGTAGCAGTCAATGCAATGATCTTGCTTGCTCAAATTCAGAAGATATGTTTCATGTGCTTGATTCCGTATGTTTTGAAGAAAACCATGATGATCAATGCCCAGAGTCCTAAAATAAATCCTCCAGGAGGATGCCAGTCCTTTTGTTTTGGTTTCTGAAAAAAAAACAAACAAACAAAAAAGAAAAAAAAACAAAAACAACAACAAAAAAGAACAAACAAACAAGAACACAAATAGAAAAACAAAGAATTTGTACTTAGCTTTCACATTGGACAGGCACTGTGTTTATCAAGAGCAAAACCCAAACAAATCCTTGCAGTAAAGTAAAATAGCAAAAAGCCGTATTTCTTCATAAAGCAGGAGCATCTTTCTCCTTGTGGTGGTGGAAAGGCCAGTGGGAGGTGAGCTGCCACTCAAGCAGGGAGGTTAAGTAACACTAGAACTGTGCCTGAGACACCACTTTGACAGGGTCTATCAGTCTTGTGGGACATGTTCAGACTCATTTGCTTGGACAGAAACTTCTCATATCTGGTCGCATATTAATACAAGAGAAAAATGCTGTGAGTATAAAAACCAGTTCCTCCAAGTGAAAACGCGAAAGAGAAAAGGCAGTGGTGTTTTTTCGCTACCCAGAATGTTTTCTCCAGCTCCTTTTCTACTCAGAATTACGTGAATAAACAGGTATCTAACCACAGAGGAAGCTAAGATTCATTATTACAGGAGTATAATAAAACAAAATAGGATTGTTTTTAGTGTCAATCACATCTCCCAGGTGCCTCATTGAGTCTAACTGCCTTTCCTTAATGTAGAAATATTTTCTGCAATTCAAATACCTGTCCCTTCAACATTTTTTTATCACCAGTAAAAAGCAATACACTGCAATTTAAGGCCTTTTTTATCTCACAATTAGCAGTAAGACAAAATAAAACTTGTCTGTCCTCCTCCTCTCATTTAAAAAAAAAATTCAGATACTCCATATTCAGTGAGAAATGGATTGTAGAAGATAAGATCTGCTCTGTGCCCCAAGATCTGTCTCTGGGGCTAAGAATAAGGTGAAGCTATATGAATGTAAAATTTTAGTTAAGAATATCATGACAAAAATATCAGAATTACAGTATTTAATCAGTCCCTCATGCCTGTGCCTACTCTTGCCCTCAGCAGGTACAACTTACAGATCTTCTAGGCAGACTGAGATGATTTACTATTTATTACAATAATAAATATTGAAGTGCTTGCTGAGCTTTTTATTTCTGCCTTACAGAAAGATTCGCACCATTTTGTCCTTGTGTAGAATGAGACACAAGGGGCACAGAGAGTATTTTGGTTTTGTTGTTGCATTTAAGTCAAATTTAAAATTCTTTTTCTGTCACGTGAATAACTATTACAAAAGATGGTGCTGTTTCATTTTTTGCGTGAACCTGCCTACGGAAGCTCGTCATTCTCCACTAAACATACCAGGTGGCTGGTGAACTTTAATGCAATAAGGAACAGTTTGCAGCGTCTGTTCTTTCCAAACAGCTTTCCTATCAACAGGAAAGCAATGTTTGTTGATTGCTCACCTCCCATTTTCTAAGCTACATAGCTTTAGCCTTAGGATTTTTCTTTAGGTACCTTGCTTGTAATTAAAAAGTATAACAAATAGCCGTGTCATCCGAGACACCTGAAGAACTCGGCACTCTGAAGTATTAATGACTTTACTCTGATCCAGGAATAAGAACCAGCATTATAATTCACCTCAACAACAATGAAACCAAAGATAGGAGCAGAGATGGTGTATATATATATATATGCAAATCACTCCATTTCCTAAGGAGCGCTCATCAGCTGCAGTGTATGTGCTGTTGGTAATCTGCCACCTCGCTGGTATTCACAACCACGCATCTCCACATAAACATCTCAGAAAATCAACTCTGCGTGTTCAAAAGGGCTGCCAGCACACCTCACTTCTGAGAGTAACAGCACGCGACACTTCTCCGCACAAAGGAACTTTCTTGTTTAAATCCTCCTAATTAACCCGTAACTTTGCATGCATATTGCAGTGCCTGTTTCATCAATCTCTTTGTACTATCAATCTTTCCTCTCTTGGATCTCAGACAAATTCCTTACCACCAAGTGGCACCTGACCCTTCTAGACAAATGACTTCAATTTGCAGTCAGTGACACTAAAAGCCTCTCTCTCCTATTTTGTATAGAACACGTAATTTAATTTCTTTAAAGAATTTATATGAATAAATATTTATAAGGTGATCTATGAGTATGGTTTTACATTTTGTCATGCCACGTACTGAAGCCTCTGCAGAATTCCACAAGTGGCTCTGCACTGGGAAATCAAGGACAGATATACAGTCAGTTCAAAACCACGGGATACAGTGTTAAAATATGAAGGATTAAAAACAAGAAGGCATGACAAAAATTACATATGAGGCTAGCTTTAAAAAAGCTACGTACTTAGTCACTTTTAAATAAATAATCTTAATGAGAAAGAGTTACAGACACAGAAACTGAAATCTACACATAAATATTAAACCTTAATAAAAGGCAAAGAGATGCAACTCTATTGTACATCTGTAAGTCAATAGTGAGGTTAATTGAGCACAAAATTATATTGAAATATGCCGGTATTTTCCACTAGGGGCATACAGACATCAAAGCCTTATGAATACCTAAATGGAATTACACAGATTCATGTTTAAACCTACGAAGTATATCTGTAAGAGCTGAAATAAGTAATTTTCCTTAAATTAACTTGATCATAGATTCCCAAGAAAGTTCATCACTGAATTAAAAATGCAATTAGCTGTCGATCTGACAAGTTCATTCCTCTAAAATCATAACAAATTCAACATAGGAAACTTCAGTAGCAAATCTTTGTCCGGCTAAGCAGGAAACAGCACTGAAGCTCCTTTACAAAAAGCTGCGTTCTGCACCTGTGACTTGCACCCACCTACATGTAAGAAGGAGTCGCAGCTCCCATAAATTACGTCAGCAAACTGCACGTGTAACACAGGCTGGCAGAGCACCTTCAGCCAGCACCACTCTAACAGCAAACACAACAATTCTTTCCCGTTGGCACAGCTGTGTCACTACCAGAAGCACTGGCATCGCGCTGAGCGGGCACAGCTACGCCACCAGCGCTGCCTAAGGAAGTCAGAGGCCAAGGCTGGAGGGGCTCTTCTACAAACATGCCAGAGCCTCAACTACTGCTGCAGAAGCTGCTTTGAGTATTGTGTGCATGCAGGTGGGGAAGAGTCACAGAGATTTCTCCTAATGGGAAAAACAATTAAAGTAAGAAAGGATCACTTTAATAGCCAAAAAAAGAAAAAAAAAAAAGGTAAAAAAAAAAAAAGTAAAAAAAAAAAAAGTTTCCTTTTTAGGTCTCCGTACAGGAAAAAGGTTTCTATGTCTATAGTAGTTCTACGGCCCTAAGAAATCCCTAGAAAAAAAACCTGTCCCTTTATATTAATTTTAAGATTGGTCAGAAAGCATTAGCGAATATAAAGTCTTTTGTAGATTCCTAAACAAAATTTCAGTATTTATTCTATTAACACTGCCTAGTTTAGGGTCATACTCCAGCAAATTTTTGTGAAAGTCAGGCATTTTCTCACTTGTGCTAAAAGGACAAAAAAAGGGAAGTGTTGCAGTATTTTAATTCACAATTGTTATCTTTACTGTGCTGAAATGGGTGTGAGAATGTGTACTATTAAAAGATTACAGATTGGTTGCCGTACTTAAAAATGACGCATAATTTTCTCCTCTTTGGGACTGATCTGGAGAAGCGGAGGCAACAGTTACTCTGGCTCGAGTTACTCTATATTTCATTGTTGTTGTACCCACCTCAGAACTTAGAATATCAAGCATGGTTTATGTAACCAACGTATTTGGGTTTTGTGATTTACGCCACAGTACAACCCCATACAAATGCCCTCTTAATCCCTACAAGAACAGCAGTAACACACAGGTGAAATGCACATCTTATCTGGTACAATGTGTCATGAACATACACATTGAGCAATTTAAGGGCTAGTCATTATCGAATTGCTGGAGATTCCAGATTAAACAGATAGGTAGCTAAGCAACAGCAAGCTTCCTCCTGTGAACAGTTTTCTGTTGCATGCTCTCTAGTTCTGGTAGACCCATTATCCTGTGGAACTTAAAAACAGTTAACAGAGAGTTGTTCCAAGTACTGTAATTAAGGAAAGGATAAAACAGTATTTTCAAATTGGATGGGTCTGTAGGGACCCAAATGGAATGTATCCAAGTCTTTCAATGAAGGTGTTTCATAAAACATGCAATACTTGTTACCCCCAATTTAAAATGAGTTTCATGAAAAAAGATAATATAAGTATTAAAGCTGAAGTAGTAATTAGATTACGAATGGTTTAATTTTAAAATGTTACACCAGAACAGAAATAAGATTTAAAACCTCATGTGTTAACATTTCATATGGAAAACACTGTGTTAAAATATCATTATAATCCAATCCTACAGTTTTCTTCCAACAGAAGTCCCTTTGCATTACTGTCATCAGTAAAGACAAAAATACTGGTACAGAAAGCTTTGGGTTAAGCTCAGACTCCACATTTAAGTGGTAACAGTAGAGAAAGCAAAGCACACAGTCACAAACGTAGCAATTCCCAAATGGAAAAGGAATACACAAATTCTTCGGTCTCTTCAGGCATCTTATTCCAAACAGGGCTTTAGGAAAGCGGGCAAAACCTTAAAAATTAACGTGCACATCATCCTTGTTATGAGGGATGTTCTCCCCAACCTGAGGTAGATGGTGCGTGTTTATACCATGAGTAGAAAATATCCATATGCAACTGCACAAAACCAAAACATTGGAAGCGTCATGTTCTACCATGTCCATTAAAGGAGCAGCTACCCTATTTCAAATTAATCCCTGCTTACTTCTCTCTGGAGGTTGAGTGCAGAATGCCCAAAACCCAGTTTTGGAGTATTTATTGCAGCGCATGTGGTATAAAATATCCCCCAGGATTCTGGACCTGCCTTGCAGACAGCAGCTGCTACTGCCCTGGGGAGAAATCCTGTGCCCTCTGGGAAGTTCTTCACCTCTGCTAGTCTTGGGGTCAGCAAGCACTGGCAGGCAAGTGACACACACTTGCTGCTTCTCTCTGCAGTGTTTCTTGTCAGTAGTAGATCACCGGGGTGAAGTTTTTATAGTATGAGATGCAGCTTTCCAAGTTTTCTTCTTAGTCATTCTCCATTTAAATGAGCATTTCTATTTCTTCCACTGCAATACTAAAGGTTTTCTTTCTTTTTTCTCAAGATATCTAATTTTATATTACAGTTTGTGTTACAGACCAGTCCTGAAATCTGAAACAAAGAAAGATACGCATTTCTAAACGGGTCTTTGAAATCCAAGGCCAACCCCAGATCCAAACCTGAAATAATATGCCTGCTTCTTGTCTCAGATAAAAGCTACTGATCTCAAACTGAAGGACAAGGAAACTCCTCGGAAAAGCCAAATTCTGCTATGCAGTGCACATGATGTATTTCCTAGAGGCACTCCACAACAATGCAGGTTGACCTGCAGATTAAAATTTCAAAGTGGGTATTCATCTCAATTGTTATGACAAAGCGCACAACAAAGTTTAATTTGAAAATGAATTTACATGAATCACAAGCAAATCCCAGCATAAAGTATGTCTCAGAGCTTTTAGTGGAAGTATGTACTTCTAATTTGTCGGTTACCGTTTGGATTTGGGGTCCTCACAGGGGGGTGGGCAAAATCAAATAACTCCAGCCATCCAGTAACAGCTTAATCCTCTTTTGTGCCCACAGCAAGATTAAAGTCATAAGAGAACTCCAACACAAACAGTGCCTGTTAATCTGCAAAACAATTTAAAGCACTTTTGTCTAATCTCCTGGTTTGTATTTATTAACCACAGAGCTAGGATTACCGGTATCTCCAATATTCACGAAGAAAGTTCACTCATCAACAACAAAAACTCCTGAAGGATATGGGAAAGAACAGCAGTTAAACTAAATTAACATATCAATGCCAACAACTGCATTTAAAATATTTACTTTGAACAATGTACAATCACTGCAATATAAACTACAACACTGTTAAGATAGCTTTAGTTTTTCATTTCCTTCTAAAATAGGTAATCTATAAGGGCTTTTTAGAAATGAACTTCTTCATATTCTCTACTTTCAGCATTATCTCTCAGCATTACACTGCACTTTAAAGTGCTTTTAGTGGTTTAATAGTTATTCATTAATCTTCCAACCTGTGACACAATACATAATATTCTTCTTCTAATCAAAAGGAGCTTTTCCAGCACCTGGCACAAAGTGCAGTTTAAGTCCCAGACAAACCAGTGCCCACCCAGCAAACACAACAGGGATGGTACCAGGGGGCCTCCAAAGCAAGGCGTGTGATTTGCTACGTCCAAAGCTAAGCAGCACACCTCTGGACTGGCAGCAGTAACCGCTCATATCTATCTTCAACAGACAGGCCAAGCAGAGGTCTTACCTCTGCGGAGGTACAAGGGCTGAGCTCTTGCCTCTCGGCCACCGACGAGATACATGACGGAACTCACGCGTGTTTTAGGGGGGCACGAAAAAGTCACAATAAAAAGTTGTGTTTATAAAAAAATCAAAACAACAGAAATCAACTACATCTTTTTAAGGTATATTAAGAAAATTGTTTTCCGTATTTTAATCAAATTCATACTCTTATACCAAGCCATGATCACAATTTTTCACAAATGGACACCTAAGTCCACAGTGAATACATGAATGACATTTGCAAACACAAAGCTTCATGCCAACTGAAGCATGCAAAAATAGAAGATGATCGGCTTAATTAAGTAGAGTCAATATTCCAAACTTGTCTATTGTTACCTTGAGAAGCATCCTTCTTTTTTAATAAGTTTGTTTAAATGAATTTAAACAAGAAGGGGATTATTAGGAAAAACAAGACTACAAGTATTCCGTTCACAGTGCCATGTCACGAATGGAAAGATAAACTTGAGACCCTTACACTGGAAAGTGTCAGAAAATGCCAAAAATACACACTAGCAAGGCAGACCTCAGTGGAGAGGACCTCTAAAAATGATCAGATATAAAAGTAACTCACTGCTACTGAAAGACTGGGTTAAGCAGACAGAAACAGCAGCTGCAAAGAACAAAGTGAAAGGAAGTGAAAATGGTCTGTAGAGGCTGCTAGAAGGATAAAGATATTTTGCATTTACAGAAATATAATTGTGTAAACAGGGCCAAGCTATTCTCAGAACACTATTTCTCCAAGCAGCACACCCTGCTCACCTTCCCCTGGGAAAAGATTATCTCAAAGTCTTCTTCGGTGCAGATTTTGCTCATACAAACACAATGTCACGTTGCCAGTGGGAGCAGAACCTGAACCAATTGCTTGTCTCAGCTCTGCAGAGACAAGGAAGTACATGTTTGCATGGGCTCCTGTTTCAGTCTGGCACGATTATTTGGAGTATCAACCTCCTGCAGCCCAACCTTTCTACGGAGCACACCCCTCCTGCATCCTCCTTGGAAATCTAACATGGCTTTCCCACAGCGTCTCTCCAGACCACGACGTGAGTCTATTCAAATACTTTTAAATCAACATGCTCCAAGGCAAGTATTTTCTTAATCTTGCAAAATTAATTGTCTGCCTCAGAATTTCAATTATGGAGTATTATTTTGATCATTCAAATTCAAATGATGTTGTTTCTGTTTGTATGGAGAAAACTTGATGTTCATAAATTACTATGCTGTTCATTTCAAAGTAGTAGTGATGCTTCTAACCACACATTTTTTTTCCAGATATCCCATGAGGATCTAGTCATTTATTTCCAGGTGACAGGCTGCATTAACAAGAGATGTTAGACAACATTAGATCTTGTATTCAGTATGCCATACCGAGTACAAGATCTAATCAAATATCTCAACAGCTACAATATAAGAAACTGGAATCCAAACAAACATTCCTTATTTGTGTAATTTTTACTGCTCATTTTTTAAATCTCTAAAACTATAATTTAAAAAGTTCTTTGCCCTGAGCTGTGTGCTACATTATACGTGTGTGCAGTAGAGCTCCACATATTCTAGCTCCAGCTTGTACAACTCAAATAAGCATCAGATTTGAGAGGCAGGCATGAAAAAAAATGGATGGAGGGAGAAACAGCACTGAGGCAAAAGATGCCTGCACATTTATATGAGCAAGATCAAAATGTGGTTGTGTTTTTGTTGCAAAACATTTTCACTTTCAGTGAGAAACCAGTGTACTACAGCTGGTGATAGATTAGTTTATTCGCCCCCACCACCCAGCTTTTAAAGGTGATTGTTGTATTCAGTAGTTTTGCACTCACATGCCAAACAAGTACTGTCACCCAAGTTTGTGTTGTATGGACTCTCTATGTGAGCAGAAAAAAAAAAAAAAAGAGCTATTCTGAAATATCAGCCTAATACTTTTGGCTGCTCTAGCTGCTATATAACCTCAAAACCAAATCATTTATGATGCACTATTATGCACTATGGACACAGCAGTAACACTTATTTAGTGGTTGCACATAGTTACACCTAGAGCAGCAAGCCATTTCTGTTATGCTTAGTATGTCAAAGAACAAGGAGTCCCAAAGAGCAGATCCATTCCTGGAAATAGTTTTTGTTGGCAGCTTCCATTGAGAAAGAATGGTAGATTTATGGTATCATGAATACTCACTGTTCCCACATGACATTTGTGCGACACTAGGTTCATCAGCTGAATGCTACATGGGGCTCAACCAAGACCCTTTTTCTGGAAGAATGAGAGTCTAGCTGAGTATACACCCTCGCAGACAGGTAATACCTACAGTATCAACATCTTCCAAAAGGGTAAGTCTTTAAAAGAAGATAAAACCACAGATGGTCTTATCTAGTGGCAAACCAGTTGCACCTCTCCTGCCTACGATGTAAACCGTATGTTCCTGTCCTACTGATGTCATGTTGTCACGCAGTACCGTGTAAGCACTGCTTATCATTTGTTTGTCAGCCACGTATTTGTAGATGGTCTTTCATGTTAAGCACTCCCTCCTGAAAATGTGCCATCACTCACCAATTCACAGAGTCCCACCACTGAAGCCAGGCTTCTCCAGGAACACTGAACCAGAGGAGACAGCTGTCTCTGTGCGGGACCTCTCACTCTGGGGGGAGGCTGAGGGGAGGAGAGAGCTTGCTATGGCAGGCTGCCACACACCAAGCAAGAAAGCCAGGGCGCCACAGAAGTCATCACTTGCACAAAGCTGAATCACAACCTGATGCAAAGAATTTGCACAGGAACGACAATGTGGGGTGTTGTCCTGTGTGTTCAACAGCATGAACACAACTGCTCCATTACTGGAGTCTTCCTTCATTTACTCCTTCCGTTCAGTCTTCAAATGGAAATGATTTCATCAAATTTCAACCCTCTGAATTATTTAGGGAAACAATTCCAGACAGAGCACTAGAGAGCAGCCTGTCAATATCTCTATCTCTGGCCATTCATCAGTCCTGTCAAGAGCCTGTGAGTTACATTGCCGTGCTCCTCACAGCATGCTACTGAAGGGTAAACAAAATATAATTAACTTAATATAAAAAAAAATCACCAATAACATCTCACAAAGTTTACATGGTTAAGTGGGATAAGTATGTGTCTACATCCAGAGCTAACATACCTTTCTCAACACTTTTCCTCAGGTGAAGGCAATCTGCCGTCACAGTACTGCAAAATATGTCAAGCTAAGATTGATAACATTTGTATTTTTTCCTGTCCATGTGAGATTACTGGTAACAGCTACTTATTATGCTGCATAAGCTCAGAGTAAATATAGTAGACAGAAGAAAAAAGCCTAGCAAAACCGTTACTGCTAATTTTACTATTCACTGAAATACCATTTAAATAAACACTGTCTATCAGAGAAGCTTTCATGTGTAAACAATAAAAAATGATTAATAAAAACTGTACAAGGTTATGTGAGAAATGAAAACGTTACAGAACACTGAACTGACACCAGAAAATGGAATTAAATCTTGCATCTTGGACAACCTATAATAACATACTTCAGTAATCTGCTTTATATAGAAAGGTCCTGATTCCACATATATTTAGTGACAGTAACACAAACTAAGTCAAGAATTTAGTCTTACACTCAAATTACACTTGTGCTGGCACACACACCCCCCACTAATGGTGCTTATATGCCCACTGCAATCAGTACTAAGCAATAAAATAAAAACTAAAAAATAAGAAATACTTTGTTCTTTACCTAAGGAATCTAACAATATCCCCTCCTTTCCCTCCACATTCCCCGCACATCCATGCATGCACTTGGCTTTTTTCTTCCTAGCATTATTATTCCAAAGACATAAAAAATGCCCCAAACCCGTAAATTGGAGAAGTAATTTAACAGCCAGAATGGATGCCGACCCTCCTACCCAGGACTCATCTCAAAAACTGCACGACCATAGAGTACTTCCAGTCGGGTTAGTTCCCATTCACAGTTTTTGGGGAGAGAGGAGCTAAGGAAGAATCAGTTTAATGGAAAGTGTGTCTTGACAGAAGCCATTCAGCAACATTAGGAAAAGTGATAAAGTAGAATATGCCTCATCCCTTTAACACAGCAGATCTCTGTCTTTTCACTGGTTTTTACTGCAGACGAAGCCAGGAAAATTCTGAACAAGTTGGGCATAATTTGAGAACGCCGAAGGCAACTCTCATAGGCCAAAGAGGCTTCTGCACAAAAATTAGTTGAAAGCTACAAAAGAAGCCCTTTCTCTGCACATAAAACCCAGAAGTCTTACTAACCAATGACGACTTAGGAGTATTGCTTACTCTCATGTTTGCCAGTAAGTCTCATTCCAAATGCAAAGCTTGTTCCACCAAAAACTCGTCCTACGGAACAACAAAACTGATTACCAAAAATGAAAGCAACTCTGGAGCAGTATTTCTTCTGTTAAATACTGCATTTACTAAAAGAAAAAGCTAATTAATTTACCATTAAAAGGTTTTGCTAAATCAGTGTTCCTGTAATTAGGGAAGTCCTAAAATTTATTTTAGGTCAAGCATAAATTTTAAATTACTACCCTAGCACTTTATAGGCTGTTATGATATAGACAAGATTTATAATTTTTTAATTCAATAAAGATTAAAAAATAAATGTAGTCATAGCTCTTCATTCCATGATATTTTCAGCTTTTAATTTACATTAAAAACACTACAAATTAAGGTATTAAGTAACATTTTTCTTTAGTGTAGACTTTTACTGCTACTGTTTACTACAATAATGAACACAACAGTCTCTACAACCCCCAAATTCTACTGCTGAGAATTACATTTTCTCACTAAAGTTTTTGTGGTTTAAATGTCTTCCCTTAATATTGATATTTAGTACCTGGATGTAATTAAGAACCATTCTTAGAATACTATTCCAATCCATTAGGCAAATTTTCTCACTATGATATGAAAATTTTCATCTACTTAATTAGCACACCTACTTCTTCCAAGACTAAGTGCACCTAAGCTATGTTTTATGATGGTCCAAGTTAAAAAAAAAAAGAAACCACAACATCAATTATGCCTCCACTCAACTGCACAACTATTTTAAAATGTGTGAACAGTTAAGACAAAATTGAAAAATTACCATAATAGGCTTTTGACACTTCCCTGCTTAAGCAAAAATTAATTCTAACTCCCTGTTTTTATGCAAAGCCTTTATAATTTCTCTAATCTCGAGTTCCCATGAGAGAGAACACAATACTTTCAAGTACAAGAGTGTGAGGCTTGGCATCTTCTCTTTTTAGTTATGCAGGGTATTTGATGGAAGTCTAAATCGCTAAGCCTCCCTTTGTGCTTAATATAAGCCACCCTCAGTGGAAATACAAGTTAATTTAAGTAAAATGAAGTTTTAGGAAGAATGTATTTTCTTGCACAGAAAGTTGCACTAAAGCAAAGCTTTTTTAAATGCAGCATCTATTTCCTGAATTGCTCTAGAATCTGTAATAAAAAGATGCAAAAATTTTTAAATGTACTTTTACATGTGAAAAATCATAAACACGCACAAAAAATAATTTATCACTTTACTGTATGTTTTCTGTTTCACATTGCATTACCAATGCAATGAATTAGCATGTTCTAAGCACAAGATATTAAGCATCTTCTGTTTTATTAATGGTGACTATTATTAAAACCTATTGCTGATGTTACAAATGTAAATCAGCTATATTGCTGGTCTACTCTTCCACAGACAATAAGGTGTGTGGATTACATACTAAATTCACAGAGTATTTCATACATTTCTTTGCCCTGAACCACAGCTGAAGTATTTGTACATCAGATCTTATGCTACAGCAGCACATGGTGTATTATCGTGCCTACAAACCTATTAAGGTCACAGAAAGCTCGTGCATAGATTTACTCTATTCCCATGTGAGGCAGAGGTATATTATTTGCATGCCATTATGCACTGAAAACCTATTCAGTTATCCCCACTGGAGACAACTTACCACAGTGACCTAAATAGTATTCACTTTTCTAATATTTGAAGGAACAGCAAATAAATGGGACCCAGTGCAGAGAAATCCAAAAAGACTCAGATATGTAAGAATCCAGGCTTATAAATGACAAATGCAAATGAATGCAGACCAGTGTATCACAAAAAAATCTCACAGAAGCAAAGAATGATGAAAAAAAAGTGAATTACATGCTTAATAGAGGACTACAACGTTGCGAGTGAAAATGGCTGGAGAGAGAATTTTAGCAAAAAAACTTTGACATCAGCCAAGCTTATTAGGACCACAAAGGAGAGCAAAGAGTCTCAAATCACAGAACTCACTTAAAAATAACCTCCTTACATTTGCAGCGGCAGCAGCAGCTCGAATATCAGCTGCCCAAAACAAAGGGAGATAGCTATTGATATTTTATCTATAGCACTGTGCACCAACTCACATGACATTAGCAACTGAGACCCATGGGGCACGTACATATTGCTTCTTCAATAACAGCTGTAATATCCTGCAAACTCTAATCATGTAAATGTACTAACACGGCCTAATTGTCCTCCTCATTTATATTCTCCCCGTAATTACAATGTTTTGATTAAGCAAAAACCAGCCGCTATACATTCCCTTTTTCTAGTTATCCTTCCTGATTTCAATATAGTCACAAAGAAGGCAGAATATAAATAAATTATCTCTGTACTTTCCGCAGAAAGTCAGAAGAGATGAACCTAACAGCCCTTTATGGCCTCAGTCTACAAATCAGGATCTCTCACTGTTAACCTTGTTTTGCTTTTTGCCAACATGCTACGTGAAGTTTACTTCAAGCTGTAAGCATTTTTGAACCTGTCTCTTTCTGTAAAGCTCTGAGCACAGCTACAGCACAACAGAAACAGTAACCACAGTCTTAAAATCACAGGTGTGAGCAGGTTGCAAAGCACAACAAAAGGGGATCATGGCACAAGCTGTCCAAAAGCAAAACAAAGACATAAAAAGATCAATAGTGTAACTGACAGGTTTGTGCCTACAGGCTCTTCGGACACATGCTTGCTTCAGCTAAAAAAAACCACCAATTTTTTTTTTATTTTTTTTTAATATACAAAATACAGTAATTTTTAGAGTTCATGGTCATACAGATGCTACTGACCCTTCAAATGCAGTTATTTGAAGTTCAACTGTGTAAACCACAAAGATGTACAGCATTCTATAAGGCTTGGCATGTTACAGTCACTTCCTTAACCTCTTTCTTCATTTTATATCCTAGATAGTGCTTATTAAAAAGAAATTAGTACAAGAATTACCTCTTAAGCTGCAAATCCAACGTGGCACCTCTAACAATTATAGCTACTATAGAGCCACATTATCTTTTTATATATTTTTAACAGTTTTTCTGACAACTCTATATGTTGGTGAGTATGAAACTGATGTCTCAGTCCATGAAATGGATGATGCTACATTCATAGATAATGTCTTATACTATTCTACATTCATATCTAATGCTTCATATTACCAGTATTCTCGAGCGCAAATTGAATGCTCCCATGATATGCACAAAAGACTTATATTTATTTCCATTTCAACTTTCCCGAGTAACAATTATTTTCACTCTCCTTCACCTGCTCATGAGAAATATAAACAAAAATGTTCAGGAAATATACATACATTTTCTCAATTTTAGCTGATACTACCTATTCTAGCTGGCTTTAAAAATTCTGTAATCATACACCCAGACAAGCTGAAAAGTACTTTTGGTTTTTTGGTTTTTTTTTTACAGCAGTAGTTTTCAGCTCACTGCTGTGCTGAATGAGCACAGGACTCTTAATAGGAATGGGGGAGAGCGGAGTGTGGCCACTTGAGGGGCAGCCCCTAGTTAAATTACTCCAACTGCCTGTCAAACTAGTTGATCTCCCATCCTGTGCCAAAGAAGAATGAAGATAAAATGTCAGTCTTTAAATGTAAGGGTTTTTATAGGTCAGGGAAAGAGAAGAGAGACATGACCTGAGAAAACTGAACGGTTCAGTGCTATACTTCAGCACAGCCTAAAATGGTCATTTTGAAAACACTGCATGAGTTGCATCCATTTCTGCTACTGCAACTCCCTGAAGAGGTGACTATTTTTGAGGGAGAGCATGGTCTAGGCGCAACCATCACCCTGCTGGGTGCCATGTTTGTGATGAAGTGATAAATTCACATTCCATGACATGACATGACAGCAGAGACTGGACCTTACTGATCTCCAGATGAGCTAACCATGTACGTGCACATCAAACAATGATTTGATAATTGCTCAAATAACTATTCTTAACAGAGTTGTGTAATAGGAAAAAGAGGGTAATTCCTTTCTTGCTTTTGAAATATCAGTTTGATTTTTTAAAAAAAAATACAAGAATGCTTTAATGCAAAGTAGGAAAAAAGGATGGACCATTCATGCAACATTTCTGGCAAGAAAGAGCTACCATCCTCCATCTCTGATGTCTCTGGGCAGCTGGAACAAGCCATGGCAAAATCTGCTCTTCTTGGCTTACAGAGAATGTTCAGTGTGGTATTTCCAGCAGGAAATGGTTAAAACCAGGAACGCTACAACAGATCGTTCAGGTTCGTCACACAAGATACCTTTCAATGAGTTTAGTTATTCAATTCATTATATTCAGCTATAATTGGAAGAATTTAATACTACATTCAGTTTGCCTGCAATGCTTGGTCAGCAACAACACCCACTCATGCTTCTTTTCTGGCTCTGCCAAGCAGTGTTGTGTGCAGACAAAAGAAGAGCTCCCCATGCATGAATATTTTGGTAGTCTATCCTTACAGAAATGAAGCTCCTCATAATTACTGCTAAATTTTTAAGATTTAGGAGGCAGCATTGGAAAGAAAAACAATTCTAAGATTTGCGTTTTGAATAATTCAATTGTGTTTTGAAGACTAAGAGAAGAGCTTCCATCTAGTATTTCAACTTAACAAATAAAGAAAGAAGCAGAACTTTCCCTGTGGTTGAGAATCAGTAAAATGAATGATCCTGGATAAGCAGAGAGTAATTACCCACAACAGTCCTTTAATGGGAAGACAGAAGAAAAGAGACTGCTTTACTAGGTCTCTGCTTCCAGAGGGTTTCCCTCATGCTCAGATGAAAAACAAAAGCAGCTGTGCCTTGTCTGTAAAAACAGATCATCAGTAATTTATGCTAACTACACATCATTATAGTCTGTGAGTGGAAAGAACTGATGAGAAAAACAACAGCAAATCAAAAAAAATATAGTTTAAATCTTTTATAAAAATACTTTATGGTACACTCAAATATGCTCTATTTCAAGAATGTTACGACTTTGTTTCTGAGATTCCTAGGCTAACATAGTATTTAATTTCTGAATAAGAAGAAAAAAAGAAAGAGACACACAATCTTATTATTAATTTGTGTGGCCTATCAGCTTGCATATGAAGTTCCTCAACATTATCGCTGACTCTGCAGTAGTTCACTAGATGAAAAAATGCCTGAAAATGTTTCTGGTTTAATGTCTCACCAGTAAAAGATCTACACCATCTACAACCAAGTCAAGGATGAGTTTGGTAATTTCTTGGAGTAAGTCAGAGAAACAGGGGACTACTCCATTCATCATTTATTATCTATTAAAAAAAAAAGTACTATCAAAATAATTACGCACTCATTCTCTAGATTTAAAGATACACATTGCATATATTACATGACTCATATACACAGCAAGACCCTGCTACTCACGTATCTTTAATCAACTTTAATATTAGAAGAAATACTAGGGAGTGAACTTCAAAGCACCTACACGCACCAAGTAGCGCACAGTGTTGGCAGGTATAGCTTTGCTGCTCTGACATATCTGGTTTGGTGGGTGGCAAAACTGTACGGTAATGGCTTTTTACAGAAAGTTTGTTTTGCTCCTTTTGAGTACTAAGTTTTCTACTAGGTAGCATTCAATGTAAAGAAAGTAAAAAAAATATTAAATAATTTCTAATGCATGCAACAGTGACAGAAATGAAATCCACATACTGCATATAATTTAGGGAAAGAAGCAAGTTCTTATTTACTGGATAACATTCAGTCACGATTCCACTTGAGACCACTTCCATTAGAGTTATAAAATTCAGACAAACCACTTCTAGGTTAAACAATTAACAAATACGCTTAATGCAGGAAAAAAAAATGAATTAACAAAATAGTAAACCACATAAATTTCTAACTCCTGTACATCCCAGGTGCCCTAGATGAAGAAAGACTGCTTCAGCAAAGGATGTACAGCATATCTGGTTTGAGTTCTGCACATGAATACAGTCAGAATGCCTGAGCCCCAAAAAGGACTTTAGGTCAGCTGGTGAGGAAGAGGACGTGGACAGACTTCCATGAGATACATCATCAGAAACAGCTTCTCTCACCTCTAGTCTGGAACAGACAGACACGGACTCTGCCAGAACAGGGTGCTGTTCTCCATATACTCCAAAGTGGCCCCAAGAAGTGGGAGCGGTAAGGGGACAACACTGTCTTCAGTATATTGTACACTGCTCAGAACTGCAAAAGTAAAGCCAGACCAGGCAGGTATCCTAGAGCAATGTGACATGACACGAGGCTTTTGGTTGGATAGCCACGTAATGTATTTTGTTAGAATAAAACTGAATTCTAAAGTGAGAGTACTTTCTAATCTTTGATATGAAAAATTCAATTTTCAATCATCCCGAAAAAAATTCAGTTCTGACAAAGAACTAAAAAGACCTGTGTCTGTGATAAAAAGGTGCAGCAAAATTTGGACATTCTGGTGAAAGGTCATATTTTATCTCTGACATCACCTAGCTTGATACCATGACCAGAGCTTTAAAAAGTAAGCTATGATTTAAAGTTATTTTCAATCACAGCTATAGGAATAGATTTTCAGAGACTATAAAAATAGCTGTGTCTAAAACTTTACACATCCGACCCAACACATCTAAGTATCACAAGTTGCCTTTGAACCTCTACTTCAAAACATTTAATTACTTTTTACCCATAAATCAAAATTACTGTCTGCATCCAAAAGAAAAAAATTAAAAAGTCAAAAACTCAAAATCTTGGCTACTGCTGATGTATTAAACACCTTGCATACTTGACCAAAGTTTTGAACACCACTAACAGTTTTTATAAAACATAAATAGGAACCAAGACTCCACCATTGGCACAGACGTAGACTTAGTGCAAGAGGACCTCTTCAAATGGAACTGCCAAAGGGCAGCTATGAAGCAATGGGTAAAGCAGCTGCGTGGTCCCTGAATTTGCTTTCAAGACTGTATCAGCATGCGAATGGGTTAATTTTCATATCAAGCATTTCACAAAGATTACAAGCCACATAAAACTACTTTAATCTAATGTTTGTGAAAACATTTAAGTCTGAGAGCTAAAACTGTTACAGATAATCGAAAATACTTCAAAAAAATCTATAGAACATACTGTGCTCTATTTTCTTAATATAGTTTCAAACATTTCTGCCAAATGCTGCTAAAGAAAACCTCTCTCAATTAAATCAGCATGAAACAGGAATAACATCAACAAATGCAATAAACATTCCTCTACTATGTGAGAATGAGGTCCCAAGAATGAATAAAAACTTATCTTCAAAGTAAAAGAATTTTATTTGGGTGGAGCGTGGGGGGCAAAATCATTGCAGAAGCACAGAAATTATGGAAATAAAGACCTTTTTGCAAGACCTAATACAGAACTGCAACTCTACAGTCATCTTTGACAGCTATCAGCCTGTGCATTTATAACTCTAGAGATCCCTCTCCCATCTTATTTCTTAAATTTCTTATGCAATTTCCTTTATTGCGGACTGCAGTCAACACCCTCAAACTACAGTGGATGTGGCAACTCTCTAACATCCTCTGAATCTGAACTGAGCAAAGTTAGAGGTGCTCACACGAATCTGTAACAGAGGTATATTTATGTAACAGGGTTAGCGTGATCTCCCAGTAGCCTCCCGAAATTACAAAAAGGCATTTTCCACTGAAGTTTCTACAGAGAGGCTACAGAAATGTACTGGTTAGAAACACTACAAGTAAAGACACAGACTTAACACATACCCACAAGAGACAACTCAACTGAATTTAATTAGAAATTATATCTAACATCCCCCCATGCCTTCCCCTATATGAGAAAATATCTAGGAGCTCTAAGTAAAGAGTACAACTATAAGCCATGGCAAATTTTAAGTAAATGGAACAATCACCATTATGGACTGGAACCTAGTTTCCTGAAATACCATCCTATTTTAACAGCATGTTAATTTATTTGAATATGTTACAAGGACTAAAATAAGTGTGGTCCACATTTGTTGTTTCATTTTATTTTCAATTATAACAACATCAGGAGATCTGGCATTTATCCACTGAAATGTGCCTTTCATCAATAAAACATTCTTCCAATAGTAAGACACCTGTAACAATTTAAGTCTCCTCAATATCCTAAATCCCTGTTAGGTAAAATATATTAACACATAGTGGCATTCAGAGCACGAGCACTGAAGTTAGGCCCTTTTATTAAAATACCTCGCTGAATTGGAAATCCGGCAATGAATAACCTTTATGATAAATGAAAACAATCTTCTCAAACACAGCTTCCCCTGTCCTTTCACCAGACCTGTTTCAACTAAAGACAAGTGCAGAATTAAAGTAGCCTCTCCTTTTTCTGCCCCCTCCCCCTTTTTTTCCCACTTACTATTCATAAGTTTATTCTACATAGCAGCATTGTATGCACAGCTGTACACAAAAAAACCTCATTAAAAAGGCTGTCTTACATGGTTATTCCTCTGAAAGCTTAACTTTTGCCATTTTAGAAGTTTATATTGTCATGTCTTTACCAAGCACAAGTAAAGTTTCATTTCAGTTAAAAGCACACATTTTTCCTTTTTGTTTTTTTGAAAATGGAGAAAGCTACATTATTTACAAATGTCTGATTTTGGATCCTGCCTAAAAACTAGTGCATTGAATGTTAGCATTGGTTTTCATTCTGCTATTTATTTTCATTTCATTAACCATGCATTAGATGTAACACTTTTCTGAGAACCGGAACTGGACTTCATATGGTTGTTATCTTTTTGGTTTTATACCTCTACAATAATAAATAATTACTAGTGCCATAAAGCTTAAGATCAATCCCAAAATCAGATTCTGGGTCTCCTTTCATTAAATAGTTTAGGATGTACCAAGCCTTGTGGAATTTTCTTGTGGAATAATCAGATTAGAAATCCAAACGTAATTTCTGTTCATTAGTATTTTTTTTTTTTTAAACACCAGAGATAAAGCAATGAAGATAATGTTAAAAATCACACGTAAATTTCCAAGGAGAACATGCAGATTTTTAGTGTTGTTCAAGAGAATAAATTTACAAAGAAATTTCAGTAGAATTAGTGGCCACATTGGCTACTAACTACAATTAACATTTATTTTGGCATTATACTGATGTAGGATACCTGTCTACCATTGTGAAATTTTTATGTATATTCATGCTATAAGTACACATTCCTGATACCTTTATTTCTATGAGCTAAACAAAGCCTGGGTTAACATGAGAGAAATCTTACATGGGATACTACAGAACCAAAACCAAAGGGCCATAGCAAAACACACTCACCACCCATTTGGATAAAGCATCATAACACGACATACACTGTTCACTGGTTTTACTCATATTATCTTTTTTTTTTTTTAGAATTTCTTTCTCTTTTCTAAAAGTAAGAAAGTGTTCATATAAACTTGAAGTGGCCCGTGCACTACATGTCCCAGCTGTCACAGGTCCCTCAGAAATGATACATTACAGCCTTTGCAGTGCTAATTCACAGCTCCTGGAGGCTCCAAAAAGGGCATCACCAATCATACAAAACCAGGGCACAGTGCCCGACTCCCTGACACGACAGCTAAACAAAGGCTCTTTTATTCTGTTTCTCTACACCAAAGACATTTGCAGTTCTGTTGGGTCTGTTTTGCTGCCTTGTGCAGACGACAGCTCTATACTACCGGTAAATTTGTTATAGCAAACAGAGAAAAGTACATAAAACCAGATTTTTGTCTTTTCACAGTGCAAAATTCTATTGCAGTATAACACACAGCAGCCCAATGAACCCCCTGTGGTTATTACCCACCTAATGTTGTAAAAATATTACTATGACATTTCGTCTGGTCGACCATCTTAAAGGTTAATTCTGTTTCCTATTTGAGATTTTCCTCTAGGTGAGCCATTCGTGCACTTTCTATTTACCGATTCCAAACAACCCCCAAACTGTTTCATTGCTCACTCTCACTGTTAAGAACATATTGACTGGCTGCCTGCTCTGCTGTTTAATTCATTTATGCTGAGAGTCAGGCATGAAGACAGAATTTTAAATGTGACATTTGCAGGCTGTTGGGTCATTTGAAGCTCTGACAACACCAGGGAGTTCCTGACATACAAACTGGTCCTGATTTCCAATCTTCCATGCTCTGAACACATCAGAGATTCTTCCCGGAGGTGCAGATTTCAGTCCAAAGTTTTTTAAATCCTTGTGTTTACATCTCACAGAAAAAAACTTGTACACTTTAAAATTTTAAAATAAAGCTTGTTTCCTTTAAGGTAAAACCAGTGCTGCCTGCAGCATGCAACTTGACTGTTTAAAAATCTGATTGACAAAGGTATTTGGAAAGATCTACAATAATAATTAATACCAATAAGACTTTGTAAGCAACCTGAACATTTACAGGACTTTTATTTGTTTCTGTTGATCTTTAAGCATTCAAAATCAGCTCAGATTGAAACCACAGCTTTATCTAACATTGTCTGTTTGGCTTATTGTTATCCTGACCAACACCAAGTCTCAGTTTTCAGGTTGCAAGTTTTCCTTACCTCAAGGCAGTGTACAGACTGTACCATTTTGTCTGCCATAATGAACTGTCATTATATTCCCCAACTCTCAAGTCAATTTTTCAGAGTATACCTGATTATCTGAAAGATTCCATACTGCCAAGATACCATTAGGAAAACAGTACTCTGATCTATTCAGTCCTGACTTAGGAAAACTATAGTTACCTGTCCCTGAAGTAGACTCACTTCTACGAAGTTAAAAAAAATACTACATTTTTAAGAAAATTCCAAATGACGGCAACAGAGTAGGTCTTTTTGCTTTCTTTAAAACACCACCAAGAAGAAAGAAGCTAAGTCTCAATACTCCTATTTTATGTCAGTATTACATATCACAAGTTTTATGCATGTTATTTGGCCATAAGCATTTCCACAGAATAGGCAGAGCCCACTGGGGCTAACAGCAAAGAAGGAGAAGACATGTGAATGTAAACTGGCCATCTAATCTACCAGCGGGATGGATTGAGAATCAGACCTTGGACTTGGAGAGAAGAGCAAGAAGGGAGTATACGCTCTTTTGCACAGAAAAGATCTCTTCCTTATCATTGGAGGGGGGGAAAAAAAAGAAGAGGGTATGCTATAATAAAAACTGTAGCCTTTTATTCAATCCCAGCTCAGATGTCCACATCATCCCTCATTTGTTTATCTAAATCAATGGAAGAATACTGATTTTAAACAAAGACACAGTTAGAAGGCACAGTCTAGGCAAAATCTCAATATCTGCTCCTTTTTTATTGTACAAAACAAAAACTAAACAAAAAAACTCTGTGCATAGCAGAAAGTGTCATGATGACGCTGCTATAGTTAGAAATAGTTCTAATTCAGAACTGTATTAGAAGGGGAGGTTGTTTTCCCTACTCAACTCATCATGACAGCTATTCCACAAGAGTGATTTGGCTGCTTTTTCAGGAAGAGGAATATGATTTAGGTGAAGATGAAATTTCAATAAATTAATGGATTTCTTTTTTCTTTTATATCAGTAGACACACTACAATTTTAACAACAACCTCTGAAGCTTAACTGTGTCATACAGAAAACATCTTTTTATTCCCATGTTCAGAATAAGACTTTTATAATTTAATAGTTGTCATCTGAACAAGAGTATGTTGGTTTTACGTATTTCAAGCATGAGGACATTGATTCTGTGTGACCTAGAAAAGCAGTTTAAGTACTACAGATATTGTTTATTCTCAAAGAAAATATTTAAAATAGAAAGACATACCTGGTGTATTATCTGAGCTACAGGAAGTTGTTCAGCATACTTTAGTGGTTCTGCTGCCAACTCTTCCTTCGGAAACCTGGGAAGAAACGAAGTTAACATTTACCAAAGCTAGTACAATGTTTGCCTAGTTAAACTACTGAAATTTTAAGAGTTTCAGACGTATTACTTTTTAAAAGTGTGTTTATGTAGGAGACTATTTTTCTTAAGATGAAAAAGTGTATTTTAAGACCTTAATTGAATAGATCTTACAAAGCTGAGTGAAAGAATAAATTTATAAAAACAGAAATGTGTGTGATACTGTGGATTTTTTCCCTGACCAAATCACATAAACCATAAGTCTAGCATCAGAAACCTAAGAAAACCTTCAAATTTAGTTTACCGAAACTAAATTTAACGAACAAAGTACTGGTGAAAGCTAGGCTGGTATCTTCATAGGAAAAAAGTCTTACATGTTTACAGAGCAGATTCAGCACTGTTACAATACAAGCTTCTTCACTCAATCCTGCCAACATAACTCAAATATGACCATCTCAAAAGGCAAGAGGGATTATTCATCATTTCCCATTTTGCTACAAGCGCACATCAGCAGAAGCTCAACACCACAAACAGTGGTGCATTTACCAGCACAATAGTGTGTACTTCTGGTTTCAAAAAAGCCAAACAAGAAGTGTGAATGGAAAGAGTAGAATATTTCATAAAGAAAATGTATCATAACCCTTTAAACTTTGAATAAACTGTAGCTGAAACTGAAAAGTCAGAATCCCTAAGTAGTCTCCTAAAAGAATATTTAAACGCTAGTAAATTAATATGAAAGCATGTTTTAAACCCTTCAAACCATACTGCTTTCATCTACTGCAACTGCACAGCATGTGCTGCATTTTTGGGTTCTCATCAGCCATTCCTCAATCTTTCTGAAGAGTTCAGAATATAGGAATATTAATAGTATGATGAGAAATGAAGGGGGTTGGAGGAGTGGGAGAAGATCCGTACAAAAAAAAGGCCTTTCTCTCAAGTCAAAGTAGAATTACTTTCAGATAAAAACTATGGTCAAGACATTATTTTCCAGGTTCAAATTACTAACTTACACCCATTCTAGTAAAAAATGATACACACTTGCTGGGTTAATTAGCCTCCAGACTGGCTGCCCGGTTAGAGCCAGAAACTACAGCCTTAGTCTTTGCACTGGAAGTCAACAGGCTGTGGTAAAAGGAAGGACAATAAACGTACATCTCTTCCTTTTTTTCATTTCTGAATTTCTATTGTGGTTTGAAATGCTTTTAAGCTCCAACCAAGAACATGAATATCCAGAAATCTGTAATGAACAGAGTATGAACTGTATAAGAAATTTAAAAGCAGAGAACGAAAGAAAACGGCAATATTTCAAAGATCATAGTTACAGCCCATCTAGAACCGTTTAACATAAGAAAAATTAACTCTGAACTACTGAAGCTGGTCTACTGAAAGCGCTCATTTACTTATACGGTTTTTAGAGTTTTTGGGCTATTACAGCAGTGATGTTTTTGTACTCGCAACATGAAATAGTCCAACATAACCACCAGAGTGTAGAGTGGGCTCTGCAACTCCACTGTAGTGTGCACGAGGAAACTTTCCCCTCATTTCCTTTCTACTTTCTATCATTTGAGGATTCCTGACTGGCAACCATACCACTGTTCAGCTACCCAGTCAGCATGAATTTGACATGACTTCTGTCCTACTGCCAGTCCGTTAGTTGACACGACACCTTGAGTTATGGATATCAGCTTCATAAACTGATTTCTTAGCCATAGTTCTAGATACGAAACCACTGTACATAGAACAAAATATTCATCAATATGTTAAGACTTATTTGTACAGTCTTTGTAGGGACGCTGTGAATCTAGGGAAAAAAAAAATGGGAAAAACACAAACTAGTATTTCAAATTCCAAAATTAAAATACTTGAAGCTGCAAGTAACAGCTAAAATTACTACAAACTGAATCTGAAGGGGGGAAAAAAAAAGCAAGCAAGCTTGTCTGTTCTATCGAAGACATTGTACGTTTGGCAATGTTTTCTGTCTAGACAGTCTGCATTCACTTGCATAGTCAAACACCCTCCTTGTCAATTGCAGGGAAAAAAAAGACCTTTTTTCAAATGTCAAAAGAATTTTAAAAAGATAGAGAAAAATTATCAAGAAATTTTGGCCTTAGGAAGCTTTACTAAAAAAAGTAAGGAGGAGAGAATAGTATAAACATGTATTTTAAAGTAATTAGATTTAAACTGAAATTAGGCTGATAGGAGCCTTTCAATGTTATGAGAGACTATTTTTTTATTTATAGATTAGATAGGTGCACATTATAATATATAGACATACACATGTCTACATATATACACCCACACTATAATATATATTAATGTACACACAGGCATTTTTGAAGAAAAGTTCAGCACAGGTCTCTCAGAATTTTTGCTTAAATGTCATGAATTTCTTATATATGTAGTCAGTGATGTACTTAGCTGTCAAGTCTTCAAATGAAAGTTTTGATTCTTCTCTCCTGCAGACAAGCCTCCTCAAGTGGATGAGCATGTATCTCACTCTTTTATATGAAACTGCACAAATTAAAAGCATGGAAGCTGAAAACTCCTGACAAAAAAAGCTGTATGAAATATTGCCCAACTATATCCTCTACAAGGAGCAAGTCATTAACTTGAGCTAACAGGTATGATAAAGCAGAGTATCAATAAATTTTGGGCAATAGAGGTTACTAAATAGAGTGCAAGAATAACTCACAGTAAATGATCTTTGCAAAATATACAATAATAGTGTAGTCTTTATTATTCTGATACTGCAGTGCTATCATCTAAAGCCACTGCCTGGCATTTTGTCAAGTCAAAGAACATACCACCTCCTCCTAGTACCATACGCTCAGATCTGACTAGCAAAAATTATCGGTGAGATTCTTTTTAGCTAAAAAAAGCAAATTACCACCCTAAGTTATGCTGTATTTTAAGCGAAGTAAAATTTTTTTGAGAAAACTCTTGGGTTTTTGCTGCTTTATCTTTCTAATTTTCCTCTCAAGTGATAATACCTGTGACAGAAATTGAACTTTATGACAGAGGTGTTTTCCAGGCCTCAGTTTTCAAACACTTACTTAGTTTGGAAAATGCTTTGAAGTGCTTCAAAATGTCCATCATGCCACGTTCTACCAGTAAAACTATGTCAGTTAGCCATATCACTTTCAGTACTCACTTTAACAGATATAAGCAATATAAACTCCTTTGAAGAGAATTATATTATGAAAGCGCCACAGATCTCATTTCAGTTTTCAGCACAAGCACCAGTTTACTGATGTAAACAGGTATAACAGGTACTTGGGAATTTCCTCTGAATTTATTTTTGCTTCTTTTATCTCTAACCAAACCACCTGTTGTGCGGTCATTCCTTCTAACAAAGGTGAAAATTAGAAGATGCAAGAAGAAATTGCTATCCTATAAGCAGCATAGAGGATGAAACATTGCATACAAAAGGCTTTCATGAAACGGCATCCATCCTGAAAGCTCCAAGAGAAGGAGTAAAGTCAAGACTTGTCAGTCCTCAGAAAAGGTTAGAAGCGGCTACTGGAGCCTAAAATCTCCTGCAAGTGGGCACAGAGGCTCTATTTTAAACAGTCTGTTCAGTAAGAACAGAGTGAGTTTGTTGCCAGTAAGATAAAGCAACATGACATGGCTCAGAACTACAAACTACATGGCTGAATCCTCTCCCCCAAAGTAGGGGCTGCATCCAAGACTTGACTACTCTAGGCATGTGTTATGCCCTGAATTACACACAAACAATGTCCAGAAGAGTGTTAGCTGCCATGATCTGAAATAGTCAGGGACAATGCTAACAATTAAATATCATGTATGACTGCAAGACAGTGCATCAGTCTGCCTAATTTACAAGCACGGAAGCAGTCTCACACTCTGTCCTTAAGGAAGTTACATTGGTTAGCTCGGTCAGTTTTGCAAGCGGAGCAAATAAAAGCCACAATCAGGGCAGTTAGTACCAAGGAGAAAGAAACTTGCTGCAAAACTGCTACTTCATTTTACAGTAGCCCTAAAATTACTAGTCCACTAACAATGGGCCTCCTAGACTGGCATAATTATCTGTAAAAGGCAACCCTCTTGGCTAGAGAGGAGAAAAAGGTCAACACAGAGGAGTATGTTCTACTTCCTCCTCTTTTGCCAGGTGGAGGAACAGAGAAGGTCAGGAGAAAGATCATCTCCATTATGATCATCCTGACCTTGCTTCTTCCTTTCAGAGGGACACAAGTAACTTGGTTACTACTCTCCTTCCAGAGAGAATTTCCAGATGCCTGGGGTGGCACTCACTTTTGCTCAAAACCAGCTATGTCAGGGAAAAAAAAAAACAAACCAGTAACCAAAAAACAATAACCTGCATTAAAAAAAACACAAAAAACCCACAAACCACAGTTGATGGAATTTGTGCTCAAATCAGGTGCAGTAATTTGAGGCTGTAATTTCACAAAGTTAGCTGGCCTCACTGATTAGTTCATTTATATTTGACACAAACTTTTATAAAATTAAGGGCATACAGATTTCTTTGTATGCTTAATTTCTTTCAAAACTATTATAATACAAAAACACAAGTCATCTTCCATGAATTAATTTTCCAGTAAGAAATAGTCCTTTCTGTCTCGATTGAGCATGACAGCAGAATGCTGCCAACAGTGCCAAAGCAAGCTAACACAGCGGCATAGCAGCATATACAGCATCACGCCTGACAGCTGGTAATGCAAAGCATAAGGAGATCTTGATTTTCAGGGAGAAGACTAGAAAGAAACATTAAATCAGAAGAGAAGCGGGAAGCAGTAAGAGATAGCAGAAGAGGAGGATCTTGAAAAATTCAATTTTAAAGTTATTTTTATACTGCCACTGTGACTGCTCTTAGATGAAGGAAAGTAAGCATGAAACAGAAATTGCAGAAAGTGAATCTAAATCCAGTAAAATGTGTCAAGATATTTAGTGAAAAAAATCTTACTTGTTATTTATATTTGCATGCTCGCTCTTACTGGAAAAATCCCAAGAGAGTCAACGTGTGCTAAAGAAAAATAAATCCCTAACATCGAGAGGTGGCACATTTTGCCACAAGTGCTAATCCAGCCTACAGTCTGCTACAAAGAGTAGCTGCAGTGGCTTGAGGGCAGAGAGATATTTTATCTCATGCAAGTATAACAAAAATACAGGAAAAAAAAAAAAAAAAGAGCGCAACATGTGATCACTAATTAGTTTGTTCATGGCAGAAATGGGCTGTTAAGACACTTCAAGAGTCAGAATAGTCTAGATAATAGGACAAGCCATAAAACCTGTCTCTCTGGGCAAATATAAACATTCACAAATTATATAAGGCAACAGGACTAAGGAAGATAGTTCTTCTTTTCAATACAGTCTCCAGATTTGATGGTTTGGACAGCTCACACATTCCTTCACGCATATGATCCATGCATAGGTAATACTGCACCTATATTGTTCCTTGATGGTAAATCCTAATATGTAAGCACCTCTCTTGGAAACTACACAAAATATTAAAGTGGGAACAAGGTAAAGAAGAGAGTACAAGAGATAACAATGCATTATGGAAAAAGGCGTTTGGAGATTGCCTTCTTTATGTGCTGTAAACGTACACAACTCACTGCTCCTAAAGTGCTGCCTTGCTTGTTTTACACAACTTCTGAATAGTATGAATGAAAATACCGGAAGGGATTTTCTAGAATTGGCTGAGAAGCAGAAATACTGCATCTGATGAGAGAGTCAGCCTGTGACCAAAGGATGCAAATATCACAGCCATGGCCTTAATCACACAGCCCAGACTGAAAGACTAAAACCAGTAATGTAAACCGTGTACAGCATGGATAGCTTTATTTACTGCAAATACATGAACACATTTGCATCTAGCAATAAAAAGAAAACAAAATACCAGAACTTTATGCACCACATCAGAAAAAGTTATTAGGTGGTTTCCTATTAAAGAGAGGCTGAAATGGGCTATGTCGGGTTTGAGTGAGTAGTTTTAAAAACCGGCCATTGAGAAATTTATCTACCATATCCGTACTACAGAAGATTAAGAATTAAACCTTGGATTAATGCCAGGTACTTGATATATCTGCTAAATCCTAACTTCACACATATTCAAGAATAGGATATATTTAAACAGAGGCACTAATGTATATGGAAAATGCCAGTGCTTGAAAAGATGAGATCATGGTTAACTCTGCTCTTCTCCAAAAAGTGTGCTAATCAGTCCTTTTTCTTTTTAAAGAAACCTGTGGTTTACCTATAAGCGTGTATACCCCATGGATAGTCAGAAAGAAGAGAAGCAAACCCTCAAGAGCATAATCATTCTAGGGAACTTCCTCACAACATCTCCATAGCCTCAGTTTCTTCAGTTAAAGGGTCAAAACAAGTCATTTAGCAGCTTAAGTTTATGCTTCATTACTGCTACCTTTGCTCAGGTGAGTATGTGCCCATCCGAAAACCTGATATATCTAGTAATGCAAACAACTTCATTTATTAGCATACTACTGAGCTTTGGTAAGCTGGGCAGCTGGCAGTTTTCCTTGAGAGACCTCGCAGGACTGTCTAGCAGAATGCTAATGTGCATCTTTTGCAGTTCATTGCTGTGGAGCCTGAAAGTCATGTCTTTGGATGGGTAAACGATTAGTGCATAATTCAAAGACGAGGAGAGCAGGGAGCTATGTCTACAGTGGAAATATGCAAACATTTCACAAGTACAGCCAAGCACTCCAAGATTTTCGGTCCACTAATGCTGTGACCTCCACTTCATGAGCCTTGCAGAACCCAATGCAGTAAGTGGCATACTATCAAAGATGGCTTAAAAAGAAGATTGCACAAAAATGAGCAATACAAAAATGATCTCTGATGCAATGGAAAAAATAAATCAATGTTCAACAATCAGATTTAAAATGATCTGAAGAAGGAAGGAAACTAGTGACTTGCACTGAAAAAGAAAAAATATTTTATTTCAGTGTGCTGGCCTTTGCAGAGAGCTATTCCCGTAGAATAAAGCAGCAAAGCATCTTATGGTTTAGAAATGCAAAATACTTTCTGTAATCTGTTCATTTCTTTTCAAATATATGTGAAAGATTTTGACGCAAAGTAGTTGTACAGACTTATTCCTGGAGTTTAAAAAAATGCACAATGATTCTCATTGGACCTGATCACACACAAGTCTGCTGGTGTTCCCAGAGCCTGACAGATACATCGAGTTATAATCTGTTGCTTCATAAACTTAATAAAACTAGATGGTAACAAATGTTTTCTCTGCCTTTCTGTGATCCACACATAATTTCTCATCTAAAGAATTTCAGGTGATTAACCTTTGTCAAGCCCCGTATTCTTAACCATCCCAAGATCCTAAAAAGAAGTAACACAAGTCTATAGTGTGTTTTAACAGAGGTTGACCAATACTGTCTCTCTGCTCTTTCCTAGCCAAAGATTTCTGTCAAACTGTGTTTGTCACCGAAGGGACTCACTGTTCTTCCTGCTCCTATTTTTATACTTAGGCAAGACACAGGAAAGGAATTAAAAGGAATAGTAGCTTAAGTAAGCAGAACTGACTTTGCTGTTACTGGAAAACACATGACCTGCAGGGCTTCATTTCGTTATCTCAAATATTCCACATTTTAGGTAAATTAGAAAATCTCTTTTGAATTAATTTAAACTTCAACATGATGACGCTGCTGAAGCACAAAATGCTAATCAAAAACTGGAGATAAAAAGACGAGCAAAGGCTCTCCTCTATCACTGAAAATCACCATATCTAACTGGACTCCCACAGTTAGAAGTAGGTACTCACTGCTTAACGTTAATTCATTCTTAGAGCAGGCAGAGGTTTCTTTGGGGATAAAAAGGTAACAAGTGTCCCCGTCAAATTTATGCAGACAAGTCCAGCAATATCAGAGGAGCTTCTAGTGATGGTCCAACCTGGTCAGAAAAGAACATTGTACACCTAGCTAAGAAAACATTTAATTTGGTTTGAAGTGCGTATGTGCTGTATCTAGTAACTGAGGCTGCAGATATCCCCCTTGGACCCAGTCCTTCCTAATTTCACGGGGAAATGTTTAAAAGAGTGGTTAAAAGAACCCAACACAGGTAATTACCGCTCTATGACTCGTAGTTTGGAAACCCATGCCCAAGTTTCACAGAAATCTCAAAAAAAGACAAAACACTCCCCTGCCATCACACCACACATGTAGTTTAAATACCACTACCAGTACATGAGAATTATACTTTCAGCTGGATAAAGCAAGCTCGTGCATTTTTCATAACAAATTTTATCAGCAATTCCTGATCTTTATGTAGACCGATTCAACACCACCTGCCAATGCACAGAGAAAAATCAGCAGGAAGATGTTTTTAAAACAAAGTAATAATATGGAAATGCGCCAGGACAGCAATTCCATTTGTTTACATTATAACACTTTTCAACAAGAACCTTCTAAAAACCCTGTACTACACACATTTTAAGTTCAAATATTTCTACATATTTCTATTTTTTCAGTTCATGAGTCATGTAATGTACCATCCAACTATAATTTCCCATGAGACTGCTTAGTTCACTACAAGCAGCAGTCAAAGTAGTAATGACGACTGTTCTCTGCCCAATACCATCCTCAAACCTTCTACCTTACCCCCTCCATTTCAAGTTTTGTACTTTACCTTTTTGCCCACATAAAAACAATGTGCAATTTTAACTGAGCGAAGCCCCAGTATTATTAACCTCATCTTGGTCTTGATCTCATTCCAGCAGTAGGATCTTCTCTTATTTAAAAGTCATTTCCTGCAAATGTTCACCATCTACAGAACATTGTTATCAGTAAATCTGAATGTTAAGTATACGTTATCAGTAGATACTACCAGCAAGAGACTGCGTAAAGCAGAAAACATTACAATGCCAATCTGTCACTCAGCTTTTAGAACTTCAGGCTCTCAATACACCTCACAAAAAGAACAAAAACTCCAGTGCGTGGCCAATAGGTCAAGGAAAGTGATTCTGCCCCTCTACTCTGCTCTTGTGAGACTCCACCTGGAGTACTATGTCCAGCTCCGGAGCCCCCAACACAAGAAGGAGATGGAACTGTTTGAGAGGGTCCAGAGAAGGGCCGCAAAGACAATTAGTGGGCTGGAGCGGCTCTCCTATGAGGACAGGCTGAGGGAGTTGGGTCTGTTCAACCCGGAGAAGAAAAGGCTCCAGGGAGACCTTATAGCAGCCTTCCAGTATCTGAAGGGGGCTACAGGAAAGCTGGAGAGGGACTTCTTATAAGGGCATGTGATGATAGGACAAGGGGCAATGGTTTTAAACTAGAGCAGGGTAGATTTAGATTAGGCATTAAGAAGAAGTTATTTACTATGAGGGTGGTGAGACACTGGAACGGGTTGCCCAGAGAAGTTGTACACGCCTCATCCCTGGAAGTAAGACCAAGTTCATGAGGCCCTGAGCAACCTGGTCTAGTGGGAGGTGTCCCTGTCCATGGCATGGGGATTGGAACTAGATGATCTTTAAGGTCCCTTCCAACTCGAGCCATTCTATGATTCTATGTTGCTAAGGTCCTTCACAATTCTGCACATAAATATATATGTCTGTGTACGTATATATACCTATACATAAAAGGCAACTATGAAACTAAGGCAAGAATCAAAATTCTCTTGGTTCACTCAGTACAGATAATGAGGCCAGATTTCCCTTTCACCATCTGCATATGGAACAAGCAACAGTTATGGAAACACTGGAACAACTCCAGCACAGTAGTGTGCTTAAGAAAAAAATCCAAAGTGAGGAAAGCACAAAGACGTGTAATAGCCAAAGAAGATTTCTTTCTCCAAAATTTTGCATGCTACATACTATCAAATACATAAATCTGGTAAAGAGTTGATGTTTGGTCCTGCACTTTTTGACTTCCTATTGTAAATGTTTTGCAGAAAACAAACTTGATTTCTACATCACATTTTTAAGAATGTTCAATGTATCTATCACCAGAATCGTCAGAACACTGTGAATGTAAGCATCATGGCAGCAGATGTGTATCCTTCTTGTATATGTTCATTGCTCAGCTACAATGGATCCTCATTAATGAGTGGGACTCCCACACATTATTGCAATATAAGTAATCAAAACAGCAGGGATCAATTTTTTTTCTGCAGGGTTTGTTTGCTTGGGTTTTGTTTTCCGTGGTTTTTTTTGGTTTTGGGGTTTTTTTCAAATGAAACATAATAGAACCACTGATCTATTAGACATACTACACAGGTACACACTATGGACAATTATTTTCTACTGAAACCTATCAGAACAGTACACTCTTGTAACTTACTGTTTCAAATCTGGTTTTCTCATAAACAAATAGTTTTAATTGTATGCACCCAACACAGCTGCAAAGGTAAGCAAATCCAAGGTGAAACTGGCAGAAGATAAACCACAACAAGAGGCATCCTGAGAGAATTCCCCAGACACGTTAAGTCTGAAAATGCCTCAGAGTAAGAACATAGAAAGGATATTATTTCACAGCAGCCATTTCTGTCAGCACAGTGAAACAAAGTGGAAGTCCTCTGCTTTTTTCTCTGTGAGCCATCACTGCAGCTACACCTACAGCAACGTGACACCAGCGGACACTGGAAGTAAGGTAGATTTGCTAGTGTAAAGCTAAAACCAGAATGCACTTTTCTCTAGCAAATGGAAAAAGCAGTCTAAGATGGAGCAAAATGTTAAGTTTTAGTAACTACTGTGCATAATCACAAATGAAAAAAAACAAGGACTATATTTTAGTTTTAGTGAAAGACACCCTTTCCCCAAATGTATTCATCTGGAGAGAAGTATTTTGCAAGGTGATTTATTTGCTTGCACCACCTAGTGGGGTTTACTTTAATCTACCAAAATAGGCAGAACACAATATCTCAAGCTTGCACAACCTACCCACAGCACCACACTTCTAAGTTTCCACACATTAAAAACAGCACTAAAAAATTGCTAGAAAAGAATACCTATTTTGCTTGTATTAAGTTCTGCAATAACTTAAAAGACATGCCATAGAAAACTGTTTCACAACGTAAAGTTCATGAGTTTCTAATTTAAAATCATAAATCACAGAATGTTTTGGGTTGGAAGGGACCTTCTGAGGTCAAGTACGTGCCAACAATACTTTGTCAGAGTGCACCATATATAATGTCAACACTCTCAACAAATTGTGTTATGTGATAACAAGGCCACACTCACATTTGGAAGATTCTACAGGACTTCTGGATGAAACTTCTGGCAAAGGCAGGAACACAACGCAAAGGACTCTGCTCATCATGGAGCTGCAACCACCTATGACAAAGGCCAACTGCAGAAGGAACAAGCACCTCCACTATCTTTTTCATAACAGTTTCTGGTTGTTCCACTGCAGCCTGTGCTTATAAACTGGCTGCTTTTTAACACACTGCCTCAGCATAAAACTTTACTACGTGAAGTCTAGCCCCACTGGAAAAGTTCTTTGCTCATGTCAAACTCCAACCCGATAATACACAAGAAATTGTTAAATATGCCATTTAAGACTTGTGTTTAAACACTAAACTGATCCACAATACATTTTCCTTATAGTTCTAAGCAAAAAAATCACGTATTGTCGTAAGAAGTCTGTTGCATTTACGCTGGAGCAGAAATCTTCCTATAGAGGCACTATAGAATGTTTTATAGATGAGGCAATTAAACAAGAGGTCAGTGTCAAAGTGCTTCTCCCACCTAAAGTTTCCAGAGTAGGGACCTTAAGCACTTATAGAAATTCAAACCACCTATCTTTTTCATAACATTCATTATTTCATGATTTCGGCTCAACTGATTTCATTTCTCACTTCAATTTAGATATATATTTGGAACTCAGAGGAGAAAAAAAACAAACAACTATGCTCATGTTACAGTAAGGAATACATCACAAATGTTTCATCTGGATTCACAGGAAGACCCTGGGGAATAATGCAAAACTTTTTACCCTTCCCTATGAGAGGAGAGGAAAATATTTTCATTTCACAGCTGTTTATAAAATAACCAAAGTCTGTTTATTCAGAAACAATGTCTTTTTTTTTTTTTTTTTCTTCCCACAAAGAAACGGACACTAGTAACAACTGCACAGACATGCATGTAAAGCCCCAGGCTATGGTACTGTCTAGGACAGTTAAGTACTATCTACTATTTCACAATAGAATCATATTCTAACAATAGCAGAGGACAACTCTGCCGCAACCAAGCAGACACCAACACAGTCCTCTGAGGAGAAGGCAAGGAGTCAGCCTGTATTTTAAAGAAAGGAGAAAGTGGTTTTTGTTTACCTTTTCGTACTCAAACTTTCAGATTGTTTCAATACTCATACAAAGCATTCTTTCAGGATAGAACAGTAAAGTGCATTTTTCAGCTTTCTTACTTGTTTAAGGTTCTGACATAGCCCATTTTGCTCTATGATGACTAAGACCAAATTTAAAACTTAACAGCTGCATAGGAAGTAGAAAAGAAATGATGCTTGCAATTTTATCCCATGTACACTTGATGTTCACCCACATAAAATCTAATTCTGCAGAACTGCGAAGCAATATATAGGCAAACCAGTTGACTTCATCCCCAATATCAAATCATTGTTGAACGCCGACTTCGTTCAAAAAAGACAAAAAACCAGAAAGTGTCAAAGCTCAGCCTTTCAATTAGTCACTGATGTCAGAACACAGAGTTGTTACAGACCGAAAGGCACAGGCAAGTGACTGTGCATGTTATTTCATGTAAACTTGTTAGGTATGAGGGACTCGCACCTCTAAACTCACCAAGGCTGCTCTTGAAATTTTCACATCCAAGAATTTTAAAACTGCCTTTGCCACTCCCGTACCGAGGGGAGTGCTACACGGGCAGCTGACCCATCGTACCATACCATGGAGAACTTGCAGTATTCCCACCGCGGGACCACATTTATTAGGAAGACTTCTGGTCATGTTTATATCATGAAAGACATTTTCAGAGTCTAGTTCCTCAGACAGGTTAAGACTGCAGAAAACTATCCGCAGAGAAGAAAATGAGGGGAAAAAATTTTTTTTAAATCAACCAAAACTCGTAAAACGTTTATCCATTTTTCACCAAATTCATGAAAGTACCTCCTTAATAGGGTTCAACAGATTTCAACACTAAAACCTCTTTATTAACAGCGATGCTCATATTTTTACTTTAAAGACAATCTCCTGCTTATCAGGGATTTCTAAGTGATAAAAGCTGAGTATTAATCATATATGCCTTAAAATTTTATTTTTATTTTTTATGCTTTATGAAATGGCCCTGATATTTTCTGTTACATTTCTCTACTTAGCTTCTGTCTAAAGCACTGGTCGTTGCTATGGTAACTTTGGCCTTTTTCCCCACTGTTCATGCAGGTTTTCATCAAACCCCATGACTTTTTTTAATCTTATCTGCTCTATAACAATAGTTCCTAGACTACAGTGCTATATACTGTACCAGATGAGAATCCTGGTATTTCACAATAGTAACTGGAAAAGTGATAGGTTTTGCTAAATTCTGAAAACCAGCAATTGAAGCGGGGGTTTTTTAGGAGGTTTGGCTTTTTTAAATGTCTGAGCATTTATTTCTTTTAATCTGAATATTATTCAGATAAAATACACTAACACACCAGTAAATGCAAGATAAAGCAATTTTTAAAACCAGTAATGCCTAAGGAACAAACCTTGCCCGGTAACTTTTTTGAGAGAAAATTAATCACTGTTGTTTCACGATGACTAAGCAGGACACAACTAAACAAAATAAGAAGCAAGTTATTTTCAGCACGATCACTGCAGATTAACATCAGTTCGAATCTCCCTGTCACAGAAAAAAAGTACTTCTGGTCACTTTAGTAAAATACTTCTTAAAATTACCACACAGTCTGGTATCGAGTTCGTCTATAACCTACATGAAACCAACTGCATATGCCAACAAACACATGAAGTATGTGCAAACACTCTTCACTAAGGTTCTCTTTTAAGTCTATTTTTCCAGTAACATTTAAGTTTAGGGCTAAATTTTTCAATGCAGATTTGTTCTTGAAGTTTTCCTTTTCCTTGAATTAATGCAAAAGAGATGTTCCCTTGGTATTTACTACATCTTTTTCTGCCCCAGACACGAAGCACCTCTCATGAGTACTTAGCATCTTACTCACAGAAACTAACTCAAATACTGGAGTTCAGTCAGATTGAGATGATGAAACAATTACACAAAATTCATCCAACACACAGGACTGAGCATTAAAAATATAAATCCACACCAAGCAAATAGTTTAACTACATCACTCACTAAATAGGGACCAAAAATAGCATTTCTGGATCGACGTTTTACTCGAATATGGTTACCTGAATCTGGCCCCTGACTTTACACTGTAGTGCACATAGGCTGGGCCACACTGGAGACAGTTTGGTCCAGTTCAGTAGAGTAGGCTACTGAAACAACCTCTAGTAAAACTAATTCACCTGCAATACTGTCATCCTCCTAAGCAATATCAATAACAGGAGCAAAAAAACAGAAAGGCTTTACAAGGTAAAAAACATTACCATTTCATTAGAATTCAACCCTGAGAATGATTTTGCATTAGTTTGTTTGGGGATGGGTTTCATTCAGTATCCATTTGCCTCAACACAAATAATTCACCTTTTTGCCATGTATTATTAATATGGAAATTTTCCTTAATTTCAGGTTTTATAAGCAGAAACACATTATAGTTGTCGACCCAAGTAAAAAAACAACATGTATGTTTCTGATTCTATTTATTTCCTGATTCCTTCCTCTCCTATTAACTTTTTTTTTTTCAATTTAGTTTGAAAAGGAGCATATATAAAAATTACTCTTATTTTACAAGGACAATTAGCAGGGATAATAAATAATCTACAATTTGCTTCATTTCAGCAATTTTGTTTCTTTTCAAATTTTTGGTGAAGTTAGCTTTATTATATAATTATTCTCTTGTACAACGCTGATTACATTTAGGAAAATAATCTGATTATTAGATGAGCACAGTAGGCACAAAATTCATTCATATATTAATTATTCCCTGTTTCAATTTATATTACATTAGCTTTACTGAGACTTCAGTTCATTACCACGTGCAGGCTGCATATTGATTTGGCGCACTAAAAGATGGTGGGATTTCCTCAGTAGGTGAGATTTCCTTTCTAGTGATACTTCTATCAGCCATTGTTTCCTACAGCTTTCTCTTATGATCACAGACAGATATAGGCAACAGTCGCACAGCGATTAGGTCTGTTCCATAGCTGCATTTCAGGATATAATCGCTGGCATGCAAAATGAGCTTACTCCAAATTTATTTTTTTTCCTACTCTCAATACGTCTTATAAAGGACTTCATTTTACATCCAGAGAAAGTGGAAAGAAACAGTTAGAAACCAGTAAGAAACAAAACTCAACTAAGTACCTCTTGGGTGATGTACTACCATAAATAAATTCCATGTCACACCACTAATCACTATTATTCTACAGCATCTCTTGCAGCTATTATTACCAACCATAAAACTTACATATCGGTACACAAAATTCAATACAGTGATAATGATAATCTTTTAAGAATTGCACTGTAATTTTAAATGCTTTATATTTAGTATTAGCTAAATTTAAGAACAGCCATAATTTGGCACATAATTACCAAATGACTCATGTATACTCTCTCATGGTGTTAAAGAAATAATTATGTTTGCATAAAACTCTGATAGTGCAATATAACAAGAATTTTGTGACCAGTAAAGAAAACTCTGTTTGCAGAATATGTGCACCACCAGTATATTTTTCTTTCCCCAGTCCATCACCAAACTGGAAGCATGTCCGTCTCCACAACCTTTCAACAACCTCCAGTGCTGCTGGAAGCATCCCCAAAAATGGCAAGTGGGGAGTTTGCTTTCATGGTGCTTCTTAGATATTTGCACATTAGTAACTCAACAGACAAACACATCACTTAAAACAATTATCACTAGAAAATATGCAGAGCGATCACCTATGGCATTAATCCATGGCATTAATGTCCTTCTGTCACAGCTAGAATAGTACTTTCTCCCTTCCTTCCTTCCTAAATTACTGTATAAACCCACGGATTAATATGCAGACTAGTATTTTTCAGTGGTGCCATTAGATTTGCAAACCATGTAGAAATATTCTGTTTTAAGGACAATTTTCCATCTAATCACATTTTGTGTGTGCATACACAGTTTCCAGTTCTAAAACATTACAGCAGAGTGCAGATTTATCTATTTTACAGGTACACCATATATTTTTATGGAGACATTTGTAAAAGCTCCTAAGCATCTAATAAGATAGAAGTCAGCTCAGAATATTTTGTAATAAAGTACCTATTAGTAAAATCTGTATCAGAGGGAAACCACACACAAAGGAGAAAAGAACTAGGGCACTCGATTTGACAGCTAAGGAAGAAACTGAGGTTATGTCCTCTACGGCTGAGATTTAGAGCAGTTTCACTTAGTGGCTGTTCTGCTCCAATTCCCCAGATAAAATTTAGACCTACAGCAAGAAGTCTTCATTCCTATTTTATTCTAGCAGGAAGTCATGGTTCAGACTCTTAAGTAACCAATAGAAAAAAAAATAAAATACTAGTCAGTGGGGAACGATGAAGCTTAAATATTATGTTACAGTTAAATTGAGATAAATCTTACAGTAACTACAAGGGTTCATTATATTCTCACAAACTGAATCATAAATTGCTAAATATATAGAGAGGTAACTGTTGTCCTAAAATTTCAAATAGATTTAGTGCAGTTCAAACATGCCTGTGGCAACACGTCTCACTTGCAAGTAACACAGGACCAGAGATATGCAGGAATACAAGTAACCCTTTCTGATTTTTATCTCATTCAAATTATTTAATACAATTATAATTTCATATGCACTACCTCACCTGTCAAATTTAAATAGCTACTGTGGAACTACAGGAAAAACCTACTCTTATCTGCTTCTTTCACACAGTTTACACCCTAAGTAATCCTTCCCATTGCATAGAAAAATCTAACAATTTCTATCCTTCAGAGCATCATGCTGCTCAGGAGGAAATTCAGACGGATAATCTGCAAGCCAGATTTGTCCCTAGTTTAGGAAAGCTTCTGCCAGCAGAATCGTCACCCTGGACTGCAGCTCCAAGAAGGCAGCCATGGGGAAAACATATTGGCACCAATCAGCCCCAGCCCTCCTGTCCTTCTAAGAGCCCATATGGGGTCTGTGCACACTGAAAAGCAAGTCGTGCTGTCCAGCAGGACGCCTTCAGCCACTCTGGCTAGCACGGCCTAGCCACAGATTAACTCTGCCCCCTCCAACAGGGCCCTCAGTCAGGAGCGGAAAGACCATCTGTTCTCTCCTTGCAGTTAATCTCCCTCCCAGCGAGGTCAGCGGGCTTTGCTACACCAGCGGAGTGTACGAGTTAGACTAACTACCCGGGACCGGCTACAGTATAGAGAAGTAATGTGGGACATGCATTTTAGGGGCTTACTCTGATAGCCAATTTCTAAGCAGAATAACGGAGCCCAGCTTTGGCTTAAGAACATGCCATGTGCCAGGTCAGCAAAACCACTTTCAGTAATAGTTAACTTGATAGGGGGTATTCAGATTCCTAATGTCAGATGTGAATTCAAACTTTTTGCAGAGTAAAAAAGTACAAGAGGTAGCCTATTTCAGCAAAGTGCCCTTCCATACACCTTCCAAAGCTGCATGAATCCAAACATCTGTCATTTATCATTCATCACTGAAAGAAACAAGTCTAAGAGACATCTTTTTAAATATTGAGATAAAAACTATAAAGAGTGAAAACATACCATCAATTTAAAGATTATAATTTGTTGAAGATTATTCTGAAAGATCAGAAGAGTTTTTCCTTATCCTTCAATCACGAGTATCTAAAAATCTATCAATGCATGGCCAGTATTATTCAGACTTTTCCTAGGCATCTGGTCCCTGCAGAACTGATTCTTTTTGTATTTTTTGCATGGCAATTACATGGAGAATTACACAGAAAATGCCACTGTAAAATTAAAAATCCAGCAACAGGAGGCAGGAGGAAGGTGAAACATTAATTGTTTCAGTTTCTGATCAATCATTCCCTTAGTACTAGAACTGAGTCAGCTATCTAGTAATTTCAGTCTGCAATGAAAATAAATATGTCTGTTTCATCTATGAGAATGTACTGCTTTCAGTAGTCATAAATTCCAGTGCTGTATTACAAAATATGAACACGTCTCTACACATATACACACAGTAGGAACTTCAAGTTCATCTTTCACCAGAGAAATCCTGCCTGTCTTTATGTTCCAAGATAGATCTGACCTCTAGGCACATAACTAAGGGGTTTTCAGGCTTTTTAGTTCTTTTTTCAATATTATGTGAAGTTGTGGCCAATTTGGTTTTGCTCTTTAACAGTAATTGGCACAATGGAGACGGGCTGTCACCGTTCTGCGAAAGCTGCGCATCCACAGTTGTTGCTGTATTCCCTTGCAGCCCCAGGAACCTCTAAATACTAACTGGAGCCAACTGGATTAAGTTTACTAGGATTCAAAAGGCGTTACAACATGTCCAATCCCTGAATAGCTATTCCTCCAACTCCCTTTGTATCTCACTTTCCTCTGTTTTTCTTTTTCTGCTTCAGGGGATGCAAAACACTCTATTATGTTTCAATACTTAGTGCTTGTTTCTCCTGGTACTTACCAATCCCAACCTTCCAAGCAGTCATGGTTTCTTGCTTGCAAAAATGCTGAATGAACCCCTTTTTGCAATAAGTTCTTTGTTTACAGAATTACTTTATTTTCGCGAAAGATCAATCTTACCACACAGATAAAATTCTGCTGTCCTACAAATTTCATACAATAAATAATCTTAGCAGTAGTTTGGGCGCTTTGGTAGACGTATTCAGCATCTGTTATATTCCCTCCCAGTTTTAGAGATTTCTGATACCTGTGACCAAGCACATAAAACAATCTCATTTTGTAAAGTAATATTAAACAATGTTCAACAAGCCATCTGTAAATCCACTTCTTTATCTGATTAGAATCGCCTTTTATAATCAACTCTAGCTTTCTTTCCATCTTGCGATGCAGTTGTGCCTTCCTTGCTCTCCCAGTGTCAGAAATTCGCACTAGCCTATACAAACAACTAATGGATATAAAAGAGATACCTAGCAATAATGCAATGCCTTTTTTTTTTTTTTTTGAGTTCAGCTCTTATCTAACAACTCACACTTCACTTTTTTTGCTCAAGAATGTGGGCTCTTAATATGCTCACTATGCAGCATAACTGCTCTGAGTGTAGTAGAGCCTTCAGAAATCAGCAGTGCAGGTAAACATCTTGCTATCTTCTAGACCATCATGCAGCTTATCAAAATCAACAATAGGGCTTCAAGGACTTGTATTTAAGTAGTAAAGTTAATAGCTCTATAGCAAAAGCTTTGGTCTACCAAACACTTGCTTTGAGAAAAGCCTCTCCTATTGAGAGGGCTGGAAGATGCAGACAGAGATCATTTTATGGTCTTTCACCCATCAGTTATATAAATGGGTTGTGAAGGCAGAACATTCCTTTCTCCCCCACAGCCTTGGACAACACATGAATTTTCAGTGGCAGAAACCTCTGACCATCTGGAAGGTAATCCCTCAGGCACTCAAAAAAAAGTGTAAGCTTTTTCACAATATCAAAACAGGGAAAGACTAAGACCATTTGCATATGCCTTAATACCAAAAAAACCTAAACCAGAAATGCTGCTTGAGCCCTGTAGACTTAATATTTATGTTCCCAGATTAATTTCTGGGGCATAAGGAATGCTAACGAATGCTTGGTTACTAAATTCAAAAACTTCAGAACTTAATAAAAATATTGCCATTGACTTGCATGTGCTTCACAGCACCTCTAGAGACCAAGAGGCTTGTTTTGATGTCAATGCTTATTAAAATTAGGTAGGAATAACTATGTGTAGGTTCAGTAAAGCAGCATTCTGATGAAAACAACGTGAAATGACAGAAGCACAACCTGCTACTAATAGTCGAACATTTCTCATAGAATAAACACAGGATGTCAGACAAAACTCCACTAAAACTTGGAGGAAGAGAAGGAAAAAATCATCTAAGACCAAAGACAATCTGATGCAAGAGCTACAGCTTCACAATAAAACATTAATTTTTTTTATTCTTTTTTTTTTTAACAAAAGAACCCCAAAATCTGGCAAAAGGCATGGTAAAAAAATCCTTTCAAATTAACAAATAAAATATTGTTCAAAGCTGCTTTTTAAAATATCTTGCTAAATAGAGACTATAATGACAAAGCACAGTACTTTACATTAAAGTCTTCCCAACACAATTTATACCTGCAGCCGCTTTTGATAGTCAGTCATCCTTATTTGTTTCATACTGATGTTATACTAATGATACTGTACCCTCCTATATACATTTTCCTACTATAGCCTCCATATTACGTTTTAGTTGCATTACCTTGAAAAGTTCTTTTACACTAACAGGTCTAGGAGAGTATGTGCATATGTGCATCATAGAATGGTTTGGGTTGGAAGGGACCTTAAAGATCACCTAGTTCCAACACCCCCTGCCATGGGCAGGGACACCTCCCACTAGATGAGGTTGCCCAAGGCCCCATCCAACCTGGATTTGAACACATCCAGCGATGGAGGATCCACAACTTCCCTGGGCAACCTGTTTCAGTGTCTCATCACCCTCAGAGTGAAGAATTTCTGTCTTACACTGATCTGTCTTTAGGGAAGCAAAGAAAAAACAAATATATTCAGAAAACAAATAAATATAGCAATAATATTTAGTAGGAAGTAATAATTCACTCTTTTTTTTTTAATTACTTGCATGTTATTAAAACACACGAGTCAAAAATCCACACTTAAAAATTAATTCTGTTATGACAGTAAAACATTAGAAGAAAACACACTATATTGTGTAACCGATTAGCATGTTTTATTAAAAAAAAAAATAATAATTATGAAATCCATCTGAAGATGTTTCCAGAAAAAAACCCAACGCTATGTGCAATTAGCAGTTTAATAATCCCACTGTCAATCCACTACAGATTAGTAGAGGCCTGCTCATTTATAAACACTTTTTCTATTTAGACATCACTATGAACCATGCTACGTCTCCCCAAGGTTGCNCCGGCCGCCCCGACACGTTGACGCCTCCGCCGAGCGGCACGGGCTGGGGCCCCGCGCAGCTCCCTCCCTCGCTCCCGGTGCGGAGGGTAGCCCAACGCTGCCGCCAGGACAAGCACGGTCACTTGCAAGCCTTCGCTTAAAGAATAGGCGGAAAATACACAGAGGGGAAAATAAAAAAAAAAAAAAAAAAAAAAATTAAAAAAAACAAAAG
>VWZK01005002.1:304185-339387 GCA_013396935.1 Baryphthengus martii | reverse complement strand
CAGCCAAGCCTCCCTTTCCACCCTCAGGGCCATTAAACCCCGTGTCCCGCCGTGCTCCCCGCCCAGCGCCCGCTCCAAGCGGCCGGGGCCAGAGGCTGCAGNCAACAAAAACAAAGCTGATGTGAATTTATCACTGGTGTAAGAGCAAAATCAGGATGCAAATGAGAACTGGGAAATTCTCAGAGAACAAGAGCTTTCAGAATTAGTCCCACAAATGATGTATAGAAGTTGTAAGAATGATAAACCTGAGGCACCTCTAAAACATGAACAGTGATCTCGGAACAAATCCAGCCTTTTTTATTTTAAGAAAAGCCCACTGAGCTGGACAGCATCTACTAACCACAAAAATTACCTCCCGCTTCACGAACTTGATCCCCATGGACTCAGAAACAGACAAAGGCAGCTTCACTTATTAAGCACATCAAATTAAAATAGCTGGTAGAAAAGAAGGACGGACAGAAAAGAGAGAGAAACGAGATAAAAAAAATAAAAATGAGAGAACATTAGCTATTAACATACCGCAAATGAGCCAATTACTCACAATGATTCTTTGTTACACGAGCATCCTTCCTAACACAAGTGGCCAATTTATTTATTTTTAGGAAAATAGTACTGCCAGTAGTACCACAATTCTTCTTAACAGAAGTATTAAATATGAAACTCAATTCTCAAAAGCAATGAAACTAGGATGGTTTTATATGATGCCATCTTTAATTCAGTCCTTACTACCCTCAAGAGAAATATTCATCCTAATTTTTACCAATGCTTTCTGCTGATACACATATTTTCCTCCTGATAGCAGCTGAAAAGGGGTAAGTGTTCCAACCAGCTGTAGAGTTAGAACCAAGCTTAAGAGATGCTCTCCTAATTTATTAGATGTACTAAAATCTGCAAAGCTCCTTCTCCAAAGATGCAAGATTTCTTCTACTCCTTAAGGTATAATTTTTGCTCTTACATAGGGATTTAGACAAAAATATAACCAGCTGAAGTCCCAGAACCCCTAGACTGTCATTTTTTTCTACTAAAATTGGCAGCTACAAACTCAGTCAGGACTGTGTTAGCTGAAGAACAAGCCCTTTGAAGTGAACAGAGCTTAAATTGAAACTGCTGTGAAGAAGAAGAGGATTCTTTTTCTTTTTAAAACCTTTTACTCACAAATATTCACCTACTACTATGTGGATAGGAAGAAAGCCTCATCTTCTGGTTAATTAGTAGTTTTTCATGGAAGCCTCAGCCAAAGCCAAAGCAAACTTCAAAGGCCTCGCTTGTCAAATGTCCGGCTCGTGCTCAACATGAACCTGCCAGTTCTGGTCTGGTTGCACAGCTATAGCTCACACCGAGGTTGGGAGTGGATCCATATTACCAAGAAACTGCTAAGCAACTGTGACAAAAGAACACATTCTGTTGGAAAGATCTAGCAAAGTCACAATAGTGGGTTAAATGAAAACTTGGAACAGTCTTGCAGCAGTATGACAGCAATACATACATGCTCACGCCTCACGCAACAGCATCTTCTCTACCTATTACTTGTGGGTAAAGTGGTTTATCTCTTTCCTCTGGTTTTTTTTGACACTTGCTACTTCAGAACAAACCAACCCGTTCTAACGTGGAGTACTTAAGACTGCATCAGAGTGAAGGTCTGTGTTTCATTTTCTGGTTATTCTCCGTAACACGAAGATTCTGTAGCATTCTACTGCCACCAGGGTGTAAAAGGAAAAAAGGCATCAAGGTAATATTGAGGGGAGAATAAAACAAAGGGAATGTTTCATAAAGGAATGCAGCCTAGATCAAATATTAAACCAATAAGTCCCCTGCAAATTATCTTTTAGGAAAAAAAGAAAATTGCTAAGATTCTGCATAGATTTGGTCAAAGTAAAAAAGATGTGCACACTTAATAACCAACATAATACATCAAAATTTATATTAGTGGTATATACTTGTGATCCATTAGATATTTCCTGGTAAATACTTCTTGCAAGCTCTTAACGGGCACAAGTTCAATTCTACATGACTTCTCTCCACAAAGGCTTTTAAAACAGTATTATGCATGAACAAAATTATTTATGACTAATTTTAAAGAGATAATTTATTTTTTAAAAGCTTGGTTTAGATCTCTCCCTGGCCCCATCTTTTCCTAGCTATTTTACATAAGAGTGCAATCCAGGGTGTCAAGAGCCATCACTTTCCCAAAAGGCACAGAATGGTTTAAATAACACTCAGGAGGTTACAATTATGGATTGAATTTTTTTCACTCAAAGGTCACTCATATTAATTTGGGACAATCAAATAAGTCGTATATATATAAAGCTCACATAATTTGTGAAGTCTCCTGACTTCTTAATGCCCTCAGAAATAGATGTGTGTAATGCTTGTATTATTCTTTAAATAAAACCAGAGTAACTAATTCTTGCAGAGCAGACCCTCCAAAACTGCATTTTTAAAAAAGCACTAATGTTTTTAATTAATACATTCACTTCAAGCTGTATTTCTTAAATCTGTTGTAGTGAAACAGATCTCTCTCATACCAAGAGGTACTGACCTCAGAATTCTGTTTAAGGAATTTATAAAGCACTCCATTGCCTATTTTTCCAGTACTTTTCTACAAAATCCATACTTTCTTCTCCATTAAAAACGCACTATAAACTCTTCCAAAGTGGTAACAAGAAGCTGAGAACTGAAGTGCATTTTTTGGAAAATCATGTCTGAATATAATGCAATGAATAACCTACTGTTTCACACGAGATCTCTTAAAAATTATTATACACATCACAGATGTGAGGCACTATTTCATAAGCTGCTGCTGGATGCTTCCATTCCTAGGCGTACACATTCTCAAAGATTCTCTCAAGCTAAAAGAAGAACTATTAAGCTATTAAAGTAGCAAGTTTCCGTCCCTTCCAATTTCACAGATTTAAGTTAACCGGAATTGCCAGGATAATGCAATACAGCTTTCACTAAATATCAGAATAGTTCACAAGGATAATGTTCCTCTCTGTGCATGAGTGCCCATTACTCAATATTGCTTCCATGTATTCAATTCAATACTGTGTGTCAAATACCTAAAAAACCTTTATATATGAGCATCAAACTAAGTCCAAAATAAAAGCTGAAAATCCCAACCAGCCATTCCCTGTTTCAGAACAGTAAAGTCATCCAAAACCTATTTCTTCTTTTAACTGTCCACAGATTAGAAACCCACACAGCTAAGTCTTCGTCATGGTTTTTGACTAGTAAAATGTTATTTCCCATAAGCTTTTTTATTCTTCAGAAAAAAAAATAAAATTACTGTCACTAAATACTGTTCTAAACTAAGGAGTCAAAATGAGTTCAAGATATATGTGGTTAGTATACAATATATATACAATACAACTAAAAGTATAGGAAAATAAAACATGAAATACACCGAACCGTGTAGGATATATTTAATTATGAGGATCAGAGCTACTGTCATCTTTAGAACAGACTAGGCTATTTCAGCTGGAAGGGATCTACAGCTGTCTGACCAAGTTTAAGCACATTAAGGGCATTATGCAACTGTCTCCTAACCACTGACAGGCTTGGGACATCAACCCTCTATCTAGGAAGCCTGTTCCAGTGTTTGACCACCCTCTCAGTAAAGAAATGCTGCCTGATTTCCAGTCTACACCTCCCCTGAGTACTTTAAAATTAATAAAACTGCTATGCACTAACTTGTTACTGGATTTGAGCAACAGTAAACAACAAGGCAGACAATAACTTACATAAATTTATAGGTTGAAAATTATTTCAGCTCTGGTATAGCAGGCTAGTAGAAGGTGTCCCTGCCCATGGCAGCAGGGTTGGAACTACATAAACTTTGAAGGTCCCTTCCAACCCAAATTATTACAGGATTCTATTTCAGTCCTACTCATTTTTTGTTCCCTCTTAGAGGACAGTATGACGAAACATAGAAAATGCAACAAAAATGGAAGTACAATGATAAAAATACTCTACAGTACAAGCACATCTTCCTTTACATGCTCCCAATAGGTGGCAACAGAACACCAAAAATACAAAGCAGTTCATAACTCTTTCTTCATCCACAAACAGAAGCCCCATTACAACTTCTATCAATGAACTTGCACCAGAAATTTCATTCAAATGAGTCACTGCATCTCAGCAACACAAATTCTCAGGCCAGTTAGTGTCAAAAGCCAGAGAATTCACAGAACACAAAGGATTTATTAAAAAGTTAGTCATTAGGAAACAACTAACTGATGGCCTTTCTAGTCAGAGTTTATCTGAAGGACTAAATTACTACAAGCACAAATCTACAGTAACGCGTTTCTACCATTAAAGAAGAAATGTTGAGGAAAGAAAATTTTCAACTCATTTTTTGTTGTTGTTGACATCCATACCTTAGTCTTTAGTCGTATTTATTTACAAGACTACATAAAGAGGTGAGCATTTTTAAACAAAGTTTTCAGACGACAACTCCCAACTTTATCAGCAGTAGCAAGTCCAAACTAATTCCCTGATTCTTTGTAATTAATGGCAGGAAATCAGAGTTGTTCTTTCCTTCATAGCTATGCGACTAATTTGTTTCTATGGCACGGAGCTATACAAATCAAGTCTAAATAATAACTACTTACATGCTTTCAAAGCCAGCTAAGTCACTGTCCAAAGAAATTGTCTCTGTCGTAATCTCCACCTTTCTCACACTGCCGAAGAAGTCTGTTATCAGAACATTTTGTGGGTCTCGTCGAAAGAGGTCAGTTCGGTGCCCCGGTGTGGAAACACACAAACTTTTTGGACATACCTGAAACTAAAAACCAAGATGGACAATCAAATTCTGTCCCTCATTCACCAAGAGTCTCTACATACACCTTTCAAAATTAAATCAGTTAAACAGATAGATAAATGCCACATATAAATTGCACTTCTTTCAGTACAAGCTCCACAGCTGAAAAAAATAAAAATTGAACAAAACCATTAAAAAGACATAAATATCATGATTATGCATTTCAAAAAACCTTTATCCTCACAATTATGCCATTTGAGTTTAAAAATGTGTCTGTGAAAGCCAACCATCAATTACATCTAATTGATTAAATGCAGAAATACATTTCTGAATAGAGACGCAGCAATGCTGCTATAACCTTCCAAAAAGTACAAGTGGGTATAAATTCTTCGTATTTACCAAAAGGGGGCAAGTAAGATTAAACAAGCCTTGATAAGTAGCTAATAGTAAAGGCTTCATGAAAAGTAAGAATTTACATTTTGACTGAAAAGAAAAAAAAACCCTCTTAGTCTTACTTCTAGTTTATAACCTGCAAATGAATGCAGAATTAGGATCTTCAAATATCAAAGGTGGTTTATGTACATCAAGAGATATCCTGTAAAACCTACAAATTACCTACATATCTTATTACTTATTTTACCTATGTATTTGGTCTACTTATTAATTCCACTACATCCAGCACACATTGCAACACCTGGAAGACAAGATCAGCACTAGCAAACTGATTTCAATGGACTCAATTCTGTATAAAGGTGCATTTGGAGGAAATAATAGGATGTAAAAGTGACAGATTGGTTGTAGCATTTAGAATGTCTGACAAGACAACATGCCTATTAAATAACAAGATTGTTATGTACCCAGCAAATATTCAAGGACAAAACCAATGCATTTTGGACACAACTCCTTTTTGCATTAAGTCCTTCCCACAAAAATTTCTAGTATCTCCCACCTAGACAGATTCCTTATTTCAAGGCACCTTGTAATGCACAAAATGTAACAAATAATAATTGGTTTGGAAATAATAATTGGTTTGTAATTTTATCAATAATGCTACATAGCTATAAAGTGTCATGAAACAGCAGCCCAAAGCCTCACTCTTTCTATCCTCCTTAATGAACCTGGAAAACTGAGTTCAATCATTATAAGGCACTTCATAACCAAACCAACCTACCTGACACTGGAGCTAGACACACATCCCTGCCAGACAGAGGCACTAGCTCAGCAGTGCTCTGGACAGTTTTATGAGCAAATGTTGTTCTCCATTCAACTGTCTCATGGGTAACCTGCAGATCACCTGGTATCAGTGAGTTCTTGTATGTTCAGCAACAAAGAACATAGAACGGATTTATGTACTGGACTATGAAGGATCCTTTCCACATGGGTGCTCATCTTTCTTAATCTTAAATTCTCTGAGTGATTTTCACAAATAGGTTCTTCAATCACTGCATCTAGAGCTCATACACCTAATTACATCATGGGACAGCTCTTAGAAGGTTGCACTCTTAGGACAAAATCACAGATCCTAATTAGCTCAATGCAGATGCAACCTCAATTATGCCAGATTTTTACTGACAAAACACGTTTCAGTCCATACTTGCTAGCAGAAATTCTCTGCTCAGCCTGACACAATGGGTTGTGTGGCTCCTTCTCTTAGGCCAACAGAGCTATCCATTTTCATAGTTTCCCAGAGAGAAAACAACACATCTGGGTTTTCTTCATAAAGGACAGATTTATCTCACTCTTCCTCCCTTTGGCCCCATTACAGTTTCTCTTTCATACCTTGCCTTTTTGGTCTAAGCCTGCAAGCCTATGGCATTAGGCTGTGGGTCCAGGGAGACTTCACCTCACTTTCACCTTTACCTTAACTGAAGCATACACGCACATATACCCACTGAGCTCTTTCTTAATGATTCCCAACTCTCTTGTTGGCAGAGTATCACACAGCAGCTAAAGAAAAGATAGGGAGAGATCAAATCTTCCTGTTATTCTCCGTTAAGTGAAAATGAACTAGACTCATCAGCATCACACTTCCCATACAAAGCCACTTGTCAATACAGAAATGCTCTTAAGTTTTAGTTTCAGCAAAATGCAATCAATTTTCTTGAACTCTGCTTCATCTAAGGGCACAACATAAAAACTAAGTCCCTGAAGTAAGCTATAAAAGCAAAGTGTTTATTTTAATCTCGCTATTTGATATATAAATCTATGCTGCAGTTAAACCATTAAGTCTCTCTTCCAAGCTCTTGAGAGTGTAAATGCCCCAAACCAACTGCATCAGCACTGAACCTGGGAAACTGATACTGCACCCAACTATTTCTATCTCTCCCACAACAATTCGCTACCATGAGAAGCTGAGATGAATCTTGAACAAAAGTGTGCAATGGCACTCAGAAAAGATGAGTATTAAAAATCTACCTATCCAGCATCACTGTGAGAAAAGGAGGACTGCAAAGCAATTACACCATGGAAGACTAACGGTAGTAACTGAGGTTTTCTAACAAAAAAAAAAATAATTTAAAAAATAAGATACTATTCAAAAAAAGCTAAACGATTCCCCCAAAATGGGAACTTTGTTGTCTCGACTTTTCTTAACAATGTTTTTAGCTATTTTATGACAAATGATAACTCATTTAGAAATTTATTTGAATCTTATTTTAAATGTTCAAATGCGTGACATTTCAATTTAGTCTTTACTTTTCTGGAATTGTGATCAAACTGAAAGTCAGTCATTTGCACCGCTTTATGCTATCCCTTAGCAACACAGATGGAGCAGGTGGGGAGTAGGTGGACTGGATTATGAACAAAGATGTCTCATTCTTTGCAGGAATGCGATATCCAAATCTTAGGTGGATGTTGTCCTGGTTTGAGTTAGAATAGAACAATTCTGTTCAGTGATTTTACTTTTCAGTTCAGGCTCTTCTAACTAACTGCAGTTTCTGAAGTTAAAGGCATATCTTTGCAGACAGCATCTGCTTCTAGCAGTGATAACACTTGATGTTAACAGTCACTACCAAGGATTGCTGTGCAGACCAAGGTCACTGCTATGCTAAGCCCTGGGTACCGCGTTGAGGGTGCAGAAAGTAAGAGTGAAGGAGTGACAGGCCAGGTGACCCTAAACTGACCAACAAGGTATTCCATTCCATCTACATCACATTCAGCACAAAGCTGAGGGATCATGAGAGAGTCAAGCCTCTCTTCTTCAGTGGCTGGTGTCCAACGAGGACTCTCTCTGTTCTGCCTTTGATTGTGATCCATATGTTCCTGCATCCAGCTCCAGAATCCAGCTCCTGAATCCGGTTGCTGTCTGTGCTGAGTTCAGTCTGGGACCTACCTGGTGTCTGCTCCACAGCATCACTGGTGATGGTGACATAAATGCCATCAGAGGAGTTGTGTTCCATACTAGTTTTGTATATATTTGGATATATTCCACCTTTTTTTAATTATTATTTTTTATTAAAGCTGTTCCAGCTATCTCTTCTAATCCATAAGTCTCTCTCCCTTACTCCCTTTCTCTTCCCCTTTCAGGAGGGAGAGGGGTTAACAGAGAGCATCTGCTATAGGTCTAGCAGACTGCCCTGACCCTAAACCTTGACAGATGGGAAGAGAAGCTGTTTTAAGAGTGGCTGGAGAAAAGTAAAGAGGTGATTGGAGAAAAGTGGTGTAAGAGAGCAGACATTTGACGTATCAGAAGATCAAACAACTAAACACTAGCTAATAATTTTAAAGCTAGTTAGCAAGCCACTTATTTATATTATCCTGAGTTTGGAAAGCACTCATTTTAAAAAAAATCAGACTTGGATAAGCAGTAGGTCTTTGCTCTTAAACCAGCACAACACTAACAGTGCATTTCAGTGCCAAAGTATTCCCTACAACCGCTGGCAAATGTATGAACTTATAGTCTTACCATGGACTAACTGTATGTCATTTTGGAACTCTTAGATGAAGCCCTGAAAAGCACCAACCCGAAATCAAGAGATCACATTTGCTAACATACGTGCATGTTATAGTTCAGTACACGATTATCACAAATCATGATGTATTTGGGTCTCTTCTCTTTCCTTCTCAGAGCAACAATAGGAGATTGATGTATGATAAGATGACCTGCATGATGTCACAAATTTGCCAGTATGGGGTAACTTCCCACAGCAATTCCTGAATATTTGACGTATCAGCAAACAACAAAGATGCAAGGGAGAATGTTTAGGTATTTTCTCCAGAGAGCTCAACAGATAAACTACTTGACCAGCTAACAAGTTTTCTACACTTTTCGCAACAACTGGATTAACATCTAGCTGGCTAGACCAGTTATACCACCTCCCAGATGGTGTCTTACAAAGCCAAAACCACATATTCTTCTTTAACAAGATTAATTTTAAAGTTATCTGTGTCCCATGATCAGAAGGTATTATGTTACAGGACTGAATTTCACTCCCATGGTAGTAAAACAATCTTGAATCTTAGTCACTGAATCAGTTCTGTATCAATATAAAATCTGTCAAGTGTGGGCTGTTCAGAGTGAATTCTACTACACATTTAGCAGCCAGGCTAACACCAGCCTCTGGAGACAGAAGGCGGCATAATACTTTGGAGCAGTTGCTCCTTTTACAGAAAAGAATTAAAGCCAATGTGTTCTGTAAGTGGTGGTTCCTAGATCTCTGACCTAGCATGTCAGGTTTTACAGCTACAAGGCACCAAAGCGTAACGTATTACTACAATGAAGCTAGTATAGAAATAGTTTAAAAGGGTTAATAGAGTAAATAAAATACGGTTACCTCTTATATCATCTCACCAGTGTATACCTCTAACTGCTATAGAGGCATTTTCATAGTAAATTTTGTCATAGTTTATCTGGTTGTTTTGTTTTTTTCCTCCTGCCTCATACCCGAAAGCTACAATTAGTATTTACCTAAAACATAATTACCTCCAAATATTGATGGATTTGGACATGTCTTGCTCTGGAATCTAAGCAAGATATACAGAGAAATTAGTCTCTACAGGCATTTGTGAGCGTAGTTAGAAATTTAACTGTTTAATCACCTTCACAAAATCGTATCAACGTCTGTGACCAGCAAACCATTTCACACTGAGGACAATCCTTGAAGTGTTACACTATAACCATATTTAATCATGACAAAAAGACCCTCCCTGCATAGCTGCTTCCAAGAGAAACAGCAGGAGAATAAAAAGCATTTCAAGAATCCTACAGAAAAAATAAATTAGTTTTGAAACTGCTGAAGTCATTAGCACATTCACGAATGTCCAATATTCTACTTACTAGGTCATTCATATTTGTCTGACTGGCTGGATGAATTTCTTCCAAGAACTCTAGCACGTAGAATGTGTATCTGTCCATAAGATGAACGCCAATCCCAAGATCAGGTTGATGCTTGAAAACAACACAGAGCAGTTATTCAGCATTTGCAGGAGAGAACTCAGTGTTTAGGAGAGGGAACAGAACATAACTGCATGTTACGAAAGTTAAGCATAATGGTTTTTTGTTCTTGGGCAAACAACACAAAGAAAACAAGTAGTTGAAAAGAAACATGCTGATGACAGTATATCTTCATTTTACTAGACTACATCCCAGGAATCTCCATGTTTGACAAAAAGTCGGGCACTTTCTTTTTAATAGTCAATACAGATTAGCGGGCTGCCTCGAGCTTCATACAGCTTGGGAAAATCGGGCTACGAGAGACAGTTTATCTTACAGCTGGGTTTGATCTGGCTAAGATCTCTTTCCTATCACTCCTGTAATTCAGCTGGGATATAATTAAAGCAGGTGAAAGGTAGTGGGTTGTTTTGGGGGTTTTTTATATATCAAGTGTAAGAAGTCCTAGGTTGAGTATTCCCCAGATGCCTCTCTAAGCAGTCTTCCCATAAAAAGCTAACGCAAAAATTGGTCAGCAAGCAGAGATATCCATTGTTAGCCTGGTTCTTTGGGACAGTGCACAAACCCAAGCAAAAGTACATTTACAAGTCTGGTCATAAACTACACTTTGTAACTAAATACCTTACACATTCAGAAATTAGAAGGGAAATTTTTTGCTAAAATTCAGTAAGATCTGTGCTTTTAACTCAAGAATTCTGAAAATTGTTTTCAGGATCACAAAAATCTACTTACTGATAAAGAATCTTCTCCCACTTGGCTGCTAGCCAAGGCCATTATATTAGGTGAATAAAAGCGCTCATACATGGATGCTCCTTGACAAGTATCAATAATAAACAACAATTCGTTGTACCTGAAAGAAACAGAACAACCCCCTTACACTTCTCTTTAGACAACATACACATGCTTTGCTTTTAGTTGCCAGGACAGCTACTAGGAACCTAAGGAACAGAAGAATTGACATCAATTGATTGCAAGATGCAAGTCTAGGCAAAGCAAAGCATTTAAGCAGCTGTAACTACCAGTAAGACTTCAGGCATGTTTGCGAAACACAGTATTTAACCTCTAAATAATGTTTTTTCTTACCTTCTTTTCTGCCACATTTGTTCAAAGGCATCAGCAAGTTCTACATTTGTGATTTCTTCAGAATCTTGAAATTTTAGGAAACCATTTCCACCATGGCCTGATAGAAAAAAACCAGAAGTTAGCCAAGTATGTAGGTTAAAAGAAGATATTCAGATCGGTTGGCCATTTTTCTAAAAAAACGCGAACACAATTCTTTCTCCAAAAAATACTCCAGCAAAAGAAAATACTAGCACAGTAAGAACAGTACATATACACCATTTAAACTGGAAACTATACTTGCTAAGCACTGTCTCACAGTTTTTTTCTTAATTAGTATGACACACTAAAAAAAAAAGAAAAAAAAACCCTTTTGTTGATCCTTTTGTTCATTTGGACTCCTGATGGGATTTCATGCTTTCAAACAGGACCATCCAACTGAACAATAAACATCAATAAACCGTATACAGAAATCTGTAATTACCTGTCATATATATTAGAATATTGCTTCTGTCATCAGAAAGAAGACGTTTAGATCGTGGTGTGCTTGGAGGGATTCTTCCTGTTAATACACGCAAGAAATTTTCAACAGTAACCTATGAATAGAAGCATAAAGTAATTTTCTAAAGAGAAAAATATTGATTAACAACTCTAGGCTGGGTTACATAAATTAAATAATTGAACACTAAAATACGCAGTGTATCTAGCCAGATGTAATGCTGCATGATATAAACTGCACAGACATTTTCTGTTTATGGCTTTACTGCAGGTTCACAATCATATGGTACCTTTTACTTCATTCCACTAACATCACCCTGTTGCTTTATTATATCCAGTAAGCCTACTACCATAATAATTTCTAGATACTTGTTCATTGATCTGAAAGCCTGTCAGTATAGAGCTTTATTCTGCCAAAGCTGCTCAGGTACTCACAAAATGCTCAGACATTAGTGTGTGTTACCATGGAAAAATAAAAGTTTAAATTCCCTCTGCAAGTCAGGAAAGGAAAAACAAGATCAATTTCAGTTACATAAATTCTGAGTGATCAGGTAAGACCCATCTGCATGGTGACTGCAAATCATCCTATAAAAACTTTCTCTTCATGCAGATGTACACGGTTCGAATGCTAGCAACAAATCCATACTCAGGAAGAAACACGGTAAAAAGAGCATATGTTTATTTCGGTGTTTTATCTTCACTGCTTTATACAAAGCTTCAGAGAAAAAAACCATCTAATATATACTCAAATATGCTCCTATAAACCTTCAGTAATTATTATAAAGCACTATTAAACTGTGCAATAGTCCAATTTAAGATCAACTGCTAAAGACACGGTTTGACGGAACATCACATAAAAATGAAAAGGTGATAGAATGCAGATTTCTATACAGTAATGACTTTAAAGTAATGATTAATCAAAATAAAAAGTCATAACCTAAAGACATGCTTAAGATTAGAAATTTAAGTAGGTCTCCCTAACAAACATTTCCATTTCCCTTGCATGGCAGAAGTTTCATAGTGGTGTTAAGTTTCCACAAAATGAGACACCGAACAGCCATTTTCAAAGAAGAGAAATTTCAGTTCTGTGTGTATTCCTAATACCTACCAAGAATTTCATATATTCTTTTAACTATGGAGACTGTCTTACTCAAATTAGCCAATACACGTTTCTAGTACAACAAACTTCAAATACAAAACCAAGTATCAAGGGAGGAAGATGTGTTTTAAACTTATCAGTTGACAATAAAAGCCCGGACCAAAACCAGTGACGTGAATAGGAAGACTTCCACAGACTTCACACGTTGTATCAATTTTCAAACTAACAATAAAAACCAAGACTTAGTGATTTCATTAAAGTGCAGTCACCTCATAGCTTCTGTAATCCACTTCCACATCATCGCCATAGACATTTAACTCCATGTTTTTATGACTGAACACAGTAGCTGGTTTGGGATTTCTGGGATTACATGCCATGTCATCTGCCAGCATCAGGACAATGTGACTAAGGAAAGTAAGACAAGAACATTTCAGCCATTCCACTTTCTCGTAACAGTCAAACAGAAATTTTAACAACACTGTCGTAACAATAACAGAAGTAACAACAATCTCCTAGTATGATAAGTTTATTTCTGGAATTGTAAGTTAAAGTTTGCTTAATTATACCTTATTTCCTTATGGACATCCTCACTATTATAAAGATAGCACACAAGGAAATGCAGTTGTTATCTAGCTACAGGATTGTTAGGCCAAAAACGAGCATGAGAGTAGTTGACATTAGCAATTTCATGAAACAACTTGCCTGGACCTAGGCTGGCAGAACTCTGAAGATATTTATGTGACACCAAGTCATTTCAATGAAGCTCCACAGAAGAAATCCCAGCCTGCCTGCACCTTCTCAGACAGGTCAATTAAAAACATTGACTATTTCAAATTAAATTTGAGTAGCTCCTGGACATTCCTCAAATCCGTGTACTACATCTGATACACTACTGTGTTAATGGAGTTTTCCTGAGGAACGCAAGCGGGCTGACATCAGACATTTTGTCGTCTTCATAGCACCAAGAAACAAAACTAACCTGGCATTTCGTAGTCCCAAGAGAAAAAAAAAAAAAACAAAACAGCACAGTATAAAACTATTTAAACACCATTCCCACGCTTGTCATCATTCACCTATACGTCTGCACGAGCACTGCGTCCACATGTCAACAAACCAAAGCAACTTACAGTTACAAAACCACAAATCATTTTCCTTATGAGTTCTGTTCTTGGAGGACAAATCCATTCAAATCACCAAAGTGACACAGTTCCATTCACAACGGGGTTATGCACAAACCAATAAACAACCCCAAGAACCATGATAAATGTTTATTCTTAAGAAAGAAAATCAGGTAGAGGAAGAACTTTGTCTAAGGGAAAAACCCACTCAAATCCATTTAAACTTGCTGCACATGGGAAAAAAATTAGGCTCTCTCTAGTCTTCTCCAATGTCTTGTTCTTGACCTTAGCCTAAATGCCTTTATCAATTTTCACATTATGCTTTCATCAGTTTAAGAAGTGTTACATTTCAGTGGTCAGATAGCTCTTCAAGTTTTTAATTTCATTAGCCTAGTCCACCTGGAAGCTTTATTACATAACCTGTGGCTCTTCCTTTTGAACAATACCGCTGCATTGATGTGATCGCATCCTTCCTTTTTATTTTCAACCAGTTGAATTGAGAAAAGTATTTTTGTACTGTTTCAGACAAGACAACTTTAAAAGCACATTAGCAAGAAACTATTCATCAAGATATCCTCACCTATCAGGAATGCCCAGTCTCTTGACACTTCTGTATACTGACAGAGTATTTGCCACATGACGATAATTAAACCAGAATCGAGATGTACACACCTTGGGCAGGAGGGAAGAAAAAAAAGCATATTAAGTATTGCAAAAGATACATATTGGTCTGGTATATTGCATCACAACACTGTGATTACAGGAATATCAACAAACCAGTAACAAGTCTGAAAGAACATAGCAACTCCAAGAAACTCATGATATAAGCTACATAAACCTGCTGCATCAAACCAACAAATGCTGAAAATAGAAGTTAAAAAAGCAGGAGTTTTTAACATACTGATTCATGAAAAAATTATCATAAAACCCAACTAAGTACAGAAAGTGGCACTTCAGGGAATGATTCAGCAATAGTGTGCAGATAAGCTAATTTTTTTCATTTATTTTTTCCATATCAAGTGGGAGAAAAACCAAAGGAAGAGTTCTCATCTCAATAACAAATCCATTCTGGGAAAATTCTTGCACAAAATCGTAGAATTAATTCATGCAGAAGCCACACAGGGCAAACACTGAGGACATTTGCATTTAAGGAGGCAAATACAATAAAGTAAGAGCTAAGTGAGCTCTAAGCAAAACTTGAATACAAATTCTCAAACATGTCAAAGGAGTTCATATCCTACTGTACTAAGAGGCAAAGGGCTGGGTATCAGCCATTCCTGTATTTAAGCTATTCCCTAAACCAAATATTACTTAATCTATCCTCAAAAACTTCAACCCAATGAGATTTCAAAAACCTTCAGAGGCAATCTGCTGCAGTTCCTTACTAGCCTTATCATTATCATTCTGTTTAACTGTCCCCTGCTTTTTATTGGTTCCACACCAATGACAGCAATTCTCCTTTGGAGACAAATTTTCCTTCACTTTTACAAGTCTTTCAAACAGAAAAAGGGAAGAAGCATTTTAGAAGAGGCTACTTTACAATAAATTAAAAAAAAAAAAAAAAAGAGAAGTGGGAACAAGTATTTAAGATAGTTTTTTAATTTTTCAGCTTTATATGTACAGTTCTAATTTAAATAGAAACATCTCCAGATTACATTATGTAACATCTTTTCTCTAGCCTTTTCATAAAAAGAAATGAGTAGTAGCTTAAATAATAGCAACAATTTAGGTTGAAAGGACCCCCTTGTATCTCAATCATCCCATTAGTGAGGAATTTCATAAAAAGACAAAGGGAATCCATCCATGAGAACATGTGCCTTTCAGCAAGACATAAAGCTCTGAAGACTAACTGTGGCCAACCTAGCTGTAACATTTCAAGGTCTTAACATCTGCCCCTTTCCCACACTACCTCCTTTACAACACAACTGAAAATGTGTCTATGCTTTAAATACAGCTATTCACATTGCAGCATATTAATTCAAACTACTGATGAGGGGAGATTGCACTACCATCCCAGGCTTGAAGTCCCTAACAGTAGTAAACCCCTCTCTATTTTATAGCTTAAAAAATTAGTATCAATTGTTACAAAGTTAATCAGGAACTACTGAAAAAAAAATACAATCAGCAGAGAATCTGCTGAGGACAGAAAGTATAGCTCCTTGGACCTAAATTTCCACCTTTTTAATGTGGCTTTATGGGTACTAATAAAAGCACCTACTTGTTAATAGTATTAAAGCAGTACTTGATGCTTTAATAGTTTCAAGTTTGTACATTGTAGAATATAAAAATTATTCCTTCTAATTCAATTAATGACTGTTAACTTTCCTTTTATATTCCTCAGTCTTAGTATCTGGAAAACAAACAGCTGCTACTGAGTAATTATAATAGTGTTCTGAAACAAATTAGTCATTAAGACTTGTGATTAAGAACCAATTGTGCAGCATGATTCAAAGCTAATAAAAGATTCATGTCAAAGAAAAAGAAAATAGGGTAAGAACAGTTGATCTAAACATTATGTTGCCTGAATTTAGTTTATTCTAAACCTGTTATCACAAGTTAACAGACTTAGTTAACAAAACAAATTTGAATAAAATGAAAATTGAATAAATTGCACCTTTCTGGTCAAAGAGATATACTTTGCTGGTATCAGAACTGCAGTTTTGTTCAATATGCAGCACGGTAATTTAACTGGTTTAGTGTTGTCAGAACATTTGCTTTACTAATCCTGCCATATAACTACACGTTTTGCAGTCATGCTGAAAAGGTAATTTTATTATAGTGTAACAAATCTGCAGGCAAAAATTCAAATTTATTCATTTCCAAGTCTTTATCCTTCCATTTCTTTCAAATGAACAGAATTCTTAAGCGACTCTTGAAATTATGGCTCCTGACAAAAAACTGTCAACATTATTGGAAGAAAACAACCTGGACCATACTCACCAAAACTGCCCAGTTATTTGTATGTCCACTTCTAAAGAACTGCTCTGCTTGATCCTGAAAGATGGAGAAAATATTAGATGTTTTTCAGCAGTAAGAATTGAACACACATACTTTTGTTGTTTCCACAAAACAATGTTTAATGCATCTGTTTACCACACCTTAACACTGAATAAAAAGCTTCAAGAGAGGTAGTTTTTCTTACTCTGTTCTGCACATTTCATGCAAGTTAATTGTTCCAGATCCTTCCCTGACTCTTGCTAAATAACAATGGAGAGGGAACTATTAGTCACTTGCAGTTTAGTTATAACAAAAAGCCCACACATATCTATTCTAAAGGACACTTTGAGAACACAATTAGATTATTTATTGACCTACAGTTTCTTCCTTAATGACAAAAGGGGCTTAGATTATTTTCTATTTTCATTGGTCCTCTCATCTTTCCAAAAGCAGGTAAGTGAATCTGCAATTTTAAAACATTTTAAGTCCAAAGTGATTATTTTCCAAAATTAGGGCCTGTGAGAACAACAACCTTCTCTACAATCTGTGTTATCCACAGTTCTTACTGTGCTTTGCAGGTGAGAGGGCAGATACCATAAATCTGGACACAGAAAGGGTGTAAGACTTCCCAGAGGAAAGGGAACAAATCTGCTACAGGACAAGAATCCAGACTTGCTGATTCTTCATTAAACCCTGTTTAACTTTCTGAGGGGTACTGAGCTGATGCTTGTGGTCTCACACAAAACACATAGTAACAGCAAAAGCATTTGTTAAAATACAAGTGAAGCATACTGTATTTCAAATAGCAAAAATCTACAGTTTATTTAGCAATCGGAAAAGCCTCTAAAAATATTTCTATTGGGTATTTTTTGTGCTGTCTGGAATCAGTAATTATAAATATAACAATTTGTTAATAAAACAGAATTCAAATGCAAACAACGCTCCAGATGTAGTGTGGGCACTGTGCAAAAAGCGTAATTACTGAAATATTAAATTACTCCCACTTGAAAAAAAAAAAAAAAATCGTAGGTCTTTCCGTGTGTAAATGTCTCTTGGCTGCGAGAGGCGCATGGGCAACCGAGCCCAGGTGAGCCCGGGCAGCTCGACGGCCTGTGGAAGCGCCCACCCCCCTGCCCTGATTGTTAACAGAGGACTCTGTTCACACCTAACTTAGGCGGCAAACGTCCGGAAAGGACCATAAAACACCCATTCCTTAAATTTACATTAGGCAGCCAAAAACAAAGCGACTTTCACAAGCCTGCAAACGTATTAAAAGACAGGGTGGGTGGTATTTTTTTTTCACGTGAAGCGGTTTAAACAAGACACACGTGTCTGACGAGCCCCGTCGTATCTGGCAGGTTCTCAACNGCGGCCTTTGCGCATGCTCCGCTGCGCTCCGCACCGCCGCCTTCGGGCGGGGGCCGGTGCCGGCGGCTGCTTTCGGCGCGCCGAATGCTGATTTTTCCTTCTCTCCTGGAGCTTGAAGGAGTAGTGCCTCGGTTCTAAGGCGCGCCAGGCACTTAGTCACGTACCAGAGCTCCCTCGGCCTTGCCAGCGCCTGGAAATCTTGCTTTAAATTCGATTGCTTACGGCGCTGAGGCAGGAATGGCAGAGCTCACCGCTGCCGTCACCGTAGGTGCTCGTGGTTCTGTCGTGAGGGGCCGTGCAGCCCTACTCTGACCTCGGCTATCCCGCCGACAGGCCCAGCTGGCGCTAGGAAATCCTGGCCTCGCAGCTCACCTGCGGCTCGGGAGGCTCCCGGGGTTGTGCCAACAGCTGTTTCTCTCAAGCGCCTACCAGAAGTGTGATCAAATCACCCGGCTTTGTTATCACCAGGGCAGGGCGAGGGGCCTGAGGCGTTGGCTGCAGGGCAGCGAAGGGGAAAGCTGGGCAGAGGGACAACCTTTGGCTAGAAAAAGGGGATCTGAAAGTCGGTCTTCTATTGAGATGCCTTGCCTTTGGCATACACGTCCCTCAGAGCCGATGAATCATCAGTTTTTTATTTCAATCTATCGAACCACTTGGTATGATTCTTTTATTTCCACTAACTCATCCTGTCAACACCTTTGTTCAATTGCCTGGTGCATTCCATTAGTGAAGATTCAGAATCTGCCCTGAACCATGGAAGCTGTTTCCTGCTCTGTGTACTTGCTGTCAGTAATGACTTTCTCAGACAGGAGCATATTCCATGTATTGATGTTGGAATTTCAAACATCACATTTGCTGTTTGAAAATAACACTGGTTTCCTTGACACACACACAAAAAAAAAATAAATAAAATCAGCCGTAATTGGATCACCTCTTCTTTTTGTACCTAAGCTTATTCCCTTTCACCAAAGGGTGAAACAAACTTAGTCCCTTTCCTGTTGTGCCCAAACATATCTGCTGTGTGAGCCTTGGTACTGGCTTGCAAGCTGCAGTTTATCTTGCTCCAGAAACCTAAATTAATACTAGGGCCAAGCTTAAGCTTTTTTCTTGCTCTTTCAAATGCTTCCACTTAGGTCCCTAATCATTCTCAGATGTGTTCGGGATGTGTCAGTAATTCTAAAGGATAGGCAGCTATCTTTCCGAGCATGTACTCATGCTATTTTATAAACTGGTGAGTTGATTTCATGCCCTTTGACTTGGATAGTTTCTCATTACCTTTCAGCTCGAATGGGGAGTTGGTCAGATAACGTGCGACAGAAGGTCTCAACCTTTGACTGAACTTCCTTCTGTTAAGCGAAGTTCTTTGCTCTTTGCGTTTATTACAAATACTTATCCTTCGGTATTGTGCCTTTTGGTCGACAGCTTTTCCCACAGAAATAATGTCATCGGCTGTATCCTGATGATGCGTCTTTGAACCAGGTGTAAGTCCTGATGTTCGTACCGAATGAAAAGTAAAGTCAAATGTTACCAAAAGGTAATTCCATCTTACCAAGAAACATTCCTGATATGAGAAGTAATGAACATCTTTTCTGTGACTAAAACTTAAAAACATCCTATTCTCTTAAAAATTCCTGAACCTTCTGAAATTTGTATCACAGGTGACCTTAATTTTGTGATTCCCTGGAATACTTGACTTTGTAGTTTTAATAACATTCTATTAAGGTCACTGCGTATGATGTGCTACATAAGATAAAAGGAAATGGAAAAAAAAATTCTGCCATGTAGCACTGGAGTGATGTAAACATACGTTGTCACCTCTGGACTATACAAGCAGACATCTGCTACTTGTGCTGACCAATTAAGAACTAGCAAATTTTCCTTACATGAAAGATCACTTGTAGGGAATGAGATGTTTAAAATAGTAGGTTTCACCCAAAGTCAGAATAGTTTAAACACATTTGTCCAGTCAACATTACTGTTATTTTGCATAGGTTATTTGTTGGCTCTGTAATCTAGAGGAAGGTTAGCTGGCTTGTGATGTAAAAGCAGAGCTGCAAACTCGTCAGTCTCCTGCAGCGTGAGCAATGTTTGGATCAAGTACAGTCACACTGCAGGTGTTACTCTTTGATTATACGTGTTCGGGTCATATTGCAGCCTTTCCATCCCAGGGCAGAGACAGCAATGAGTTAGAGAAAACTCAGTTTCCCAAGCTCAGTGGAATATTCCAAAAGAGTGGCCAATATTCCCTCTGATTTAGATGTCATGTAATACAGTGCATAGTTCACTTTTTTTAGATCTCTCTGGTTGGCCTTCTGGATTCCCTTAGCCCGCCTGAGTGTATTTTGTAATGGATCTATTACTTCTACTTCTGGCTTTTATTTCTTTACAGTCTCAGTCTCACATGGACTTCAGTATTCATCAGACATGCATGAGTGTGCCAGTGCTTCAGGCATTATTCCCGGAGGTGGTATCACTTAGGGGTTTTTTTCCCCAGTAAGATACTACAAAAGCTTTGCCTTTGGTTTAGTTGGGTTTTTTTTCATCTTTATTCCCTTAGGCAGCTCTCAGTACAGACTTGGTGTTTGCTTCTGTGCCTGTAGAGGATTTTTTTTTTTGTCTAGAAATTAAGCTCTATGCTGTCTGCTTCTGTTTCTTCGTTCTGCTTTGTTTTCATGCTAATCACTGTATTTTTCATGCTCTGAGTCTCCTTAGCTTGACCTTTGTCACAATATTTCTTGTAACTTATGCTGAGTAATTAGAAAGGACACCAAATGCGTATCCCAAAATGATTTGTAATTAAAACAACAGTTTTAAAAGCTGCTATAACTGCAGCTGGTATCTACATTGATGCACACGGTGCCCTTCCAGATTCTTTCCTCCTACACCAGGTTGCTCAGGCCATAATCCTCTAATCTATACCCTCTAGAAATTGCCCTCTAAGAGCCATCTGTCAGTTTGCTCCTGTCCAGCATGGAGCCAACAAACCCAGCCTTCCTCTGAGGAGGGGCAGCAATCTCAAGTGTAACCCCATAAGCATATAAAACAGGGTTTTGTGCCTGCTAGTTTACCTGACACTTTTTGACCACAAATATTTTTTTTTCTATACCAAAAATACCAATTAAATACCCCTCATGTTGTTAGTATTAATCTTGATTATATTGCTTGTATGCGTATCTCTTCTACACTCTTTCTCCTTGTTCTGTATTTCTTTTCCTGTTTTTATCAGAGTTGCACATACTGACTGGTAATTTTCTACTGTAGAAGATAAAGAAATGTCTCTTTGGCTGTATTTATTATGCTTCTAAAGGGAACATGAAAAGGAACTCTTGCAATTAAGTCAGCAAGACTGATTCTTAAAGAATCATCGACAGTAGCTCAACTGTGTTGTCTCCCTCAGAGATGCAGATTTGTTACTTACTTTATTTTGACTGTCAATACAATAGATTAAAACATGTGTGCTGACCAAACAAGTCTACTACAGTTTGGTATGTGAGCTGATAAAATGGCTATCTTCAAATATGGAACCTGAACAAAACAAGAGTAATCAAATTTTACTCATTTGGGTTTTTTTCCCTTTCTGTTAGTGGAAAACTGGTTTGGCTACAGAATGTTTGTACTTTGAAAAGATTTAAAATAGCAAAGTAGTACTGATGAATATGCAAAAAGGAAAATAACTTGAAAGAAATCTTGCTTCTAATACTGAGCTATAACAACTGAGTACTGAACTGTTTTTATCAATAGATTCTTTTTTGAACACTGACTAAACACATTAGAACCAACACTTTTGTTCGTACCTCACCGTTGCAATCAAACTAGAGTATATTTTTACTGTTGTTTCCCAAGTGAGATTATAGACATCATTTTTTTACAGTGGCTTTTGAGGTCAGAATAGAGCACAGGCAAAAACTTTGAAGCGTACAATTAAATTCAGTTGACATTTGTTCTTAATGAATTAATGATCTACCTTGCCATCAGTCCTGTTCTGTCATTACTGACGCAAATATCAACAGGCATGGAGTTCCATAATGTTGAATTGTGTAATAATCCAGTATTTCATCTTCAGAAAACAAGAGATTACAAACCATTGCAACAGCTTATCCTGTTGGTAAAATAAGTAAAATATGAGAAAAAAAAATATGAAACAACAGTGGCATCTTGTTTACATAATTTGTTAGGTATAATGGCAGTCATGAAATATGAATGTACATCACATTTGGTCTCAGTGCATCAATATTTTTCTGAATAGAAAACAAAGCTAAAAACTGTCAAAACATTCTCATTCATTAAAATAACAGAATATATGAAAAAATACAGCAGTGAAAAAAAACCTTGATAATTTTTTTAAGTTACACTTTCCATTGTATTTTTCCACTAATATTTCAAAAGAGTTCATTCTCAAATAGAAAATTTATGGGCTTCTTAATTAGGAACAAGGTGAGAATCTTAATTAAATTGCTGTAAATAAAGCTACATTTATCACTATAGTTTTACTCTTGATTTCAAGCAGCAACTATAACATACTGTGTCTTAGCATCATTAAGAAGTTGTCGTTTTTATTCCACTGCTAGTTCTGACATCTCCATGATAAATCTGTCATGTGTCCCAAACACACGAAGTACCTGAATGCCTCAGGAAAGTCTTCCCTATAATGGTTGAACTGAAGTAGTCTCAGCTCTGCTGGTTAAATAAACTCAAGTAAAGAGCTCTGTTGTTGATGGACTCATTTTAGCTCCCAAACCATTATTTAAAGCTATTGTGTGTATTCTTAGACTACTCTACAACCTACAATCTAAATATATCCTCTTTTCTTCCAAGTAATTTTTGTCATTCACAGGCAACATTTTTTTACTCCATTGAGGACTATATGAGAAAACAATCACAAAAGTTTTGCAAATGCTGAATGCACATCAGCTTTACTTGAAAAAAAAGTTTAAAAAATTAGATTTAATATTATGAAAATTGTGTTAGAAATAAGCTCTACAGTGAACACTGAGTCAACTCTAACAAAGGTTACTCATACACAAGTACAATAACATTGATTAACATTAAATATTTGAACAGTGCGTAAAACTGAATACAGTAAATTGCCAGGAAAGGTTACGTAGATCGCTGTGTGATGAGTACTGAAGTGTTACTAGAACTGATTAGTGGAAGATTGCACTCAAGAAGCAAAATTTAAGGAAAATCAAAAAAATAGGCCATGAAGAAATAAAAAAAAAATATTCTCAACAGCAGAAATAATTTAATTTTTAAAAAAGTATATATGCTTGATTATTTCTGGTTTGGTTTTTTTTCCAGAAGTTATGGGGTAGAATCGATCAAAACCACTCAAAAAACTTTTAGACAAAAGCTCACTTGTACTTTTTAGAGTAGCTGCTAGGCTGTGAACAAAGGTGGCTTTGGGTTAGAAAACCTTTTCTTTTAGTCAGGGAAATTATTCTTCTCAGACTGTGTAAGGCAGAGTACTTGGTTCCCTCTCTAGCTTTATTTAGCAGGACGCTGTAAAAGCTGCTATGGATCAGGTGGAAAGTATTTGTGCTGCACTAAGCGTGGGGTATTCTCTGAAATCACCTTATGGTCTAAAATTGCCCTCCGTCAGCTTGCTCCTCTCTGGGATGGAGCCAAAACAAACAGGCTACCTCTGAGGAGGGGCAGCAATCCCAAGTGTAACCCCGTAAGCTCCTAAAACAGGAATTTGTGCTTACTACGGTTCACCTGACATTTTGGACCACAAATATTATTTTTTTAATACAAAAAATACCAATTAAATACCTCTAATATTATTGATATTAATCTTGATTATATTACCTATACGCATCATAGTGTATAGTTGGAGTACACACTACTTTTAAGTACCTGTACTACTGGAGGTAGAGGTATATGCTCTACTAGAGTGTACACTACTAAAAGTACCTCTTCTTTGAGCATATTTACTGGAAACTGTTCCCAAGTAGAAATGCCAGAATGATTTCATAAATTGAATTCATAACGCTTGGGAGCCAGATTTTGCTATGATTTATAAAAATGCAGTCTTCTTGAAATTCCTTCTGTGCAGAAGGTCAGTAGAAGCCTTTTCCCCAGTGCTGGCACTCGATGCAAGGTGGAATTTTACGTAAAAAATTCAATGGGCTATTACTAAGCAGAAAGTCTGGATGAAACCAGATAACACATTCAGCAAGAACGTAAACTGGCGATAGGCAATCCAGCAAATACTTTCTTTCTTAAAAGCCAAATTGTGTGGCCTAATTGATCAGAATATTGTGCAAACTGAGGAGCACTGCCCAGATGAGAATGCATTTAGCTATGAAATCGAAAGTTTTTCTATATTTTTCTGCAATTCTCTCATGAATAAGAAGATCCCAACACTTTATTTTTACTTGTCTTTATCTTTGTATTAAGGAGCGTATCCTGATGAGATTTTTCTAAGCGGAAGAAAAAGTCCTAGTGATGACAGCAATTATCAATACACGAACGTGTGCCCGTCGTTTCCATGTAGCTGTCCTGTTCTGTGACCTGAAATAACTATTTCAGCTGCTGAATATATATTACATGAAAACGTAAAAGCTACATTTACTGTAGTTAATGACCTTTTACATTTTATGATAGGCATTCGAATTTACTTGTTCATTCATGATGATTGATCTTTATGTGGAGAAAAGACACTAATCNATCACATAAATACATATTAATTATATATAATTTATATATATAATTATTATTAAAAAGCATATTTAATAAAGATTCTTTTCCATGGATGGATTTAAAATTAAGGAGACTGAATATATTTTGCCTGCCTTATATCCTCATCTAGGAACCAGAACAGTATCAACCATCTTTTCCATTTCCTTCAGTAACTCTGTATCTAGTTATGATACTCTAAAATTGTCAGATTGGTTTTGAAATCATTTTGTGAAATCGGTTCATCCATTAGGCTATTTATCTGCTCAGAACTCTAGAAACCAACTATATTTTCTCTCTCAAAAGCGATCTTCACAGGTTCATAAATGAAAAATTTGTTCTGAAAAGGGAGTGTGTCTGTGTGTGTATTAGTAATACTGAATGGCAAAATCAGTCTTTTTCCCAGAAATTACTCATAATGCTGTTGCCATAAAAGAAGTCCGCTAGAAAAGCTGTACAGTCTACCTGTACAAGTTATGATTCTCTTTCCCAAGAACAAAGGTTGAAGGAATAAAAAGTTCACCAGAAAGCCAGAAAAAATGCAGTAGAAAATCATTAATTGTCAATCAACTTACATAGAACAATAAAATGTCAGCTACACTACAGAGTCTCTTAAAAAATTCTATCCAAAAGTGATGTGGAGATGATTTAGATGTATAATGTAGAGAAAGAAGTAGTTCAGGAGATCTCTGAATATTCACTTTTTTTCCGAACGGTACCGACTCAGCTGTAAGCCAGCAACAAAAGAAACAGGAAAGAGTATAGCAAAATGCCTGAATCTGATCCACTTGTTACACAGAATGTATCCACTACAGAAAGAAAAAAAAAATAATTACTTTCTTGGTGTTATTGTTAGTAAGTTACTTCCTGATTTATCAAAGTATTCAAACACATGGTAAAGTTAATAACATCTTCATTTCTCACTGTCCCAGTGTAGTCTCAGAGTTGAGAAAGACATTTAAGGTTGTAAACTTTGAGACAGCCATACTTTCTGATTTTTTAGTAAATCAGGACAAGGAACATATTAGTGATTCCAGTTCTGTAAGATAACTTAAGTAAAAGGAAATAAAAGATACTGGCAAGGCTTGCTTCATGAACCCACTAAGATCCAGAGTATACACGAAAAACATTTGAAGCGAGGGACCACTTTTTCAAATACACGAAAGTCAAAATTTTATTTTAAAAAAAACCAAAACATTTTCCTGGACATTTATGAAAAAATATGAAGGCTGCAGCCACGGAGTTTGTCAGTTGTACAGCTGTGTCATTTTAGAGTAACCTGCCTCTTGAGAAGAGTTCACAGAGGAGCAGAACTTTTTAAGGAGTTCTCCTGAAAACAGCTGTCCTGAGCAAGCTTCTCCTGAGCCCTGCCTTGTGCCATGACTTCAAGACCCAGCCAGGCTGTATTTGCTTTCCAGAACACAACTGCCTCATCTCTTAGAAGATATTAGTAAAACAGGGCCAAGGGTCCTGTTCAGCACTGCAGTTGAATGACTACTTACTTTTACAGCCTAGCATGGCAGAACAAAAAAATGTCTTCGGTGATTCAAGAAGTGCTGATGATTATTAGTCATTTCAAACGTTTGGTATCAGGCTCCATCCAATACCGGGCTAAACTATTTTTTTCTGCTTACTCAAAAGTTTTCAACCCATGCTTTGCTGAATCTGAGATCAAGTTCAACCATCATATGACAGTTTCATCAACTGTTCTGTTATCTTTGCTAATAAGCCATCTGGCAGGGTGTCATCTTCTACTGAAAACAGGTGTTTGATCCAATTCTCATTTGTTATACTGTCAAGAAGGCATTCACTGAAATTGGTGACTAAATTCAGGCAATGTTCTTGTACGTCAGCAGAAAGTCGGGATGAATTTTGAGTTATCGTTAAAACATTTCCGTGGTTGAAACATTTGCCAAATTCTCTCCTGTCTCTCAGCTCATCTCATTGTATCCTAAGATGCAATTTCTTTATCTTGCTCTTGTTCTATGTTCTGATTTTTATCTATTTATTATGTAATGTGCATATTTTAATCTCTATATTCCATTCTATTCATCTCAATGCAAGAACAAAAAAGCTAAACGAATGAGTTCCAAAACCTGAGATCATTGAAAAACCTCTTGCCTCAAACAAAATTAAAATTCTCCCCACAAAAACTTTGTGAGCCAACACTTGCTTAAGCTACAGCCTTCCTGGGTTTAGAAAGGAAGGTTTTGACAGTCATTTCCTATGTTATTATGAAATATGAAAACCAAACAGCTTTAGCTCTAAAGAAACTAAGTTCTCTAACAAGAAAACAACGAACAGCAGTGGCTGACCAGCATTTTGACAGCTACTACTTTGTGGCAAATATTGAATTCACACTGAATATGAAAAGAGGTGACTCTTCACTTTTTAGCAGAACACTACATTCACTGCCATGATCACTCTCAACAAGAGCACATGGCAACATTAATCTACTCTGAATCCTAATTATAAAAAAATTGCCATGTCACAAGATTTTTTTTTCATGACATTTATTTCATTCTTTGGCATGCATGTACAAGCTGACAAAATTAATAGTACTTTTGTTTGAATACAGTGAAACAAAGATCTGTATTTGCAAATGTCCTGTGGACCCTTTCCTACTTGAAAAAATCCCAGTCAGGAGTTCTTCTTGATCCTAGGTTAAGAAGAAAAATTTATCAAACTAACATAGACCTTTTTCCCTATGACTTGACATCACAATGTGTTGCACCACTATAAAGGTATATGGATCAAAAAAAGTTGAAGTTTTCTCAGTGTGAGCAATGCCTAAAATCATCTGAGTCAAGATGATTTTCAAGTAGCGAAGATTTTCACTGTATGACTGAATAACAGGTTATAGAAATAATGTTGTAAGGCACTTGTCCATTATATCACTGAAATAAAACCCAAATGATAAGTAGGAGGGACTCATATTTTCTAACAGTCTTATGCTCCACAGTGCTCCCAAGACAAAGTCTAACAGCTGTGCTTGAATTCTTCTCTATTCCCCTTACAACCACCCACAAGTCACTAGTAAGTTCAAGCCTATTCTATTAAGTGAACTTTGCTGTGTTTCTTTGGAGGGTGGGGCTACCCAAAGTTCCTTAGTTCATAAAGATTAAACAAAATCAACTGAAATTGCTTTATTGTCAGTATGTATTTGGGGAAAATTCATAGATTAGAACCTTAAAATCAATGGTTTCATCCCTTAGGATGAAAAGGCAAGGAAATTAAGACTTTATTGGAAAAAAAAAATAGCACAGCATTTCTAAGTTGTGGAAAATTCGATATCAAATGATTTGGAAGTGTAGTAACTAGTTACTGAAAAATGGTAACTGAAGAAACTAAGATAATCCTCCCAAAAAGCAATTTCTGTAACATTGGGGTGGGCAAGGAGGAGAGAGAATTTTGGTTTAAGTGACATAAAATAAAAGCAAAAAGCATCAAGAAGTTGTAATGGAACAGACTGAAAGTCTGTGTAAGCCCCCAGTCTATATTCTCACCAACAGTGATCAGCTGTTGTAGGGATGAGTTAAGAACAAGGGAAACCTCTGCAGGATCTCCTGCCTTGCATCTCTCAGAGGCTTAAGGACTTCCTGAATTTATTGAGTTACATAATGCCTGTACAATATCCTCATACTATCTAATTATTATCAGCCAGATCAAGGATAAGGACCTAAATAGAAAAATGCATGATAATTGGGAATTATTTAAGAAATGCTCATAAAACAGCCAAAAGACTAACAATATATTACTGAAAAAAAGGAAGACAGCACTGATTAAAAAGCAGTTGGGCTTGAAAATAAAGATATATAAGAATAACATCTCTAACATACTAGAATCTGCGAGAAATACACGCAAAAGATTTTAGAACTGTAACAAAAATGAGAAGAAAACCAAAATTACTTAAAGCCCAATGGTCAGACTGGTGGAATAGTATTTAAAAGAGCTGGTTTTGTGACTCGAAGAAAAAAAAGAATCCTAACAATATTACTGGAATATGCTTGCATAGATATAACAAAAGCATTTGAGAGACTTGACTAAGTATTTCTGTTCTGTATATAGAGAAATAAACAGATGATGTAACTATACCATAGGATGATAATGAAACATTCTCCGTTACAATTGTAGTCTGGTAACTTTTATAAATAGTAGCAACTAAAAGCAACTGAGTAAATCTGCATATTTGGGTAAGTTGTTTTGGAATTTTAAAACAGCTGGAAAGGACATTTTGGGTGTCTAAGAACCCTTGAAATATTTGTATTCTGGGAACATGTTAGATCGGTACTTTAAAAGGGTGGTGGCCCTGTCCGCCTGACATGGAACTTAGTGAAAAAATAGAGCTGATAAGAGCATACTGGAATATAGTTTATATGGAATTTAATTAATGCTAGTCAATGCTAGTTTTGTAAAAATAGATCCTCTCAGACCTACCCACAGATACTTGTTCAAGAAGGTTTGTTTTGGCTAATGAAGAAAAAGTGCTGATCTGATATCATTTATTTAGTGCTGCGGGATATTTTGTCTAGGAAACCTGACTGAAGCAAAATTAATGCACATATATTTAATGATTAATTGACTGGTCTCAAAAGTGGAATGTAAATGGAAAAGATTAAGTGAGTTTCTGGTTTGGTCTCATGGGAACTGTGTTTTGGCCATGGGCTGTATAACANCTTAAAAGCCAAATTGTGTGGCCTAATTGATCAGAATATTGTGCAAACTGAGGAGCACTGCCCAGATGAGAATGCATTTAGCTATGAAATCGAAAGTTTTTCTATATTTTTCTGCAATTCTCTCATGAATAAGAAGATCCCAACACTTTATTTTTACTTGTCTTTATCTTTGTATTAAGGAGCGTATCCTGATGAGATTTTTCTAAGCGGAAGAAAAAGTCCTAGTGATGACAGCAATTATCAATACACGAACGTGTGCCCGTCGTTTCCATGTAGCTGTCCTGTTCTGTGACCTGAAATAACTATTTCAGCTGCTGAATATATATTACATGAAAACGTAAAAGCTACATTTACTGTAGTTAATGACCTTTTACATTTTATGATAGGCATTCGAATTTACTTGTTCATTCATGATGATTGATCTTTATGTGGAGAAAAGACACTAATCAGTCAATCAGTTTCAACTAATCAGTGCCTTAATGGATGCATTTGCAAAAGTATTATCTCAGTGAAAATCACCTTCCTGCACTTTTTAACTCTCTGCTAGTTACCAAGGATTTCCTTAAACATAATTTCTGTCATTATAACATTATGTAAATGCTGAAAAAATAATAATCTTGCACGTTAGCTGCGTGTTCGTATTAGATACGTATCTCAAGAAAATAACACACACACATATATATATGTTTACCAGGTACAGAGATGTATGCTCTTTTTGTGGATTTAAGTTTCAAAAACAGTACCTTAGAAATTAAGATTAGCCTTTTCAGAATAATGGCATCAAAATCATGATATGAGGTCAAGAGTTCATAACTTTGCTTGCTACTTAGCTTTGAAATAAAGATTATAATCATTTGACTTTGGTAAATATGAAAATAATAAATGCTTTGCATCTGTACAGCATCTCTTACTGAGGGATCTCAAAGCATTCAGTGTTAAGTTCATGTCATCTTGAAACCAGGATAATTCGAATCCCATTAAAAATATAGGGTGTTGATACTATATATTCCTTTTTATCTTTCGTCTGTTTCTGCTTGCCTACCATTTCCACAAGAAACAGAATNTAATAAAATAGAAAATCACTGGTATCACTGGCAGATAACTAAAAGTAGGGAAGTGGTAACTCACCAAAGGGACAGCTCATTGGTGCTGAGCACACTGATTTCTTGGTAAATTGGCTGCATGCATACATCTGACGTCATACATCAAAGAATAAAGAGGAGGTGTTGATCCCAGAGTGGAGGAATCTATGTGAGAAAACAGAGTGGCAAGCAGAGCTGTTGGAAGACTGTGAGATAACCAGCTGCAGATGAACCCTGTTGCAACAGCAAGGCCAGCGCACAAATTCAGTCCACCAGCGTGGAAACAACAGACCGAGAACTGTGAGGATGTTACAGGCAGGCTGAATCACATCAGTACCTGGCACGGGTGTGACCATTTCTGGAACAGTGTGTCCTGTTCGAAGCCTTCGCAGAAGATGCCTTCTGATAAATTGGAAAGAGTCCAGGGATGGCTTCATAAGGATGATTACACTGTAATAAAAGCTACAGCTATTTAGTTTATCAAAACAAAGGTTAAAGAGAGACTTTGTTATAGCATTTTTAAACATTTTTTTTTCCCTCAGCAGATTGAAATATGCATCCTCAAACTTTTAAGTGGCACAATCTTCTTTCTTTCCTCCCAGGTTTTATTCATTATTTATTTTGGTGTCTTCAAAAGTTACATAAAATGGAACTCAGTGAAAATTAAATCCAGAGATTAGATTTTTCTAGGTATATTTTTCACTACCTCTTAATTAGTGATTTAATTCACTTACGTAACCTGGTTAGATATGAGTAGAAAAGAAAAAAAGGTTTAGCAAAGTGGAAAAGAAAGGATGAAGAAAACAGCAGGTTTTTTAAAAATAACTTTAACAGCACTGTAGCAAAAGAGTTCAAAAACAGGTTTCTCAGGAAAATGAAAAGATCATTCTGGCAATCTTGGATTAATTTACACCACACTAGGCACAATACAGCGCTACAAATAAGTTCTGTATTTACATTAATATGCATATTATTTCTGGATCAGAAGCATATAATTCAGCATATTCTATTAAAAGGGCTACACATAATTGTTTTACTTACAGAATCTACAAATTCACACTGTCCACATACCCTGCACTAGCCTGTATAAGTGCATCAATCCGAGGACATTGGTTCTGATTTAATAAAGACATCTAGCAGAGCAGCAGCGTATGTGAAAAATGCCACTAATGCTCAAACAGGCACTAGGCAAAAACCTAGAAGACTCATAAAATGCTGAGGGATTCTGAAGTGATTTTTGAAAACATAGAACCTAATTAAGCTTTGACTGAAGGCTATGGGTGTTGGGTAATTGGTTTAACCAAGAAGAGAAGGCCCAGAACAGCATATTCCAGCTGATCCCATACTGATATCATATTAGTTCAGCTTCATGTAGTTACTGGAGGAACCAACGAGAATTAGAATGGAATCAGCCCAATGGTATAGGATCCATAACAAGTTTTCAAGACAAATTTCCAGAAATGTTATCACTTTGATAGCAAAATTTTACTCTTTCTACTGTAGCTTCTTCCTCTCCAGAAGAGGTAGGAAATGGTAGAAGTATAACCAAAGCGATCCTTCAGCTTCACCCCAGTACCATGAAGAGCTACCGTACTTTCAGGAATGGGCAGTAGTCTGGAGTTTGAATCCATGTTCCTATTTCTGTGAACTTTTTTGCATCCTGTGTTATTTTGTATGGCGGTCAGACCACTTCATTTTTATCCACACTCTTTTATCACATGCTGTTAAGTGACAAACAGCTAATCTAACAGCAGCCTGTACGTTACCTACATACCTGAAATGACAAATAACCCGGCTTTGTATGCCCATTTGGTTAATATATTCTTAATCCTTTGCTGCTGATGTTCTTCCGAGCCTTTGAGAAACATCCACCTGTGAACCGGTTTTAATATACGGATTTTGCCAAGGGCAAATGCATAACAAATTACTTGTAGAAGGAGGTAGCATATTATTAGATCCAAAAATATCCTTTCCAGATACATTTCACACATTCTTTCTGACAGATTTCCTAAATGGCCGTATTTTTTCTGAGGTGGTAATTTCTGCAACATAGAATTTGATTTTGTGCAACAAAAATCAGATTATCTTGAAATCACTCTTTTGAACAATAATTTAGATGTGCATAATGACAGTCGTTTTATGGTGGAACAGTCAGAATTTTTATTTTCTGTTAGCATTATCTAACGGAGCAAAATGCCTGGGAGCCTACAGTAAAACAAACATCTCAGACAAGACTTTACATAATATTTTTTCACATTCCTGAGGAAGATGCCATGGAAAGCCTGTGAAAGGAAATATTTTTCTCTATCCATCCAGGACATTGGATGGGATAGTAATTTAACCACAAATGCTGAATATATGAAAATATATATGCTGAAAGTCTATAATCATGTCTGAGACATGATAATACAGCTGAATTTTTTCTTTTTTATAAACTAAAAAAAAAAACAAAACCAAATAAAAGCACAAACTGTCAAAACCACAGCTCCTTTTCAGATAGAATGACGTCTTCCATTAGCCCCTCTTAGGGAAGATTTTATATTGAGAAAATATCTACTTAATTTAATTCCTTCTTTCTCTTGCCAAGCTTCATTTAAGGTCTTTTAAAAGCAATTATATCTCATATCTTTTGATTAGGACATTGGAGCCCACTCTGTTTTTTACTCAATCAAAATTAAGATGCTGTGCTTTTCAGTGAATTTATATTTGAATGTATTAAAATCTTAGCAAGAGAATGCAGGGTTAAAGGCACGTCAAGAGTTCATGAAGACTAAGGTCCTTAAATATATGAGAAGTGCCAATTCAGTGACATTACTGCAGCTTCCTTAAGTGAATACCACATAGAAAATGGAGTTAGAAGGGATCGTAAGGTGTCTATTCCAAACTTCATTCCAGAGATACTTCTGCTGAAGTGGAGAATAGGCCATCCATCAGCTGACTGCTTTGAAGGGATGCTAGTGGCTGTCCTTCAAGTGGAAGCTGCTGAGAGTAACTGGATCACTTGGAAAACCTGCCAGGCCAATTTGTCAGAAGAAGATTATGGAACTGCCCCTGGTTCAGGGGCATGAACAAGGGCTGGAAGCCTCTCTAGTAGACAGGAAAGCGTCTACATAAAAAAAAATGGAGGCAGGGCTGAGGAAAAAGAGAGCAAATTAACTACAGAAGCAGCAAAACAAGGGACATGGCTGCAGCTGAGAAGAAGTTTGTCAAAATGATAGTGATCCACAAATCACATACAAGGGGAGAAGCTTCTTAAAAGACTCCTGAGAAGACCTATCCCTATGTCTGAAAAATGAAAATACGGAAAGCAGTTGCTCACTGTTGTTCATAAGCTTGCACTTATGTAACCTGTTTCTGTTAGGAAATGAATCAGTGCGTCTACGTGGATGTTTTGTTGAGAAAGATAATCGGCAGAATTAAAATCTAGTTGTAACATCAGACTTGATATAGGACAATTAAACAAATGAAATAATCTACTCTGACTTCAAGTATGCTGCAGAATATCACCAAAACTACCCCCTACTTAGCACTCCTCAGAACACATCTAGAATATCGCATCCTGCTTTGGGCTCCCCAGTAAGAGAGAGATGTTGAAAAACTGGAATAGGTTGAGTGGACAGCCACAAAGATGACCATGGATGAGAGCACTTGCCTTTGAGGAGAGGTTGAAGGAACTGGGCTCGTTCAGCCTGCAGCAGGCTCAGAGGGGACATAGTGGCAGGTCTTCAATGCCTGTGAGGAGGTTATGATGAAGATGGAGCAGGCTCTCCACAATGGAGCAATAATAGGCAAGAAACAAATTGAGACAAGGGAGGGGTGCTGATTGAATAGAAGAAAACTTTTTCAGCATGAGGCCAGCCAAGCACAGGTTGCCCAGAGAGTCTATGCAGTCTCCATCCTAGGAGGTTTTGCAAGATGAGACTTGATGGAGTCTTGAGCAACCAGGTCTGACCTCAGGAGCTGCCCTTCCTTTGAGCAGGAGGTTGGTTCAGCGACGTCTTCAGGTCTCTTCCTGTGACCGACGGTCGCAGATCATAAGATGCTGATGAGCGATCATAGTTCACGGCCTTTTACCAGCCCAAAGCGTATGAAATGCCTCGCTCTTCAAAACGCCAAAAAAACCGATGCCAAGAACAGAGATCGCGGTGTATCGGGAAGCCTCCATCACCTCTGCGCTACACCCATGCACAGCCCTCCCCGCAGTCGCTGCCACAGCCCTCCCGGCGTGCGGGGCGCGCCTGAGGACACCGAAAGGAGACGGCGCCTCCCGGGTAGACGGGGTCCGATCTCTCCCGGGGCACCCTGTCCGCGGCTCGCAGCCACGCACAACCCCTCACCGCCTCCGCTCGGGTGCCTCACCCTGGGCATCCCCTGAAACTTTTCCCGGCAGCCTGCGCACGCTCTGCCTCCCCGCAGGGGGACAACGTGCTCTCGCTCCCTCCGTGCAGCGGGGACGGGGAGGCGGCCAGCCTGCCTCCCTCCTCCTCCCCGCCCCGGCTCGCCCTCCCGCGGAAGCCTCGCCGAGGCTCCCGCATTGCA